>VZSR01003794.1:5019284-5033174 GCA_013398615.1 Brachypodius melanocephalos | reverse complement strand
ATGCTGCGAGACCGTGTGTCAGTGACATGATTGGATTGAATAAGTTCTGTTGATTGTAATCGGTTTTTTAAGTGTCTTGTCCCGTATTTAATAGATAACCGGTAATAATTGCCTTGATGTTATAATTGTTACTGTTAAAATAAGTGTATCTGTGTAAACAATCTGTTCCATGAGAACCCATAAAGGAAAAATGTAAACAACCTCAATCTCAGCACGTACACACGAATCACCTTCTGACCAAAAAATGAAGTAGTAAAACTACCAGCCAATAGGTGCTGCACACGAGGTCTGTGAAAACTCTATAAAAGAAGTGCTGTGAATAAAGAATAGGTTTTTTTCCTGCACGAAGAAAATGCAGTCTGCTCTAACTTACTACAATATGAACCTGCTTTCCAAAGCAGCTTGTTTGGAGACCTATGACCATGATACCATTTTGGTCAAAAGTTTCAAAGGGGAAGGGACTAGGGCCATGAAAGCAACTCCAACTCTATGGCTACATTCAGAAAAAAGTAAGGCTAAATTGATACCTTTTAATTTTCCTGGGTTTAGATCTGACCAGCTACACTAAATCTGCTGGAAAGAGTTTAAGGTTTACTTAAAACTACATCTTAAACATTCGTATTTTAGTAAGCAAACCTCATTAGCAATTTTCGAGTCTTAAGTATGCAGTTTCTTTGTTAGAGCAAAGTTTACCTGTCACAAAAAGTCACCAAAGCCTCTCCATAAAATATCCCTACTACCGTCATGTTTTAGTCCCTGAACTGAAAAAGCATATTCATTTACGTGTATCTCCAGCTAGTTTGGGAGTATCCACTTCCTTTAGTTAATGAAAAATTTATTTCTACCACAATGGGGTTTGCAAAATGATTGTAGAGATCTCTTGTTAAGACCTTTAATGTGTAAAATCTTACAAATGTTTTAACATTATATCATCTGTATCTAAACAGATTTGGACTTCAAGACACTGGGGTGTTTTTCGTCCAGTTAAGAAAAACAAGATTTTTATTTTCCAGTCACAGACTAGTATTTATTACATCAATAAGCAAAGTATCTAGGCTAGGTCTAAAAGCCCAACTTCTTCTGCTTTAGCCATTATTATTGAAAAAAGGAGAAAAAATCAAATCAAATACATACATGCTGCTGAAAAGTAAAAGCTCCTCAGATCCATCCAGAGATCTAGGCAGTGCTTTCCCCTTTGTGGTTCACACTGGAGCTGTAATGTTGCTCGATTATTCTTTGCAGTTCCACAGAGAAAAAGTATCCAGAAACTGTTTTTTTTTTTTATTTTGATATGGGGTTTTTTTGATGTGTGTATAACCCTAGGGTGTATAACCCTATCCATTGATACTCTCAAATACTATTTGAAACACCAGCATCTCAGTCTATTTTTTGTGAAAGATCTGAATTCTCCATTTATATATTAATTGTTTGTTTGTTGGGGGTTTTGGGGGGCTTTTTTTTTTTTGGTTTTTTTTGGTTTTTTTTTTTGGAGAGAGAGGTATGGCACATGAAGAAACAAAATAAATTGTTTCTGTGTTCTGCTATGGTAATATAAATAATTTTGATAAAATCGTTCCTTAAAAGTGCAATGAGCAACAATAATTCCTGATGTGTACCAGATACCAGACCAGGAAAAATCCAGGTTAATTTTTTTTCCTTTATTTATAATAATTTGCTACAGAAGTGCAACATAAAGGTAAGATCTTTAAATCAGAAAATTAGTTCCTCCTCAAATGCTATAGAAGCTGTTTTTTAAGAATTATGATCCTAGTACATGTAAAAAGATAACAAAAATTCCAACCTTTTTGAAAAGGCAAGTGGATCCCGTCTCACATAAAATAAATTGAATATAGTTATTAACAGTGTGTTTAACAGTAAGACTTTGGCCATAAAAAATTATGGATATTTATTTCAGAGAGAATTGTCTCTGGTCTAGAGTGATATCCTCTTTTATAACAGTGTCATTTAATTAGTTGTTCCACCTTTGAAATACCTATTACCAATTTTGAGGTCAAAAACCTCACAGCAGCCCCCACCAGTCCCCACCACATGTGAATATTGACCGTTGGCTCCAGCAAACACAAACTTTTGTAGAAACTTGATTTTAAAACCCCGTGGCCCATGGTTCTTGAGAAAACTGAGCTCAAATTCAACCTTTTGTGAACCCGACTGGCAGGATGTGACACAGGCTGGCAGGGCTACCTTATCTTGTATAAATTGTGAGCTGTACCTCAGAGTATCAGGTTGCAAATGATATCTCATTACTGGAAGTTGAAGCTTACTGTTATAATATCCTGTTAGCCAACAGTTACACAAACATTTCAAAACACAATAGACACAGGGTTCTTGGAAATTAGAGTAGCACCTGAAAAAAATGGTAAGAGGACTTGGATTTTTTTAAGGCCCTGTTAGGAAACCAGGGTTTGGCAGAATTTGCCTCAAGGGTTATAACCTGGGTATGATGCCAAGCGAAACCTGGAATGAAGCTTCCACCCATCTCTGCCCTTGTGGCTGAGGAGCTGAACAACACTGCAGAGCAAGGGTCCCTTAACCCCTGGGGAGGCTGTGGCAATGGGAACTGTTTAACTGGTAAAGACATGACATATTGGCTTGCTTTCTATTTGCTATACAGCTTCTGGGTTTTTTTTTTTCTCAGCTGAACTGCACCAAGTGACAGATCAGAGACATCCAGAGACTTCCTTTTGGATCCTTCTCTTAAGTCCCTGGGGAAAGATGGCAGTAGCATTCATGTGCACTCATCACAGGCAAAATGAAGACTTTCTGCTCTAAATTGCTGCTCATAATTTAGTTCTTTAAAATGCCTGTTGAGGTCTGCTGTCCCAAGTGTCTACATCTTGCTGAGTTGCTTTTAGTGCTCAGCAAAAAATAGCTTCAGCTCTCCTCTGAGAAATGGGACCTCACATCTCCCCATGTTCTGTGCTCAGCCTGCTATTCCCAGCCATAAGAGAGTTGCTGGGGACAGTCTGATAATTATATGGAAGAGAAAAGGAAATGCAGAAAACAGGACAAGGTGGAAACAGCAGCAGAACAGAATGAAATCAACTTAAACAGAATATATTGGTGGGGTTGGGGTCATTAAAATACAAACAGGGAATAAGAAAATAATTTTTAAGGTTGTCTGTGAATTGCACTATGGAAGAAAAAACCCTAACTTTCAGGAGAGTAAGTATACCAAGGAAAGGCTGAAAAACAGGCTTATGGAAGGGGCACACAGCCATTCAACTATTCAACTCTGTATATTTCTAAGAAAGCAGCATTGTCTTTAGCAGGTTTTGAATTTGCCTACGTACACTGCACAATGCAATCCACTCAGAATATCCATCATTTGCTTCAGTGCCACTGAAACTATGAAACCTCTTACTGATGTGGAAACTGAAGAAAAGTTACCTCCATCAAAAATAATTTGTTCTTTGTCAGATCTGTGTCCTTGAATCTTGCTAAACCTCTGTGATATGCAGTTAAAGGAAAGAGCAGAAAATAGTTTACAAGCTATGGTAGTTATAGAAAATATTCCATTAGGCAACCATAAACAAGGATACTAGAAATGGAGGTGTACTTAAATATCTATTTAACTTGCACTATCTTATTAATATGCTGATGAAAATCAAGACAAGAAAGGTTTATAGTTTATCAAATCTACATCTGTTTTTCCTCAGGAGTCTATCACAGGAAACCTTTTGTCCCCCTCCTGGTTTCCCAGGCCCTGGGTCAGCACATGACACTCACAACTGCAGGCCAAACCTCCTCCTCTTCTCACACTTGCTCAACTTGTGGTTTCTTCCAGGTGCAGTTAAATGTTCAAGTTGTTCTCACCATGGATGCAAAGAGCCAGGATCTGCCAGTGACCTTTTCTAGGGCTCATCTAGAACTTGGGTACTGGCTTGTTGTCTGTTTGATTTTGGTGGGGCTTTTTTTCCCGAAAATAACAATTAAAAAAACCTCTGCCAGAAGAATGTTGAAAGCATTACATCAAACACTCAAAAGCTAAGAAACTTGAAATTTGACAGGAAACTTGAAACAGAGGTTACTCATGCAAATTTAAAACAGCCCTCTTCTGCCCAGGTGCATACAACTGGGTACTGCCTATTTATTTTTCACAAGACTGGTGCTCTCAGGAGCACTCAATAAACAGTGCAGCAGGATTTAATCCAGCATCTGTGGGCACACCACCAAGGACAAAGTGTTGAGGCATCCATCAGTGCTTGAGGTGAGTATGGAAGTGCAGGGCACAGGTGCACAGTGCCCGTGGAGGTGATCTAGCCTTGCTTAGACCCAGTAGCACGTCAGGCTAATAGGGATGCTGCTGACATGCCCCATCGAGTCTCAAAGCACTTTTTTCCTCAGCTGTCTTGGCTGTTGGCTTTGCTGCAACATAAGGGTGCTGGCCTGACACTGCAAGTACAATGCAGCCACATCTGACCTGGCTGAACTGGAACACAGACTCAAACACTTTCCTCAAAGTCTGCACAGCCCAGAGCCAACTCTCAGCTGAGAACAGCTGTAAAATGCCTGGCAAGGCCATCTCCATTTCAGTGATACTCCTCATCTTGGGCCTCTGTTCTTACAGGACTGGCATAAAGCAGCTTTTTCCTTCACTGAGAGGTCATTGCTCCGCTGGAGTAGACTGCTCTTTTTGATGTATAAACTTCCCCTGGAGTATTCTGTAAGTTATTTCAGCATGTGTCTCTTTAGCTGTCTCTTCTATGTGTGCTGCAGATGCACCACTGTCATTTGGCTTTGCTGCTGCAGTTGTGAGATTCTGTTTAGTTACAAGATTTCAGTCATTATCACTGGTAAGTCCTCAGTCTGTGACAAAAATGGTGGTGGTGTTCCTGGTGCATATTTCAGGTGAACTTGTTATGGCTTATGTTCTGTGATATTTGCACAACCACCCTGTGGAAACATTAGGTATTTCAAATATGAATTGAGAAATTCGTTCTGTTCCAGGGTGAGCATATTAAAACCTGTGAGTGTGTTTCTACAAGTTAAAAAAGTACCTTCAAATACTTTCCTCCTGTTTGAAGTATGCTTACCTCTTGAAGAAAACAATCCCCCTATGATTCAAGTTCATTACATTTCCATTTATGTGCAAATTCATATCATATGACATATTCCTTGTGCTTTCCGTAGGTGAGAAGATGGATCTCAAGTTACATGCCCTATAAATTGGACCATTTAATGAGTCTTCCTTAATTCACACTGGAGCTGCTAGGTAAGTCGAACATCTTTAGATAGGTTGCTGCTTAAACTATGTTGAATCTATTAAACTGTATCACAAAACTTTCCAATTTTGGTCTGTGTGTCAACATTTTTATTAACAGCTTCAGCTCTTTTTATAGACCGTGTGACCTGAGGTGAAGAGATGTTAAAAAATAGATGCTGCAATAGAAGAATAAGTATTAGCAGTTGTTTTGCTCTTTAAACCAGTTGATGAAGACAGCATGTCCCACTTTGTCTTAAACATTCTCTTGCTAAAGCAGCCATGTGTCTATTGCTCTCCTTCAAAATGAAACTATGGCTATTTTCATGGGGGAAAATGGCACATGATGGTATCTGATGTACAGAAAAGAGCTTTGAAGGGGTGCTTTGGGTTTTTTGCTCTGTAGACTTAGCAGACTGTTTGGAAAAAATATTTTAATTGTCTGAAATAAGATGACTTTGCAACTACATGAATGACATTCATGTCACTGCAGGCAAAGTGTAATATATGTAAGACTTTACACCCAGAAAAATTCTAAAACATTATCTTTTTTTTTTTTTCTTTTTTTTTTTTCTTTTTTTTTTTTTTCCTAAATGCAGGACTCTGCACTGAGAGTACACCAGTCTGGTTTACCTTTAGCTTTAAATGATGCTGTCTCCACAGCTGCACAAACTCTTAGCAGTAGCTGTTTTCCTGCTCTCATTCTGTGGTCAAGGTAAACTTGAAGGATTTTTTCCGAAGTTCCCTTTCAAGCCTTTTTTTGGAGATCAGAGTGATGAACGACAAATACCAGGTACATGAAGTTATCTTCATTTTTATCTGTTGTGTTCCATGCTTTGTAAACTCAGTGCTATCTGCATAATCTGATGTCTAATCTACTTGAAATAAAATAAACAGGACTTGACTAATTCCTTATATGAAGTAAGATGCTTATATCTCTGTTTAATGATACAGTGGTTCACTGATATTTTCTCTGTGAATACAGAGAAAAGTTGAGAGTTTTCCATAGCACAAGAAGCTTGTTGCTGAGTCCTAGGTTGGAGCTGTAAGCAAGTGCTTGAAAATCCTGAAGGATTCAGTCCCTAGACACAGTTAAAAATCAACTAAACCCACTGCACTGGTGTCAGTGTTTAGCCTGGACTGGCTCAATCACTTAGAAAACTCACTCAGCTTGCCAGTTGCAGTTTTCCATAAACATCCCTGCTCTGCAGGTTACTTCCAGGAGTTTACCCCCTATCCTTACAAAGATTAATGTGTGAAGGTATTGCCTGTTAAAAACACAGCAGTAAACTAAAACTTGTCAAGCAAATATTTTTGAAGTTCCTATTAATTTCATATGATGAGCTCTGCTTTATTTGAAAGCCAAGACCGAAACTGCAATGCAAAGTGCATGATAGCTGGTTTTGTTCACAGATCTCACACCACTGGCTGGTGATGGAAATGGGGACGGTCTCCGTCAATTAGAATATCGGATTTCCAGACTGGAAGGAGGTATTTTATCTGCCTTTACTTTTAGTGGGGATAGACCAGGTGGGCAAAAACTGCTTCTTAGGAAAAAGGCAAGATTTTCTGCAGTTTCATTGCATTCCTTTTATATCTTCTTCACTGGTGTGTCATTGAATAAAAACTTTCAAATGGGGGAGGTGGGAATTAGAATTTCATAACTAGTGAGAGACACACCTGGGTAACAGCTCTGAAGCATGAGTGCAAGCAAGGCAGGAATGTGCCAGATAAAAATCCCTGCCTATGCAGAGCTGCTCCATGCACACCATGTGCTCCCAACAGAAAAACAGAACACTAAAAACATACCAAGACAATCAAGACCAGATCAAATCTAAGATCCCATTCACTCAAGAACATTGGTATACTGCAAACCACCTCAGAGTCTTACAGAGAGTCTCAAAGAAAACCATATACTTCTTTAAAATATAGAATTCCTCATTTCCTTTCCTCCTTCTCCAACTTCTTTTGTGATTCTCCTGTTTCATCATCTGTGTATGTATGTGTTCCTTCCCTTTTCCCCCATCCTCATTTTCGAATTTCTTTGAAATCTTTGATTTCAGGTTCTCCTTTCTTTTACCTTTTCCTGGGTTTAATCTAAAGTTATGGAGCAAAATAGGAGGAATTACAATTGACAGCAAAGTGGGCACAAAACAGTGCACAAGTGTTTAACAGCTTTTCCCTCCTCTCGCAGTCCTTCGCTTGAACAAGATGATAACAGAGTCTGGAGGAAAAATATTTGCTACCAGTGGGAAAACAGCAGATTTTGATGCTACAGTGGAAAAATGTAGAGAGGCTGGAGGCTCTATTGCCATTCCAAGGAACCCCGGCGAGAATGATGCTATTCTGTACTTTGTGAAGTATTTTAACACCTATGCCTACCTGGGGATAAAAGAATCTCTTATTCCAGGCAAATTCCGGCCCCTGAATGGTGCTCAGCTGAGCTATACTAACTGGTATTCAAATGAGCCTTCTGGCAAAGGGGAGGAGGAATGTGTGGAGATGTACACTGATGGCACTTGGAATGACAAAAAGTGTAACAAGAACCACCTTGTTGTGTGCCAGTTTTAGTGCTTCCCATGCTGCTCTCCAGAATATGCTTCCCCATAACTTGTGTCTTCATTTGTAGCTAGTGAGCTTAGATAATGCAGCATGGAAAAATAAAATTCCCTCTTTCCAGTCTGATCTGTCTTTTTAAACAAATGCCAACAATAAAGAGGAAACTGTATAACGAAAAGCAGCGACCATTTTGTCTGTTTTGTTAACCACTGCCCACTGAGTATCTTAACACTACTGCCTAAGTAACATTAAGGCTAATACTGATAATTAAGTACTAAGGCTACTGCTGTTAGCCTGCTGATTTTTGACAAGACCAAAAACCAGAGTTCTTGGTCACATATCTAAAGTACCTTGCAGCCACAAGATCTTCCAGTTCTCCTTTACCCCTGAACCTCCATATTTTGTGCATTTTGATCCCTCTCTGATGTTTCTCCCACCAACACTCTGCTGTTGCTCAGCCCCTGTTGCTTTGGCCACCCTCACCCCCAGCAGGTGCCCTGAAAGAAGACACCAGCAGTGCTGCTGGGGGGCACAGAGCCATCCCCCTTACATTTCCCATTGGAAAACTTCAGTCAGCAGGTCTTTGGCCTTCATGCACCTCAAAAGTGGTGACTAGAAGGCACCTCTTTAGCAATTCCTAATCCCTTTCCTGACTCAAAGATGTAGGAGCACAAGAAGACCAAGGTCCCCTGTCACATAGGATGTGCGTGGAAGAAAACACACAGGAGCCAACAGGAGAATTACTGGGCCTGTGTGTTGTAGGGGAAATCAGCAGAGACATGGCAAGGCCAATTCTTTTAGGCTATGTTGTCATGAGATTCAAATACAACAAATTTCGGGCACCACAAAGGTGCTTGTCAGACTCTCCTTGGGATTCCCACAGGGCCAGGGTTGGTGGGTGCCAAGGGACTCAGCACTCATTGCAGAAGCTGCTCAGTCTCCACCATCCAGCTTAAGCTAAAGGATTAAGAGAAATCTTTCTCAGCTTTCTTACTTGAATCTGTTCACCTACTGAGGGTGAGAATTCCCCAGGTTTAGATCCATGGTTGTACTGGATAGCTGCACACACAGAGGTGTCTGATTTGGGTTTGTGCTTTCTCCAGGGCAATTGACTTCAATTTATCTTAGGTAATGAAGGCTCTGCATCAGCTCCATGGCATGGTGCAAAGGCTGGCTGAGCACCTGGGGATGCCCCCATGAAGCCAAATGCCTGCCTGCCAGTCACACTCATTCACACCCTGTTAATCCCAGCTGGGTCATGGAAACCTGAGCAGCTCCAGAGCCAGACCAGCTCCCCTCGGCCTGTGCGTGACAGGGAGACACAACAGCCAAAGGATGGAAGGTAACAGGGGAGGGAAGGTGTGCTCACAGCTCCTGTGAGCCTGGGGGCCAGCTAAGAGGCTGCTTGGGACCTTGCAGCCGTGCAAATCACTGTCATTGCAGAGCAGCAACTTGCCATGCGCGACATTCCTGCACTGGTTTAAATTCAGTTGCAGGATTATTTTGGGCACATGGTCTCACCACCTGCTCTGTGACAAGGAATGGGTCTTCCTGCCCTTCTTTCAGCCCTCTGTGAATCATTCTTGCTGTTATTCTCTGCAAACCAGTCTGCTTGTCTTTTAGGTATCAAGAAAATTAATGCAAGGAGGTTGGTGTCAAACCATGACACCTTTCTGCTTGAACAGCCTGGTGCCTGCAGGTGCTCCAGCTCCACAGGTAGACTCAATTAATCACTCCAGCAGTATTCAAATCCTCCATCACAATGCATACTAAATAGGACCCTGTTTCCAAGAGCCATAAAATTATCTCAACATATGCAAAGATAAAACTTCTGTGAGCAAAGTCCTGTTTATCCACGCATCTGTTGGGCATGTAAGGAGATCTACAAGCTGTTCATGAATGCCTTATTTCTGGACAGCAGGCCCAAAATATAAAGTACTGAATCCCATATCATGTCAGGTTTAGACAGGCTGCTCTGTTAACCTGTTGAAACAGGTACATAAAGGGGAAATGAGGACTCAGGGGTCCATGTGGCACTGTTTCACTTGCAAACTCTATTTTTACCAACATTCTACAGCTCACCAGTATCTGCCTGCACCCATCAGCTCACCTGCCCTGTCTCCAGCCTTGCGTGACTCCTGTTGTGCAATTGACTCTGCCACGAGCACAAGGAAACAGGATCACAAGCATCATCTCAGTAATTTTCCACTCTTCATGTTCCAATAAAACCTAAGAAGTTTACAGTGATTAACATCAGCCTGAGAATGAAGTTGGACACTCAGCCCACCAGCACCGAACATTTAAAGCCATGGTAAGTTTTTTATTTTATCCTGCTAATCTCCAGGGGTTCACAGAGTTATATCTCAAAATTAAAGCTGTTTGCTGGTGTGTGTGAAGGAAAGCAGCTGCCTTCAGTGTTAGCCCAATGAATATGTGCCACAGCAGGAATGTTCTACCTCTGCTCAATCTTTGGGCTTTTCCCCTGTGGGCTCCCAGGGAAGAGAGTGAAGGATTTTGTCACTCCAGAGCTGCAGGTGCCCTGTTGAGACACTGCACCTACTCACGGTACTAGGATGAGGACACAAAACCTCAAAACACGCTTGTCACCCTGCCTGAACCTTCCACCTTCAACAAATCTGAATGAGAGGGCAGCATCCTCTGATCTGTAGAAAGACAGGATTTTCCAAGGCTAGCAAGCATTTACTTCAAAAACTGTTTTCTGAAACATTTGTGAACTTATTTTAAAAGCTTAATCCACCCTATACTAACTTTAAATACTAGTTGTGCTTTTAAAACCTGTCACTATTTGATGTGTATTTACTACTACTTGTGGATATTCTGGACCACCCAGCACACTGACAAGCCAAACTCTGTGATATTCAGTTTTCAGTCAATGGAAGGCACTTTCCCACTTTCAGTTTTAGGACTAATAGTACCACCACTAGGATTAAGTACAGTTAAAATTGTATTAATCTGAAGAGTTAGTAAAAAAGCAGCACAGACAGGTTACTTGGAAAGCAACTGAGCAAGGAACTTGATTTTAGCAAGATGAAATATTAGTGTCAAATATCAAGACAGGTGGAAGCCACTTGTCAAATTCTGCTGGGAAAAGTGTTACTGATTCTGCCTTGTGTAGTGGAAAACCATTATTACACCTACCCACCCCCCTGCCAAGAATTGCTCAGAAAATTGTTTTGAATTCTATAAAAATATCCATGATGGGAAACATTATTCTTAACAGCTGTTATTTTCTGTGAAAATACCCTAGTTAATGTATTTTTCTGCTTTGTAAGGAACTGAAAAACCTGATTGCGTGGCTTTGAGGTCTAAAGGGACATTCTTGCAATCTGAGGCTCTGTGCAGCCCTTTGGGTGTCTCCATTCCAGCACAGACAATTCCACAGGAGCCACTGTTCTGTTCTGAAGGCAGGATGCAGTTTGACCTTCACATCTCCTCGTGGCAAGAGCAGGATGCAGCAGTGTGTTCAGGCCACCTCCCAGGGACTGTGTAGTGCCACCTCCATGGAGAGGAGCCAGAGCTGGCTTAGCAAAGCCCCTGAAGAGGTTTTTACATGCCCTTTATAGAGCAGATACTGCAGCAGCCTGAGCGTAGCTGTGCTTTTTCAAACATTGAAATAAAGCTGAGCTGTTAAGGACCAAGTGGGTTGTTGAATATACACAGGGGGAAGAGAGCTGGGTGTATGAACACCTGGGATCTGCAATAAACTCAGGGGCCATCAGCCTTCATGCTTCTGACAGCTGCTCACAGTAGTCAGAATGTTCACAGTGTTCACAACAGTCAGAATGAGTTACTTAACCAGATTACTCGCTTGTGAGTAAATCAGATGATTTACAGGGAAAGCCCAAGTGGTTTTCTGGTGAAAATGAGCCCTGATTTTTCAGTGCAGTGGCTGTCTCCTAGAGCAGGCTGTGCACTGTGAGGAGCTGTCGCAATAGGACACGAAAGGATGAGGCAGGGCGAGGCTCGAGGTCAGCAGGAATTTTTTATTCTCTTTTTTTTTTCAAATTTCCGACTCCAATATATACAACTGTGCAAAACGGCAAGAGATTGGTCAAAGGCGTCGCCACCTCTTCAAATCTCTTAATAGATGATGGCGAACATCACTATCACTCAAAAAGCTCCTCCTGGAGGAGAAGAATGCAGACATCTCATTGTTTACAAGAGAATAGTGTGAGAACTCAACTTTGAGTTCTATAAACATCAGAAAGCATATGAAAACGTCAGAAGGGAAAGTAAAACGTGTCGAACGGAGGGCGACAAGGAGCCAGCTGTTGTTATTGTTCTGCACGCTGCGCTCCAGGCAGAGAGCGGCTCCTCCGGGCGGGTTTGTGCCGCTTTAAGAGCACCCAGGGTGGGGTGAAAGAGGCTCCGCTGTACAAACAAGAGCCTGAACACCGTGTGCAGGCTCACCTGAGCTCTCCCTGCCCTGGGTGGCACAGCCCGGTGTCCCCTGGGTGTCCCCAAGGGATGCGCACACGGAGCCCCCACGGGCAGCACCCGCCGGGCACACGGAGCGCTCCCAGCAGGTAAGGAGGGCACAGAGAGACCCCAGAGCCCGCTGGCAGCGGATCAGGCTGAGAAAGACACATATTCAACACCAATTCGACCGCTTCCACGCCTTTCTGTAAAAACAAGGGGGGTAACTGAATTATTTCTGATTTGGGTAAAAGGTTGTCAGCAGGGAAGCTTTAAAAAAACCAGAGTTCCTATTCCTATTTTGCATCTTAAGTGCAAAAGAGTTTGTTAAATTGTTAGAATGGTGTCTGTAAATGGACTGCATTAGGAAATCCTTTATTCTCCTTTTGCAGTCAGAACATCCCCAGCTTGTATAAGTTTGTACAGAAGCGTTTAAAATCTAAATATTTCAGAGGAAATGTGTGTGACTCGGTCATGGGTATCTCCTCACTGCTACACATTCAAGAATCACAGACCTAACAGATGTATGCCACAATGTGTTATCTATGAAAGCACAAAACCATCTTTTTAGACAAAATACAAAAACCTGAATTTATGTGTCCGGAAAAGTGTGATTTTAAATAACAGCTGAGAAACTCTTCCTGCAAATTTTGAACTTTCATTGCAGTCACCTGATTACAATTACCTTTGGAAGTGGGGTGAAACTAAGGGCTTGATCAGCTTAATCACACGGTTTGCTATGCTAGTTTTCCTATTAAATTGTCTTCATCTTAATTTTTTGTTTTAAAAATCATCCTCCATGTTGCATACATTTAATTTCTGCACCCAAATTTCACATTAAGGTATTTCAAGCTAGATTCGTATCCCGCAGTAACTTTACTCACTGAAAGATAAATACATACAGATTTGACTTAAAAATAATCAGACCAAACTGCTTCATGCCTCATAAAGGCTGAAATTCTTTTAAAAAATGAATAACAAAATATTTTAATTGATATTTTATTTACTTGTTACTTCTAGAGGGAGATATTTATAACAAACAAATTCAGTGAAATTTCTGTTAATATTTTAATGATTCTGAGTGTTTTCATACACTCTTGGTTTGAAAGGTTTGGCCCTCTGGAGACCAAAGCAGCATTATTAGACCTTTCTAAGGTT
Source organism: Brachypodius melanocephalos (assembly GCA_013398615.1). Taxonomy (NCBI): domain Eukaryota; kingdom Metazoa; phylum Chordata; class Aves; order Passeriformes; family Pycnonotidae; genus Brachypodius; species Brachypodius melanocephalos. The sequence goes on along the minus strand of VZSR01003794.1, from coordinate 5,019,799 downwards.
CTACACAGCTGACATGCATTTTCTCATTAATTTGATTTCTGGTTCTTACAGGAGTTTTAAGTGATGACTTTAACTTGCAGTGTCCTTATCTCATGATCATCACTCCCTTTTCAAGCCCATCACTGTGCCAGACACCCAGGGCTGGGAATTTTTTCCTGTTCCTACCATTTGCTCCCCGTGTTTGTAACACAGTCAGGGGAGTGGCAGAGGGATGAATTCACCTGTGCAGGTGCACAGGGTTACAAGGCACGCTGAGGACGCTGCAGCAGCAGTGCCCTCTTCAGAAAAGCAGCCCTGGGTGATTATCTTGGAGTGTTAACAGGAAGCTGGCAGTGCAGGTACAGAACAAGTGCTCAGTAGCACTTGTTTTCCCCACTTGAAGGGCAAATATTTATATCACTTGCTGAGTGGGAAATGAAGCAGAACGAGTTCATTGTTGCTGTTGTTGGTCAGCCCCTTTCAGTTTGTTATTCCTTTAAAGTGCCTGGGAGTGTCGGAACCCAGGGCATCCCTCT
>VZSR01003794.1:4959862-5016508 GCA_013398615.1 Brachypodius melanocephalos | reverse complement strand
GTGGGAATCCTTTAATTACCATAGTGGGCGGGGAGCAGCAGGGGTGTTACCTTAGTTGCTATGGGGCCGGGGCAGGGGCGATACCTGATACCCGACCGGTGGGAGGGACAGTCACGAAGAACTGAGTAATTAGCATTTAATAGAGAGAACATTTAGGAAAGCACCCACAATTACCATACCAGTAGGCACAGTTTAACTGAGAAGGCACCTCTAAAGTAACACAACTGAATTCGGGGATTTTTATTTCTTACAACTCTCACTGCCTGTGGTCCACCTGGGATATATGTGTGGTTTATAAATTCGGGTATTAAATGTATCCAGTATATTTTTATCCCTTTAACCAAGGGCGGTGTTTCAAGCCCTGGTTTCTGGAATTGTGAACACTGCCCACTCCCTATTATAACTTGGAACACTGAACAGTTCCTATAGTACAATCCCCAGATAAGGTCGGAATTTGCAACAAAAAGGACCAAGCCAAGATGGGATATGGCTCCTCAACAGGGAATGGGACAGCGATTCCCAGGTGATCAATGTTTGATATCGATCTAGGAGGAGCTGATCAAATCATCACCCAAGGTCCTGTTCCAGAAACCCACTCAGAGATATCAACTCTACCAGGAAATCTCTTCAAACCCAAATCAGCAGAAGAAAAAGTACATGCATATATATCCTGGACATGGACTCACAATAGGACTTGGCCTCCGGGCAGAAAAACCCCATAAAAACCCCAACCCCATAAAAACCCCAACCTCAGATGCAGTGCTGTGGAGGTTGTAGAACAGCACCTTTGCTGTTGTTTTCTCCTGCCACCCAACTCGATCGGAGTTGTTTCATTTTATTGTGGCTATTTTAAATTGTGTTTTGGGAATTGTGAAATAAATTGTTTTCTATTAACTTGATTCTGATTCGTTCATAACACACCCAGAAGCAGCGGCTCCACCACTCTGTTGGCACTGAGTTCCTGTGAAAAGAGACCCTGGGTGATTTTGTCATCGTGAACTGCAGCCTTCAGCACTTCTTCCATTTTTTTTGGCTGGGCTGTAATTACTGTTGTTGGCTCAGTTCCTGGGCTGGGTTCTTCTCTTGTGTTATAATGGACTGAAAGAGAAGCAAGAATAATGCACCACTGTATTCCCTTAATTAATGTCAGGAAAGCCCCCCTCTCTGTAGTTACACTGTAAATATCAGCAAAGCCTTTAGCTGACTGAGAATTTTGCAGGTGGGTTTATCAAAAGCCTGCAGGACACTCTGGAGAGGCAGTTTAGTCTGGTCCTATTGCAAAACCTACAAAAAAAAATAAAATTCAGAGAATAGTACAATAAATAAGCCTCCCCTGCTTCTGTTGTTTGATCTGAAAAGTTAATGGTTTAAAATGTTCTCTAAATTCTTTACTGTTATATGGATTTTCCTCTCTCCTGAAGCCCCTAGAGCCAGAACAAAGCCTACCCCATCCCAGGGCTAGAGCAGGAGCATGAGGAATGGTCCAATGCTCAGACAGGCCAGGCCAGACACCAACAAGAACTTAATGCAAACACACAGCAACCATTTACACGAATTAAATGATGCAAAATGTACTCTGGGAAATAAATTTAAACTATTAAATTTACTTTAGTTTTTAACTGTGTCATGTGGGCTTATTGAGTCAACTCCGTCTCAAATGTAAATAAGAATTCAGGTGGTGGGACTAGAACAAAACTTCTTCTCTGCCAGTTTTTGAAAAACAACCCAATCTCCAGCTTAATATCAGGTCCATGACAGATGATAATTAAAGCTTTCCATCTTAATTCTTCCACACTGTGTGACACTCACTGTGAGGATTTCTGACCCACAAATGAAACAGTTTCTGTTACTTTACAGACCTGATTTCCTCATGAAATAAAACATGAGTGACATTTCTTTTGTTGGTTGGTTTGGAAAGTCACGAGAATAGATTAACAAAATTGAGAGAAAAAAATGGGGTTTAGCACCAGTAAAAAAATTATACTGCAAAATACTCCAGATATTTTATCTGAGCATCAGCTGATAATGATTTGGCTGGAAAGACTTAAAAATATTATGATTTCATTTGAAAGAGATCATCTGTTTTCCAGAAATAAATAAATTTTTAAAAACCCAAACAAACTGAAAAACAACAACATTAAAAAACCACCCCAAAACAGTCATTCAAAACTCATTATTTTTCTTTAAGACTACAGCACTTTTGTCTCCAACACAATGACTTAATTTATTGCCACAGGGTTTATAAGCAGCCAAAGCAGCCAACTAATCCCTTTTCTGGTGTAATTGTCTGCTCCACTCATCGTCATATGACTGTCTGCTTCTGGGCCCTAAAGCAACTGGGGTCATTTATGGGATTTTTTTGCTTGTAATGACTCAATTCTGGGCCTGAAATATAAGTATGTACATATATATATTTGAATAATTTATCTGATTAATGAGGTAAAGGTCAATGTTACATCATGTACCACAAAACTATGCTGTCTGTGTCTGAGAGATCAATAGGGAGAAGGTAAAAAAGGGAAAGTAAACACAAACAGATGAGCTGTCTGTCTTCAGATCTACAGCTTCACTGTTTGCTCAACAGAAGAAAATTAAAATATTACCCCAAGCACAGTTTCCACTGAAAACCAACCATGCAATAACTAATTTTCTTGTTTGTATTTCGTAACAATTCACATGCACATGGTTTGGTGGATGCAGCTCCACAAATCAGCGGGATCACCGGTGCTGAGCTGCCTTTGATCTTCACTTTCACTTAGTGCCAGGACAGTGGACAGGTTTTCTGTTTTCTGCTGCTGTTCTAAGCCTCAGTCGAGCAAATGGATAAAGAATGACACCCCTACAGCCAGGAAGTGTTGTCACACAGCTTTAATGGTCATCAGAGCAACAGCAGTGATTAACTGGAGACTGTAAAAGTGAGTAAGAGTAAGGTCCTTTCTCAGTAAAGACGAAGACACAGAACAATTTCTGATAATAATCAGTGTTATCACTGTCTCCAGAGATCCTGAAGAAGTCAAGCCGATAGGAAGGCATCAATTAAAAAGCTGTAGCTCTTATTTAATCCCAGCTAGACAAATTTAAGCCATCAAAGTGGTCTTCTTTCTTTTGAAACTCTTCTGCCGTGAGCAGTGGGATTAGATTTAGGCTATACACCCGGACCCCAAAGGTCATGGGTGTGCTCTCCAGCCCTTTGACTGGCTCAAAGCCGTGTATTTCCATGTGTCAGCCAGACTCCAGAGCTGTCCCAGGGCAGTCAGCAGGCTGGCTGGTGCTAGTACCCACAGATGACACAATCAGCCCCCTGCTCCCTGCGGGAGCTGTCCATGCCTTGCTCCTCAAGCTCTTGGAGGAAGATGCTCAGCTGCTCTGCCTGAGCCTCAGGGGAGGCAAGTGTGTGCACACAGCTGCTGTTGCTGGGGAAATAGGCGGATTTAGCTCCACTGATGGCCATCTCGGAGGCTGGAAAAGATCAAACATATAAATAAACAAACAAACAAATAAATAGGCGGCTGAATTACTTAGTTTAGATTATTCCCAATCTTTAAACACGTGCTGCCGTTCCCATTTGCTAGACCAAAGTTTCCAGCTTGGAATAAAAGTGCCTAGATGATGGCTTGCTTTTAGTAAGCCTTGGAAAACAACTAGCAGCTAGGCACTGTCAACAGCAAAATATTTTCCATTAAGCACAGGAGAGGTAGGGTGGCCCTTTTGTGTATCTGTGTGCACACTCATTTTTAAATTAAGGCAGTGACAACAGAGCCATACAGCCTGCTTGGGGTCACAGATTGCTCAGTGGACACAGTGGGAGCAGTCTTACAGTCCTTGGGCTGCCATGAAGATGGCTGGGGCCAGCTGCTGGCTTTATTGTGTGTGCACACAGGTGTTGGCCAATTGTGCTAAGATTCTTCAAGTCCTGTTGAAAGATAAAGAGTTTGATGTCCTATTGCTGTCTGTCTAGTGGGTCACACAACCCTTGTGCAAGGTGGGGTTTGTGTTAGGGTGGTACCACTTTACTGTTTTTTTAAAAAACCAGGTCCATCTTCCCACAAACATTTGCAAAATGTCATATTTGGTACCCCAAGATGGAACAGCAATGCCTTGAGGAGAGTGTTAAACCGAATGTGTTTTCTTACCCATCAGTTTGCCAGCTTGGCACTGGCTCTCACAGTGTCACACATGACAAGGCTGCCACGAAAAGAGAAACTTTTCTTTCCTTCTACGTTTTTTAACAAAAGAGAGGGAGCCCAGTGTCTCCATGAGTAGATGTATGTGAAAGAACTCACGGTTGCAAACAGCCAGTGCCTTTCCCCCGACAAGCTGCGTGCTCCAGGAAAAGCCAGTGGCATTGCCACACACTTCATACAGCCTGCTGCTCCTCAGGAACTGGAAATCATAACCCTTGGGAAGCAATGGTGGGGAGAAAATAAATAAAAAAAAATAAAGAAAGAAAATAAATGTGCCTGTCTTGGGGCACATCACGGTAACTGCGAGGGGGAGAAACAGTCAGGGCAGCCAAACACAAACACTACAACCTCTCCCAGCCCTGAGGGATATTAAAATATATATATATAGCAAGCAAAATTAGGCTTTACCAAATAAGCAGTTGTAAGTGCAGGAATAGATGCAGCGATGCAGCAGCAGTAATGCAGCAATGTTACCTTGTTGCACATGGGTTTGCAGTACTGAGCGTTGTCAATGGTCACACACACCAGCCCCCCGTTTTTTGGGGCCACTGGGCGTGGGCACGGAGGAAGCTGCTTGCAAACTTTTGGGTGGATAAAAGAAAAAGGGAGCGAGAAAACAATGTATCACAGTGAAAGTCGGTATAAAAGCCTCCCCTTCCCAAGGAAATTCATTGACGTGTCTCCACTAGCTGGCATCATCAAAGCAAGCATTTTTCCTTCTTTAAAATTTTTTTCTTCCCCCCCAGCTTTTTTTTTTTCCTTTTCTTTTTTTTTTCTTTTTTTTATTCTTTTTTTTTTTTTTCTTTTTCTTTCTTTTTTTTTTTTTTTTTTCCCCAAACCCAACCAAACATTTCTTGGAAAAATAAAAGCATGCCAGCTCCAGGAGAGCCCAGGGGCTGTGGCTGGGATGCCCTGTGAGCAGTGCCTGGGCTGCAGGGACAGCAGCACCCCCCCAGTCCCAGGGCTCTCTGATGCTGAGACCTATTTTATATTATGCCCCTCCTCCCCTAAAGAAATGCAGACACTTGGTTTGTTCTGTACAAGAAAAAGTTTCCTTTGTGCTTCTCCCGTGCCTCTGTTCAATGCCCAGCAAAGGGGAGGGTTGGTTCAGCAGAGCTCACATTGCTCTTGAGCAGGGCGCAGCAGATCAAGAGTTTCTTGCAGTCTCCACACCAGGGAATTGATTGAAGCTTGTTCACCCTTGGCAATCATTTCAGGCAAGCATTTTGAATATTTCTGTGGAGTTAGGGGAGAAAAAGTCTAAGATGAAAAGGAAAGACTTTGGAGCCTTAGAATTACTCTGTCTGTGAACATATGTCAACAAAGAAGCTCATGTATTTCTAGGCAGCTGTTGTTGTTTGTCTTGATATACTGCTTATGTTCCAGCCACTTCATACATTTGGAGCAGGGCAAAATTGGAAAATATACCTATAATGACACTTTTTGGACCAGCAGCAGCAGGGCCAAAGCTGTGGCAATGTCAGATGACACTAATGTTTCCCTGCTCTTGTGTGTGGCTCCCCTCCCCAGCAGGTACTTTGTACATTGGCAAAGCAATGCACGAGCTGTCAGCCAGTGCAGGCAGACACAGCACCACCATCCCAGGAGATGGGTGCAGAACAGAGCCTGGCTCAGCCAACCCCTTACCTGGAGACTCTCATTCACATCATCTATGGTTGCACTTTTGCATTCACTCAGACTGGCAAAAGCTCCGGTTTCAGCAAAACCTAAAAGACAAGCAGAAGCAGGTACTTAGCTAGGTCATAGCCCCTCCTGACACACGAACAAACCCCAAACACCACTTGCTCAGGGGATCTGTCCTTTTATCCTGCTTCTATCCCATCCCACAGTCCCAGTACTAGCTTGTATAGCTGAGGTGATCAGGGCTCAACTGTGAATAACCTGTACAAATATTGATTTGTAGGAAACAGCAAGAGGTGTGAGCACCTCTTTGGGGTCACTTAGGGCTGGGCTCCCAAGCAGGCCCTTCACTTCTCTGAGACAGCCCTATTTAAATAATTGTTAATCATATTCACGAATATCTTACCTGCTTGAAGCAGTGCTAAACTCAGAACAAACAGTGTTTTCCAGGGGAGGCAGGAGCTGAACATGTCTGTGTGCAGGAGACCACGGGTAATTGCTGTGGTGCCTGGGAGCAGAAGCCCTGGAGTCAGGCACAGAGCTGTGTGCCTGTGTGGCTCCTTGTTTACCCTGTGCCTCCCTCCTCGGCAGTGCTGTGGTCAGGGATTAGGGGGAGGCACACATTGCCCCATGTGCTGGAAGCCCAAGGAGAGCTTGCCAGCACAGTCTGGGGAGGGCAAGGACGTGTTCTCGTTAGGGCACTGAGGCTGCCAGCTCCACCAGGAAATCTTCAGATTAACTGGTTTACTGTAAACATGTTTAGTGTGTGCACATTCTTGCCTGCTCTGGCTCTCTCACCACCTTGCCATCTGTCTGTGTTTGCCCCTCTCTGTCTCTCTCTCACACATCCACAAATATACTTTCATACAGAAGACAAAATAATGCCTCAACTTGTATGTCATGCTCCAAGAGAAAGCTCAGAACATCAAATGATGACTGATTTGAACCAAGGGGGTATGTATCCTATAGCATCCAGAGTTTTGCTAAGGGTTTTTTTTGTTTGGTTGGGGTTTTTTGTTGTTGTTGTTTTTTGGGGGTTTTTTGTTGGTTTTTGTTTTGTTTTGTTTTAAATGGAACCATGAACCTCATGTGCTTAAATGCATTTATGGGAAGAGCTGAATAGGTAGCAAAATTGCCACAAAAGTTCAACCTTTTCTACCCTACGCATTCACTAGCAGATTAATCCAATTGTCCTAAGGGTGTGCCTGATCCACGTGTGAAATGCAGGGCTCAGAGTCACAGCCTTTCACCTGAGAGCCTGTCACACATGTCCACACACTGCCAAGTCTCAGGCCAGCCTCACCTGCCTGCCAGCCAGCTGGGCACACACACACACCCCTCCAACAAACCTTCAGTGGGTGTTATTGCCACCACCTGAGCAGAATTGTTCCTTTTGTCTGCAGGTGTTTCTTTTTGTTGAGACAGACTTTCTGTTTCCATGTCATGTTATGAAACATACATTTATCTATCTATTTATTTATTTATTTATTTATTTTTAATTAATTTTTTTATTTCTTTTTATTAATTTCTTTTTATTAATTTGTCGTTCACTTGCTTCTGCTGGTTGTAGTGTACTACATTATGACCTGGAGCTCCTGAAGAATTTAAGCCAAAAGGAATTCACCCAGGGCATTGACAAAGAATTGTCTTCTTGTGCTATCTCAGGGACCCCTTGATAAGGTGTGTGAAGGGCTGGAACAGTTCTGTGTCAGCATGGATGGTGACCTCATTATTAGCAAAATGCCTTTGTATACATTACTGACAGGTAAAAGATCATTAGCAAAACAAGTCTTTAATAACAAAAGTCAAGGTTATGTTTCTAGGCAGACCAATAGGACCTGGCTCCAAACAGCTTACACTTCTGAGGCTGACACACACATACCCACACTCCTTGGAAGACAAGCAACATGCAGCTAGGAAAGCAGTCCTTGGGAAATATTTGCCAACTCATTCCTTAAGATGCAGGTGGTCTTTAAGATATTTTCCTGTCAAAATGTACCCAGGTGGGTACCCAACGAGGCCCACTGATTAATGTGGTAAGTCCTTGGGAGATCAGAAGCTACACATGAACCTGTTTATCTCAACTCACACAGAACACATTAGCATAATTAATAAGAGTGGAGAGTCCTCTGTCTTGACTAGATAGAAATTGTGTTTATGACATGCTTGGAAGGAATAAATGGCAGCTTCTTCTTTAAAGTTAATCACAGGCACTTTCCACCATCACATCTATTTGGCAGCCACGGTATGAAGACATTTATTTAGGAGACAAACACGGGGTGGCAGCGCTGCTCCAGCGCAGATTGATCAGAATGCTGGCTAGAAGCATCAAGTCCCTCTTGGGGGTCACCCCCAGGCAACCCTTGCATTGGAGGATTAAGTTGTACTGACGAACAAAACTGATGACAGAAGATAAACGCGGTCTCACACCCTCCCAGTTTAAACAAACCCGTGCCCAACTCACAGGAATTTGCAAAGAGAGCTTGCCACTGTGGAGGACAGCAGATGGCAGAGCCCTTGGCCTCAGCCTTGTCCTGCAGCAGCGACCCTGACCTGTGGGGAGGAGAGGGGGACACTGGCTCCAGCAGGAATAACGGGACACCGGGACGGTCCCTGGGAGCACCGGGACCATCCCTGGCAGCACCGGGACAGCCCCTGGCAGCACCGGGACAGCCCCTGGCAGCACCGGGACAGCCCCTGGCAGTGCCGGGACAGCCCATGGCAGCACTGGGACAGCCCCTGGCAGCACCGGGACAGCCCTGGCAGCACAGGGACAGCCCCTGGCAGCACCGGGACCATCCCTGGCAGCACCGGGACAGCCTTGGCAGCACCGGGACAGCCCCTGGCAGCACCGGGACCATCCCTGGCAGCGCCAGCACAGCCCCACTCCACAGCTGAGCCGGGGCCAGCTCTCCGGAGGGACACTGATCCAAATGTAACCTCATGTTATGTTCATTTGGTGAAGTTTTGGAGTTATTTCTCTCAGCTGTATTTTATTCCCAACTTATACCCAACAAAGAAAACCATGCGATAGACCTGACGCTTGGGAGTAAGAATTATGAAAAAATACAGTGTAGCACAAACCTAAGAGTTACAAATAAAAATCTAATATTTTATCACTGAATTTCCATTTTTCACAAGGATTAAAGAGTGATCATACACGTATTAACAGGGAAATTCATATAACAATGTCAAAATCTAATCAAATTCAATTATGTCGGTAAACTAAATTCCGACAAGAGCAGAAGCAGCTGAGTTGAGATGGAGCATTTTACAGCAGCATTTAAAAAACATAGAAAAGATACACCTTTACATACATGGTAGGAAAAAGCTTTTTATTCTATGATTGTTGTTTCATAGGAGAGCACTTATGTTTCAAAAACGCAGGCAATTGAAACATGACAGTAACAGCACATATGCACTGCAGGTGATTTAAATATTATATATATGTTAACATCTTTTATAAAAGAGGCCATGGTACTGTTAGGTGATACTCAGCCTTCTCCCATCAAAGCAGCCCCCAGCTGTATGCATTGCTAACTCCAGTAAGGAAATTGGACCCCAGAATTTCCCATTGTCTAATTAGAAGCAACAGATCTGCTGATCCTTAGTCAGAGTTGGGAAAGTCGTCTTCACCTTTGCCCATCAAAGGTTTGAGGTTCAGCTTTTGGCTTGAGTACCTGAGTCACACTTTGTCTTTATCCAAAGAACCAACAGAGCAGCAGTTAAAAGTAAACTGTATTTTGTTGTCTTATGCTGATTAAGAAAACAGACTCTGTCCGTTATATCTCAGATAATGAAAGACACTGAAGGTTAAAAAAAATCAATTTCCAAGAAAATAACCTTTCCTTTCTTTCCATTTAAAATCTAAAATTCCTTATGTTGGATATAAAGCTGTCAAATTTGATTTTCAGAGGCATCCTCATCATTAGTGGTCTTCCTGTTTTTAAAAGTTGACATGTCACTAATGTCAAAACACGAGTTTTTTAGGCACTTCCCATGAGAACTCCTGTCTTCCAAAGTGACCATAACATGCAGTCTTCTGGTAAATGGGCTTTTTTAGATCCAGATCCCTGTGTGCATAATAGAAAAAAGGAAAAAATTTTCATATCAAGATACCTCATGATAACTGCTATTAAAATCCTGATGTTGATATCATCCTTAGACAAGCAAGCATATTCTGGGATACCAACAAACATGCTCAAGTTAAAGTGACAACACTACTTAAATGTCTTTAATGTACTTAGGACTGTAAGAAAAGACCTTATTATTAAGAATTATTAATTGTAATGGAAAAGATGAAAGAATCTTAAATTCCTTTGGTAAACCAAAAGATATCTTTTCATCAGAGCAAAGTAACTTAAAGTTCTTACAATGCAAAAGATGTTTGATTTGACTTCCACATACTACAGAAGGCCAAACCTTCAGTAACAGCTGAAGATTTTGCAAGAAATCATTTCTTGGATGCCACTACCGGGATATTTTCCTTTCTGTGTGTTTCTTTACCTGACAATGACTCCAGGCCGAAGATCAAAGTTTTTGTGCACAATGTCCAGCAGCTCTTTCTCTGTTTTTTGGGAAGTTCCATAAGTGAACAGTGAAATAGACAGTGGATGAGCGACCCCAATGGCGTAAGAAACCTGTGGGGAAAAAGGCATCTTAGTCAGAGAATAAACACAGCACCTTGGGGCAACAGTGGGCAGCAGAAGAAACCATTAATTCATGAATCATCTTATGAAAACTAAAGCCTCTCCTTCACTTCTTACATTTGCACAGTTTTGTATTTGTAGAAAAAAGAACACTTTGAAAATGTTGAAGCTTCTGGATTATTTTCTCCCTCATTATCTGGTCAGCCCACGCTCATTTCAATGTCGGTGAGTGTCAGAGGGTTGAGGGCTCAACAAATATCCAGAAAAATGCCAATAAAATAGCCAAAAAGCTAAATGAAAAGTTCCAATTTTAAGAAGCCAACAGGCTATTAGCGACATCACAGTGGGCTTGAACCAAGCACATCGAGTCTTCCTTTCTTCAAAAAACCACCACCGAGACCATTTCTGCTACAGTGGCTGGTACGGCGGGCATTCAAAGAAAATCTAAGAAGGGAAAATAATTTTGAGAGAAGCGCCATCCTTAGCAAGGCATACCTGAACCAGGACACGGCGGCAGAGGCCAGCCTTCACCAGAGATTTGGCCACCCAGCGCGCGGCGTAGGCGGCAGAGCGATCCACCTTGGTGTAGTCCTTGCCGGAGAAGGCGCCGCCGCCGTGCGCGCCCCAGCCGCCGTAGGTGTCCACGATGATCTTCCTGCCGGTGACACCGGCATCACCCTGCACCAGGGACACCAGTTGGACATTACACACCCGTTCAGTCCCAAAGGAGGCTATGCATTCCTTCAGCACGCCGCAGCAATGTTCAGCACACAGGCATCGCTGTGGGGTAGCTGAAGGGGTGAGCTTGTCTCGCCAGGGTACAACAGTGCCTGTCATTGATTGTCGTTTAAAGCCAGGTCCTCGAGGTAAGCCATTCACAAATTTGTTTGGTTAATCAAGCAAACAGGTTTGCAGCCAGATAGGCACAGCATGCACTGCCTGTTTTGATAGTAAATATGGAAACTTTGGTTTAGAAATGACCTACTAAGTATCCAAACCTATTACGGAATATTGCTAAAACGCTATGTGACATAAAAGAACTATTGAGAGATTTCATACTGCTTAAAATATGAAAAAAAAACCCCAATCCAGGCTTTCATATCTTTTAGTCAAAATCACAAATTGTATAAACATTAAATAGATCCTTTTTTATTTACAGTCAGAGGTATGTCAGTGGTACCTTATAGATGGTTACATGGACATTGGCACCCAGCAATTCCAATGCAGTATCAGAGTCTGTCATATATGTACTAAAGCCACATTTCCAACCCCAAAATATTTATAGTCTAATTTGAACTGTACACAACAGGTATGGAGTACTAGGCAGTTATAGGTAACTGAGAAAGGATTACTTCTTTCTAAGAACAGACATTTATAGATGAATATTCTAAAATATTAAATGACGAAGTACAGGTAATATTCTAGTTGCCTACAGCTGTCCTGACTGCTCCTCACAAGTACTTCATATTTTCACTTGATCTGGGTTAGCTGATCAGCACCGCACTAATTGTCTGACCCCTGCAATTTACTAAATCCTGGTGTGAGAGAAAACATGTTCAAATTTTAAATTCCACTGCCACCTGTGCAGGCAGATTTAAAATTCTTTGCCTCAGAACATCATGTCACTAAAATTCAACTGCTGGAATGTTTGCATGGCAAACACAAGTGGGGAGTCAAAGTTTTTCTTGGAAAGACTACGCATATACACAAAAGTAAACCTTTGGCACTGTTTGTTCCATTCTGCTAAGAAAGCACTGAAACATAAATCTGGATTTTAGATAGCTGAGCATGTATTAAAGGATCCTGTCCTTGGGTTTTTTCTTGGGTTTGCTCTCAAACCTTAATTTTTGATGGTACAGACAGTTGCAATGAAAACACCTTGTTCTCAACCATGACTTGGCTGCAAAACTGAGTGAGAGGAAAAATAAATGGACATGTGAAAAACATGCAAAAAAGCCCACTCCTTGTTTCAAAGGCGCTTAACAAGTACAAATGTGTGTGGAAGTCATTGTTGTGATGAGCTGCAATGTCTGTCCTCATCACACCAGCAGCTATTGGGAAAATAGCTGGTGGGAAAACGATGACAAGCAGCAAACCTACTCATTTTGCCATAGCCAGAATTCAAGGTCCCACTACACTCAAAAATGTAAGATGAAAATCCCAAGTGAAATATATGTATCTTCCTTAGAGGAATTGAGCTGGGGGTAAGACAGCCTCCTGTGGCTAGCTTTGTTAAAAATAAAACCGAGCAACCCTCTTCTGAAAAATAAGCAGAAAGCTAAAGCTGTTAAAGTCAAGGGGAGAAACAGTTATTTTCTGGTTGCTGCAATGCCATTGTAAATTGCACAAGTGATGATAGCAGTTGTAAGGTCATGGACACCGAGGCAGATTGACCCATACTGAGCAAACTTAGCCCAGGTTTCAGAAGTTATAAATGGACGCTGTGACTCGCCTCAGTTTGTATGTGCAAACATATGCAACAGAGCTCCAGCACGAGAGCAGCAAGGGTATTCCTGGCTGGCTTATCACTTGGAACTATAGTACATTTTTAAAATGATGCAGTTCAGTATACATCTGGAAGATTTACATTTTTAATGGGTGCAGTTCACTGCACACATAAAAATTTTCCTGTGTGTAGCCTTCTTTTTGTATGTAGCTATGATTGCTGCCTTGCTTTGTTCACTCTAAGTTACAGCTCAAGTTTGACTCTCCTTTTGTGCATAGTCTAGAATGTCAATGATACCCAAAATTACAGTGATACAACCCGTTCCATTGCATAAAAATACATTTTTTGTGGAATCAATAATTATAATGAGAATTCGTAACATCTTCCTACCTGTTACATGGCACTAATGTAAAAAAGACAGAGTCCTTAGAAATAATTCTAGAAAATACTGATAAGTTAATGAATTTGCAAAACAAAGGGAAAACATGGTCTGCTTGGATTTGTTGTAAGATTGAACCTAATTTCAGGAAGGAGCTTTGAAATTTTGTTGTGATAGTTCTAAAGACTAAAACATTCCGTAATGGTAAATTTGTTTTCAAGAACTAAATCTCAGAACTGCTGATCCTACAGAGAGTGGAGGTTTTGCCTGACCTCCAAGTGAGTGCAAGATCAAATTATAAGGCCCAGCTCCTGCATTGCCCAAAAGTAAAAGGAACATTTATTTTCTCACCAGAAGCTTTATTTGGGCTGATTTTCAGGACAGATGAGCACCTTCAGCTCTTACTGGTGTCAGGCAGAACAGTGAGAGCTATGCAGATCTGAAAAGCAGGTTCACTCTAAAAGAAGTAAAGCTCCTCTTGTCCATCTCTCTGTAAGAAGTGCTTTCCATGAGAAAGGACTGCAGGTCTCACTCAGTGCTGGTCCCCAGAGAGTTTGAGGAAGCCCAGAACTGGGCTCTACACTCTACATGCAATGGAAGATTGGGTGCAGACTTGCCTGCCTGGTCACAACACATGCACAGTATCACCAGACCCTCAAAGGTTATTTTGGCGTAGGAAATGTGAAACCCTGGGCACTTCTAGATGCAAGAAAAATCTGTCACTGGGGCAGAGATGCCAAGATCTGAGCATTGAAGACACACACACAGTGAAAGACAAGTTCATAAGGCCACCAAAATAACACAACACAAACCTGAGGCCCTCCAATGACAAAACGTCCGCTGGGCTGAAGGTGGTAAACAGTTTTGTCATCCAAGTATTTTGCGGGGACGACGACTTGGATCACGCGTTCCTTGAGGGTCCTGCGCATGTTCTCCAGAGAAATGGTCTCGTCGTGCTGCACGGAGATGACAATGGTGTGGACACGCACGGGGATCACGGCTCCGTTCTTCTGGGTGTACTGAACCGTCACCTGAGGGACACAGGGACAGCGGGGAAACACAGCAGAGCTGCTGTAAGTGTGTCAGTGGTACTCAGCAAATGGCACACAGGCTATTCCTAAAGCAAAACTGGAGCAAAATGTCAGTGCTGACATTAGAGGGATCAATGCTCGCAGTGATGCTATGGGGTGTGAGAAATGAAGCCTATTTCTTCATTGCATTTTTGCTATGTTAAATAAACAGTAAAAAAAAAAAAATCCAACTCGATAAGGACAACTTGATTGTCTACAAAATCATCCAAAATATGTCTTTCAGGTGGGATTTCCCTCAAAACTCTCAAGCCTCAGAAATTTATGTTCTTAGTGCATCTTGAAAATGCCAGCCTGAAGCCCTAAATACAAATGAAGCCTTTGGATGCCACTCTTCCAACAAGTACAAACCACTTTAGTTCTGGAGGGTTTAATGTCCCTTCCCCGGCAGGTGGTGAAGTGCTCTGAGACAAGTTAACCATTTTCCAATAGTCAAAGAGACCATGTCACAAGCAGTGGAAAAGCTTTATCTGCTACTTGTAGGTTACCCTGATATGTTAAATCACATCAACTGCTGCCTTCAAAAATATTCAGTATTTCTGGAAAGCAGAGGTGTTGGTTTCCAGCTTTCTGGACAATCCCTTGCAGGATTCCAGCTTGCTGGACAATCCCTTGCACATTTACCTGTGTCTTAGAGTCGGGTCTCAGCCAAGGGAGTTCTCCACTCCGCCTCAGCTCTGCTAACCTGGCGTTCAGTTTGTGAGCGAGAATAATTGTTAGAGGCATACATTCTTCTGTCTCATCTGTTGCATAACCAAACATCAAACCCTACAGGAGGAGAGAACATACTTCAATCACTGTTAAAGGCACCACAACCAAAGGAAATGAGATATCATCTGAAGCAGAGAGTCAGCAGCATCCTCAGGTTTACTTTCTACTGTTTTACATCACGGTGCAAGAAGCCAAAACTCAGATCAGGCTCCAACATGTTACACTGTAAAGAGAAGCAGACCATGTTCCTAGGATTTTTTCACCAGCTTGAAGGCTTACGTGTTGAGCTAGAAACCTGGACAAAAAATGAAGACAATTCTTTGAAAAAATCAAATAGGTTCTTTCGCAGAAAAAAAAATCTGCTGGAGAAAACATTTCTGGACTATTCTGTCATGGGAAAGATGTTTTCAGTAGCCTGGAAATATTCCAGAGGCTTTTATCTATGACTACAGACACACTTACACCTACTGCAGCTCACATCTGAAATTTCAGTGGAATGGGATGTGAGCACTCCATGAAGGACATACCCTTCAACAGTTTGAGGCACCTGCCTCAGATTTTTCAATGCCACATGCTTAGAGTCACAGCTTCTACTGTTATATATTATATTTATACTGTTATATATTACTTTTATAATTCTCTCATGTTCTCTGCATCAGATTATCATTTGCTAAATAGAGTTAGCAGCATTTTCTTCCTCCTTATCCAGTGTATGTTGTGGAGGGAAAAAAAAAGGGAAAAAAAGACAGGAAGGCACTTTGATCAAATGGAAAGTGAGGCCATCAATGTCAAAGAAAGTCAAATCTCTTTTCATTTTATGTAGTATTATGTCCCCATGACAGCAGAAAGGCATTTTAATTTAGTCCTCAGGGGATTTTTTTGAAAAATATTAGCTTGGCTCCTGGACTCTGATACTTACAATTCTCAACAGCACTGGCATAAGCTCGACATTACTTCTAATGATAAGCAGTAAATGTTCAATTAACTCATATGGCATCAGTCACATTATGCAGTGTTTGTTAGTATCTTTCTCTTGGGAACACACCATCAGTGCCCACATGTGTTCTTTAGCTCAGAGAAACAGTTTGGACAGCTTTAATTACATGGAACACCTACTACAAGAGCTGCCTCTGGAAATAAGTGAAAAGTAATCTGGTATTTATTGTACTAATGCTGAGAGCAGGTGAAACATCACCTAATTTTTTGCTGCACAAAATCTCAACAGCTCTTTGAATGTGCAAAGATCTTTTGTTTATTACATGTTACATGGCAAGTCTGGCTGTAAGATGCATGGTCTGATGAACCTCAAGCTACATAAAAAACCATGAAATACATAATCAAAAACCTTTGCTGAGTTCTAAAGGGAACCTCCTCAGCTACGACAAACTGCCAGAGCTCTCCTGATTTGCCTGGAGTGCTAAAACACCAGACAAAAATCTGCCCTCAAGGAACTTAAAACTGTTTCAGTAAAAATATGGAGTTTATTCTGGGGTTAATAAAAGTGTGGAAATATTTTGACATGGGTTTTGACATAAAAATTAGGGCATTAAGATGGAGCAAACGTTTTCCATTAAAACAGCTTTGGTGTTTTAGATGTGATGCTTTGTCTACCTGATCTCCAGCACCAACATCCTCTTCATTCCTGTGTAGATGAACACCCTGGGCAATGTCAGGTGACTGCTGTTCCAGTGCCACTAAAACATTACAAGTCTTGTAGTCGAAGCCTATTTGGAAAAAAGAATAGCAGTGAATTAGCTTTTTCTGTCACAATTAAGGAAAGTAACGTGGAACCAGAGGACAAAATTTTTATTCTGAAGGATACCACATTCAGAACTCAAAGCCAAACTGCTGATTTTTAGTAAAATTTTTGTCAATATCCCACTTAAAACCTTTTTTAAGATGGGGTGGGATATACAGGGTTGCCTTTCTTGCTTCTTACTTGTTATTTTGTTTTGCACTGACTCCCTGTGCCAAGCCAATTCAGATTATGAATTGTCAACTGCAGGAAAGTAGTCCAAAAGGTAAATAATGAGCCTCTCCCAAATGAATACTAATAAAGTCCTCTACATGAATTCCCAGAAGCTGAGTTTTTCAGCAACTGAAGACTCTGCTCTCTGCCACATCATTTGTAATACATGCAAACCAGTGTCCGTACTTAAATCTCTCATGGGACTTTGCATGAACCACAAACAGAAAAACACCAGATTCAGGTCTCACAACAAATCTGGAAATGGGAATTTACATGACTTTCCAAGACCAAAAGTAATGTTTTAAAAAGAAATCAAAAGACTTACAGAAGATTGTGGCAAAATTTCCCACCTGTTCCTAGGTATATTAATAGTAACTTGTTTCTCTCCAAATCCAACCTTTCCTAGAACTGTAGCCACTGACAGCTGCTGACCAAACTCACGTTCAGTACAACATATATACAAGTCCATATGCACATGATCCACTTGAATGCTCTTCACCCTCTTTTCAGGAGGCTATGCAGAGAAGAAAATTATATTTCTGTACACAACTGTTTGGTTTGGTGGTTTTTTTACTTCTAGAAATTATTTTTTACTGGGTCACTGAATCTCCCCTCATCATTGTTGGCAGTTTGGACAGAAAGGAGATTTATGACCTCCTAGATCTGCTTGTGTGTTCTGTTGCACTGCTGTTGTGTGATGGTGGAGGCAACCTGCAGCTGAGCTGCTGTGATGTTCTCCCACCACAACCTCCTGCTAATCCGATTGCAATCGAAGGACTGCAGTAAACAACTCGTAAACCAAAAGCTCTTGAAAGACACACTTCACTGTAACAGAGTCCCTGGAATATTCCTACTGTATAACAGATATATGCAAATCAGAAAGTGAAGCGTGCCTGGTGCACAGAGCATTTTGTCTTTTTTATCATTTGCACATCTCACAACCCAGGTCTGGACCACAAACTGCTCCGTGTAAAAGGAGATATTCAGAGCTAACAAAGCACCCTGCAGTGACAAACACCTTTTTACAATCAGGAGATGTAAATGCTACTGCAGTACAGAAATACAAAGGTAAAATGAAATGAACCAGGTTTCTTCTCTCTCTTTTGCACCAAGGTGCAAAAATCAGCTTGCCAAATGAAAACCAGGAGTCAAGTTCTTGCAGGTTTGGAGGAGTGGTAGGTTCTATGGTTCAAGCTGCAGTTAACTATTGTGGCCAAATACCACAGTTCAAAGTATAGTCTGCCTACTCCCAATTCAGTTTTAACTAATAAAAGGATTTTACTTACTGGGGGAAAGCCAGAAAGTGTATCATGTAGCACCATGTAAGCAGCTTTCACACAGCACAGTCAGTTTGTATCAGGCTTGCTAAAGCCCCAGCATGGCAGTGGTGACAGACCTGTTCTGCAGTTGCCTATTGCTTGCTCTTCCACGATTTCATGAGTTTTTCCACCAACCTTTAGCTGAATCATCATAGCCAATATGTCTAATTGCATCTCGGACAACTCGCTGATAATCCACAATAGCACGAGAAGTGATCTCCCCACAGAGCAGCACCATTCCTGTCTTACACACTGTCTCTGAAAAGGGAGATGAAAACAGGATTACAATAAGCCAGCCACTCAGAAAAAGAAATATGTTTGTGATGATGCTGATTTTGAGAGATCTACTGGATGTGTACAGTATAAACCCTTTCTATCCATATTTTTAGTGTTATAACTCCAGCTATAAAAAAATCTTTTCGTATTCACCATCTGTCTGAAAGCAAGGAAAATACTAATATGTCCAATTTACAAATGGGAAAGTCAAAACACTGAGCATGATTCAGTGATATGCAAACCTGTTTCCTCCAGGACAATTCAGTCCACACACAAAATCAATGGCTCTACTCTTCTACAGCCCGCTTGGGCTTCAGTCTTTACAAAAACTTTTACAGTTTCTTCTCATCTCTCCTCCTGAAAACTGACATTCTTATGTCATTTTTTGAGAGTGAAATGAGCTAAATCTTTGCAAACATCCTAAACAAAGAATGTGACTGTGTGATGACTTAAGGCAAAGCAGCAAACAACTCACCACAAGCAACCTTGGCATTCGGGTCCTGTTTGAGATGGGCATCTAGTACAGCATCGCTGATTTGATCACAGATTTTATCTGCAAGACATCAAAGCTGTGATTCAAAACCACAGCACTCAATACAAAACACGGACTGTTTGCATCACTTTCAGTAGGTATTTCAGAAAGGACTTCTTTTATTGCTTATTACTGGCATATTTAAGGTAACTAAATAGAAAGACATATTAAACATCCTTCCAGCAAACTCAGTACACAGTGGGGAACTTATCTATCTAATGAACTAACTAGAACTATTAAACAAACCAACTAGAACTCCATCTGTAGTTTTCTGCACTTGGATGTGAAACAAGTGTGTAATGCACAGAATAACCTGAGAGGTTAAGAGGTTTTACTCTCATCTTTCTCCTTCTCTGCCACCACCAGCTCTGCAAACCAGTGGTGTCCTAGGTGATGTTCCACCACCAGCTTCCATCACCCGACAGAAATTTACAATGTACATGACCAACACAGGTGGTAAAGCCTGAGAAAGTGTTTAGATTAATAGAGATAATGCACAGCTCGGTGGAGGGCTGGGTTTTGGGTTGCTCTTTGTCACTGCTCCCTACCATCTGGCAATGTCAGCTCCTAATAATCCCTGCAATCCCCCAAAGGCAGCGCAGGGAATACACACACAGGAGCAAAGAATGGGTTATCAAATGAAGTTTGCCTGAGGTAAACCTTTAGTTACATGCCAAATACAAAGGTTTCAACTCAAGTTTGTCATCATCATATTTTATCTTCTTCTTTCTTTCTGTTCTAATCTTTAAAACACATATTGAATCTCAACCAAATAACCTAGCTAATCTAATGGACACAAAAGGGCAGCACCCAGAGCAATGTCTTCCACACGAAAATGGTTTATTTTCTTATATAATTTAATTTTATTGTTCTTAAAAAAAAGGTCTAGTATTGCTTTTAGATTTTGACATAAACTGTGTGGCAAGATAAATTAATCTCCTGCCTTGCTGTGTGCAAGACAATGTGTTGGAAAGCAATGTTTTCTAACAGTCTGTCATTAGAGGCTTTTAAGACAGTTAGGCTCAAGTCAAAATAAATTCTCACTTATTTTCATGAAGAAGGTCTACACTTAGCTAAGAGAGACAAATCAAGGACTGGAGAAGTAATGTGATTCTGACACTTATCTCCCATATTCACTCCCATCTCACCAGTTCAACACAAAAAGAATGAACACAAAATACAATTAGCAAATGTAAACTGCATTGGAACTTTCAGCCTTGCAAGAACTGTACATGGGTTACTAAATTTGGAACAATTATTACCAAACAGGAATCAGACACCAATCAGTCTCGCAATTTTAATTAGATGTCCAACTGAACCTTGTTTAGCAAACCTGAGTAAAAAGGTGTCAGGAGTGATTAAAATGTATCTTTGCTTGCTCTCTTCAAAGCTTTCATTTTTATAAGGAAATATATCCACATTTTCAAGCATAAAACCAAGAAATAATGACAACAAAATGCAATTTTTTATTACCTGGGTGAGACAACAGAGCAACTGAGGTTAGAGTGGCTTTCTTAGTGCAGGTCCAATACCCAGCAGCAAACTCTAGTGACTGGGACTGCTTTGTGGTGTTTTTTTCACCTCCCAGAGTTTCAGTGAAGAACCTTTATTGCTCTCTTTGCTCCACATGAAGCATGTCTTACCTGCATGTGATGCCTCTATCCCACATGTCTAAGTTCCCTGCATGGCACACGTAGGGATAGTATTTGCATTCTTGCCAAAACACTCAAGAAGAGTGTTAAGAAGCTGTGGGAAGGTTTAGGACAGAATGAGAAGAATGCCCTAAACCAGGAAAGTCTATCTTACAGGATGAAATCAATCAAACTCTATCTACTTCTGAAAGGCTGAATGAAAGGCAGCCTCCCAGAGGAAACCCTTATAGGCATTGAGATCCTGGTCTCTAGGAAACTAAAAAACTGTGTTGAGAAAAAAGAAAAGCGGTTTTTTTGGGGTTTTTTTTGTTGGTTTTTTGTTTTGTTGGTTTTCTGGGGGGGGGTTGGGGGTTTTTTTGGGTTTGTTTTTTTTTTTTTCTTTTTTTCTGATGGGAAATAATGTAACTACAGTTGATAAAATAAAGTTAAAAAGAGACAGATAAAGATTCAAAAAGGAAAATCTGGAAAGAGTGAGAGCCATGGAAACCAGTCATGTAGAGGCATGCAGGATTCCTTATCCTTCAAATGTCTACATGAAAATTGGATATATTTTTAAAAGGTATGAAAGAAATTTAACTGCCAGCTTGTAGGAAGAACTCTTGCATGAAATATTATTATCTATGTATGAAGGTCAGATCAGATTATATTTTGGAGATTGCTTCTGATCTTTAACATCTATGTGAGACCCTAATAAATTAAAATAATAGATTAGAATTATTTCATCTACTATACGTGGAGCATACCTTTACATTAAATCAATCTGAGGCAGATCAGTTTGATAATACATGTTATATCTGATTGTTGGTGCAACAATCAGCAGTTCTAGTGCAACTAGAGCAAAATCCAGATACAGATATGTCTATCAAGATGGGAAAGAGAAGTCCAGCTGGATGATTGGCTGATTAATGCATTAAATTAAAGGCATGACTATTAGTAAAGGTCTCTGGTGTAAAATAAAACCAGGCATTCTATTTTTAGCAATGTTTAGCAGGCTTTGTGCACCCTTCATTATGTTATTTAAATTTCTCATCTCAACTGGCCCATTTCTCTTATTATCTGGTAAGTGTGAGAGGTTAAGTTTGTCCATTTTTTTCCCCTTTTTTATTTTCTCTTCTTTTTTAGAAACAGGGAAAGCATAATGGAACACCTCTGGTGAGACACTATAATCTTAAAAAACATTTAATAAAAACATTTAATAGAATTCAGTTCATGCAGACAAAAGTTCAGCCTAACAAAAGTTCTCAGTACCTTCACAAGAATTCAGTTTCACAGACCCACCATACAGAGAAAAAAACTATAAACAGCAGTAAAATCTGAAAATTTTATTTGAAAAAGCTCCACAAAGCACAACAAAGAGGTACAGCCACACTTCTGGCTTTGATGGTGTAGTAAATATATTAAACATTGACCATTTGAAATGGCAAGGTTGGTTTTCTTCAAAACCTGTAATCATCAGCATTAAATTCAGTATTTTTAATGATACGCTATTTTTCTCAAAAGAAACAAATTAAAATGGAATGTGAATTTTTACATTCAAAATACAGCAAACTGCGCAATTCTCAGTTTTCTGGTAAAAAAATTAAACAGGGAAGAAATGCAGATACTTATAATGAGCATTTCATTAAAAAAATCTGCTTTCCAACAGCAGACTCACTGGAAAGACTTCAAATATCTGCATTGTGCTGTACATTTTTGCTATTTAAAAGAACACTTGAGGGTTAGTAACTAGTTAATAACTGCAATGGTACTGCAACATTAGCAATGTTCAAATGTACATCTGTTCTCCTTGTTCAATGCAGTTTACTGAAGTATCATGCATATCATTAAGTATATATAATCTGAGATATAAGACATGCTGGACAGATCTGCATTTTCTGGGGGTATTTTCCTTCATGATTTTTTTTTTCCCCTGTGAATATCTACAAGATAAACATATGCTTTTACTATGGTTGAAAACCTGAGGGTGCTTTTAGAAGATGTTTGGTCTCATATTTTTTAAGAGATTGCTTGATACTTCCTGGAAAACCGAATGGCAGTCAGTTTGCAGCCAGTTCCACCTGAAGCCACACCAGATAGGGGAAGGAATTACTCCTTGGTGGCTTGACATCTGTCAGACTTTGTAGGGCACAGAAACACATGATGCTTTTCAAAGCACCATGAAACCTGTGCAGCATGACAGACACTACTGGACTAAGGAAAACGGAGCAGTGAAAAAATACAGCTAGCAATAAATTTAAAAAAAAAAAAAAAGTGCTCTTTTTCATGCTTCCGTCTGTGTGTTTTTATTATTATATTGAAAGGAAGAAGTCCCATGTAAGTCTTCAGAGAATTTGGAATTTACACCACTAAATGACTAAATGATTAAAGACCTGAAAGGAATTCCCAAATGTTATGCCCAAGGGATTTTGAAGAATCTGGAGGGAGAAGATTTGCATAAACAGTCTTCTATGTCTTTGGGGAGCACAGGGGATACCTGTAGGTTAATTATTGACAGCTATTACTTGCTTCTATGGAGTCTGGACTTCTCAGTGACACCCAGCTCCAGGCATTGCACAGATACAAGGCAGTTCTCTGTACACTCAAATAAATAAGCATGTAATTTCTCCTGCTTTATGCATTAAGAAGGTCTCCATTAAAGCATTCAATGCTCAGCTAATATAATTAGAACAATTCAAATTTCCAGCAGACAAAGGTCTGGTTCAGGATCTTTACTTCACGTAATGCCCTCTAGCAAAATTATTCTATCACATACGGAAGAGAAATAATCAAGAACACGCAAATTACCCATTTTGTATAAACAGAGGAAATCAAAACTCCCAATAAAATTCTATTGCTACAGATAACATCAGAAGCCCAACTACAGCCTCAGGCACTGAGCCTCATTTTAAGAAATAGTCAAGATTTTCCTGGTAGATAAAATCCTAATGGCATGTCTACACCTCTTGTGCAAAACCACAGAGGGGAAAAGGAGGCTTGGCCGGGATGTAGGGGTGATCAATTTGCTGTCAGGAGCCAGAGCTATCACTGAGATGATTAAGATCTATCGCTGATGCTCAGGAAAAAGAATTTGGAGGACAACTCAGAGTTACTTGCTGCCAGCCTGTCCTCCTTTGATCTGGAAAATCTCTATTTTCCCTATGCCACAGGCATTGGGGTTTGCAGAACCCTATGTGAAGATCAGGCTGTTTAAGAAACTATAAGCATCATAGCCTTGAAAACACCCAGGTAAAGCTCCGTTTGGCACTCGCTGTAAAATAAACCTGCCAGGTTGGTACTTTGTATCTCACAGTACCCAGAGACACAGCCAGCTCTGCCAGGCAAGGGAAGATGCCCAAAGCTCCAAGTGGTAACTGTGTTTCTCAAGGGCCTGCCTAGTATTTCAGTATGGGAGAAAAAGAATATTCATGGGGCTCAAAAGTAAACTACTGAGACCCAGTAGAGGGTTTGGGAATAAAGGAGAGAATGTGAATAAGAACTAAAAGATTGGCCAAATTCTAAAATAAGAAACAAGATAAAGAGAGGACTGGTAAAGTCAAAAAAATCAAGGGACAAAGCTAAATCTGGGGACTCAGTTGAATACTTTCTGCTCCGAGACTTCCCTATTATTGCCCCAAAACGATTAAAAAACAATGATTAGAGTAGCATAAATTATGACCAGTTGTCTTTGGAAACAACATCATCCACGTAAAATTACCACACTGTATTATGTTACTTTTCCCACAAAACTACATAGCACTACAGACTCTGGGATGTAATTATATATACATTTGACATGGGACATATGTTCCAAAGACAAAATGTGGCTGTCATTTTCTGGCTGTGTTACATCAGAAAGAACCCCAACTGGTTTAACCTGATGCAGCTGCCTCCACATTGATGGAGATGTACTCAATTGCATCAGCCATGGGTTTGATCCGCAGTAGTAAGTTTATATAGAAGAGTATCAAACTATAGACATAAAGTTCTCATTGCTGACCTTTTTATCTTTGCTATGAAATCATTCCATCCATTTATGATTTACTCACATAACATGAATGCAGACCTGAAAAGCCTTATTACAGCAAAAAGTACAGACCACCAAATTGGCTTCTAAAACAAATACACTTTTCAGGACATCAAATAGCCCAATGTCCCCTGGCCTCACTAGAGGGAACAGTTGCTGTTGACACAAGGTGTATGTTTATGGTGGATGAATATTTGTTTTCAATAAAATTGAACTAATCTCTGCTGACCATACATAAAGTTTAGCAAATAACTGTCCACTATTTGCTTAAGCAATTCCATATATTGCATCAGATGATGGAAAGCAGTGGGAGGCGGGGGGGAAATCAGTGACTTTGCCATGTACAGCTGCTGGGACCACTAAAAAAAGGCTCTAGGATAGGCTGCTTAGGGATATTCCTGTCATGGGTGACAGTCTTAGAGCAATCCATATGTGCAGGACAGTTCCACAGGGCCCATAATGAATATGGAACTTGAGAAGCAAGCTATGCATTCTTATCCATATGTGCAACTTGAGCCTGTCAGAGATACAGCAGTGTCTCCACAGGAATACTGAAAGAAATTTAGATGAAAAGGAAGGAGCAGCAACCATAAACCTCACTGCCTTCCTCAGCTGAACACACACTCTGCAAAAGCACATAAACTCCTGTTGGAAGCACTCTAGTATAGCAGTTCTACGGTCTGTATGGAAAAAGTCCAGTAGGAATAAAGTAGAAAAAGCATCCTGTTACAAATAACTTCTCTAGTAAGATTAACACCAGGTGAATTCTTCTTTAGGTTTTTAAAACACCTCAAATGAAATTATTACACTTTTTAGACTTTCAGCAGAGCTGGCTTCTTACCTGGGTGTCCTTCTCCCACGGACTCCGATGTGAACATGAAAGCTCCTTCATCATCAAGCGTGTAATCACATAAACCATCCACTGGCCCATTCATGGTTGGGATGCTTTTCCTGATGGATTATTACAAACGGTGACTGAAGAGCTCTACCTTTAGTGCCTCCTATTTAAGGCTCTTTATCAGCAGGACTATTGCTGTCTTCACTTGTTACCTCTTTGGCTAACTTCAGTTTCAGTGTGTGCAAGCAGCATGTGCTTGCATCCGTGCCTGCATGCAAGGAGCATGCATGTGCCTGAAGTCTGTATCCCTACCTAGCCTGATCTGTCAGTCCCTGAGCTGCTCCTATATATGGAAAAGTGTAAGTGCCCAGATAATCATGTGAGGAAAATGGAAGAGCCCATTTCCTGGCAGGGGAGTTAGTTAACTTTAGGATACTTCACTAATTAACTCAGTTCTTGGAAACACTCTGGATTCAACCTGTGCAAGACTGGTTATCTAAGCAGCTCCACTGAGCATGAAGTAATGCAGGAGTGCTAGTGACAGTTCATGTCAGCTGCTTTTCTCTTTGGCTCTCCCCTGATTCTGGGATCTATGGTGTACTTCCAACTCTGTGTTGTGGTTTTGCAGGGATAGATACAAAATGAGTAAACACACATCCTTCCTAACGAAAGACTAGAAGAAGTTTGCATCATATAACCACATTTTGCTTTTACTTTTTCATCTCTAGAATACTAGAATTCCCTTGTGAATAGGGTTTTTTTAAAATTTTCATTCATTTTTTGTGCACGTTTGAGAGACAAAACATCTGATAAGATCTAGCACTACGGCTGCTTCACAGTCTGCTACACAGAGCTCGCCCTTCAGCTTTTGCTTTTCTTTTCCCCTATCCTTTCTTCTTTTAATTCAGGTCCGTTTTGATTACATTTTTGTCTCATATTCCCATATTATGTTCCATCATAACCCTTAGAAATAAAATGACTGCCACATCTCAGAACTCAGTGGTCAGTTCTGCTGCAGAGAATCCTTCTAGTCAGATGGCTCATGTTTGCAATATGCTGATGGTATGTCAGGTATGAAGGCAGAGGGCATTTAGTGGGTACTTGTGTTTTTAAGTGAGTATATAAAAAACAAGTAAACATATCCAGGGGACAGATCCAAAAAAATGCCCACCGCTACTGCACCATTATAAATAGGTGTAATTTTCCTTATTTTCTTTACAGAAAACATTATAGTCTCACTCTCTGACCAAAACACTGGTCTACAAAAGAAATAATTAATTTCTTATCACTCTTCAGTTTAAAAACTTAGTTTACTTCAAACCCTTAGCTGTTATTATTATTATTATTATTATTATTATTATTATTATTATTATTATTATTATTATTATTATTATTATTTTAAAAAACCCCAAGATGGTTCCTTGGGTTCAAATTTCTGCACTGCTACATATTTATGTAAGAATTCATTGGAATTTTCACTTTCTGCCTACATTCTTGAAAACAATAACCAATGCCTGTGAATGTTCACCAGTAATCTGCTGCAGCATTGGCCCCTCTATAATTATCATCGACATGGAATCATTAATTTCAAATACTCTTTCTTGGTCTTCTATTGTACAGAATTCATTTCATGGAATGATGAGCACTGGTTCCACTTAAAAAAATTCCACAAATTCACACATCAGATACACATTATGAGGCACAGATTTCTCTGGAGTAAACTGTGTTCATCACACTGACATGAAGATAGTATCCCAGCATGAATAAACTACACATTAACACCACTCAGAAAAATAGAATTTGTTAAAAAAAAAAAAAAAGACCAAAGAGTAACTAACCATATTAAATCCAGTTAACCTGTAACATTCAAAAAAGATATTAACTTTTAAAGTAAAATAACACCAGTGACAAGCGTTCATTCTTAAATGCAAATGTTTTCTTCTTCCTGATGGAGGCACCAAAAGACACAATGGGAATGGATGAAACAAAAAATGCTTTTTCTATGTATTAAGAGTTTTCTTTCTGATTCTACAACCAATCATCCAACAAAAGCAGACAAGACTGATTATCATCAGCCTGTGAGTTCCACTCTCTCTTGCCTTTGGTTTTGCTTTATCTTGGTTTTTAATGCCACTTAAAGAGAGAATTTGTAGTTTGGGAATCAGCATTCATGGTTTTAAGGTAACACTTCAGGAGAATGCAGGCCTCTAACATAATCCTCTTATCACATATAAAAATAAAAAAACCACAAGCTCTCAAAATGCTGAAGAGCACAAGTACTTGACATACATGAGGAATGAGTTTGCAGGACCACTGTTTAT
The DNA here is from genome assembly GCA_013398615.1 of Brachypodius melanocephalos. NCBI lineage: Eukaryota > Metazoa > Chordata > Aves > Passeriformes > Pycnonotidae > Brachypodius > Brachypodius melanocephalos. Next base: position 4,988,500 of record VZSR01003794.1, on the reverse strand, counting down.
TTTGCTTTCACAGATCTTTTTGGACTTGCTTCTGTCTAGTTAAACTCACTGGTCCTTGTGACCTTTGGAGGGTCACCCTTCATTAAAAAGTCTCTCTGGTACTAGTACTCCAGAAATATTGCCCAGCTGCATTTCCCATTAACCTGGAACTTCCAGCTGTGCTTTTACTATCAAGAGCAATACTTATGTTTTACAGCCACGAAGCACCTCAGCACGTTCTCTTCTAGAACATCTGTGACCTAGATGTCTAAAGCATTGTAGGGTTATGTAATGTTTAATTTGGCTTCTCTTCCCAGACAATTTGACTTTTAAAATATTTGTAAAAAGGTAAGATAGTGCTTTACCATCATGTCTTTTTGGCATAGCACTTCTGTCTATGAAAAAAAAAAAAAAAGATGATACCAAGAGACTGATTGATATCAGCATTTTTCCTTATTCCATTTTATTGATAAGGACTGTAACAGTGTACTACACTTTCACTGTAACAGGATTCCAAATTTTCTGCTAACTTTATTGCCACACTCACCTGGACGGAGCCCTAATAAAGTTTCCCTGTAAATCTCTTTATAATTTATGTATTGCCCATCATTGTATTATCTTTTGACCATATTCTATGATCTTTACTCAGAAGATACATACCAGTAAGATATTCCAAATCAGTATGATTCCCGTGCTTTGAAATGAGGCTAAAGACAGAAAAAAAACTGATGTAAAAACAAGACTGTCCCTCTGCATTTCTCTGTATTGTCTACAATGTCAACTGAAACCACGGTTTCAATTGGAATAGCAACGTGAATCTTTCTATTGACTGTAAGAATCTTCATATTTGGCACTATCCTATAGTTTTGCTGCCTTTACTCACAGCAGTTCTGCAAGACCACCCCTCTTCTAGTTCATATAACAAAGACTGACCAGAAGGCAGAGATCTACTGCAGCCTTGAGAAAGCCCTGGAAATCAGTGAACAAGACTTAACTGACAAAAACTTTTATGAATGATTGCTATTGATGGTGCTGATTCTCTAGAAAGATGACCGATAAATTGTCTTGACCCTAGACCTCTCATTCTCATCAGATTGTTTTACTTGCTCATTTTCTCTTTTTTTACATTTATTTGCCTTTCTCCCCTTCCCTCATTATGTCTCGCTTATATCCATTTAGTTAAAACACATTTCTCTTTCTTCTTGTTTTTGGGTTTTTTTCTCCTTTTACTTGTGTGTTTCCATCTCCCTTCTTGTCACTACTGATATCCCCATTCAGGTTACAAACCACTGAAAATGCATCCTACGTGGGTGAATGATATCTCTAGAAGTGAGAAAATAACTTTGAGCTAATAAATTACAGACAAAACACTAGGACAGCAGAAGGGGAAAGAAGAAATCAAGTATCTCTAAGACTTAGGCATCCTCACCTCAGCTGCAGAAGAGTCAAGTTTTCCTGGCAAGCAGTACAGGACCCTTTCCACATATGATTCCACCACCATGGTAACTTTTCGGTGACTTCTTTCGAGTGAGGATTGTATCAAGAACTTGGAAGAATTTCTACATTACTGGAATCAGTTATGGGAAGAACATTTCTTAAGCTGTGCAATTTCTCTCTCTTATCACAGCTTTCAAATGTTAAGGATAATGACTTCATATGTAGAGATCACACATTTTTACTACAGTAACTTAAAATTACAATTCCACTATGTTAAAAAACCAAAACATGCTTAAGTGTAGCAATAGACAGGAATATTTCATAGATAGAAATAACACGTAGGAAAGCATTTTCCTAAATGTTTCTGGTTTGTTCTCTCACCTTTATCTTCAGATATGGTTTTACCAAGTTAACTGTTGAACAGGCTAATGGTTTAAACTTCTTATTTGGCTATTTTATTCTCACTTCATGCAAGGAATTTACTCCTAATTAATGTCTGTGGAAACAATTTTTCAGGTTTACAAAAACTAATACTAGTTTCATTTTTGCTGTTTACTATCAGTAGTTTGTATGATACAAATAATGTGTTTTCCAGGAGTTACTGCAGTCCATCTTTTTTTCCTATTGGAAATGAGCAATAAATTATGCAAGCCTCATGGGAATATCCTTGAAGGCTTTTTGGTCGGTTGGTGAAAAGCCTTGACTTAGCCTGTACATTTTGGTTAGGGGGAGGTAGTTGTTTCGGTTTGTTTTTAGAGTTTACCTAAGGATGATTTGTTAAGATGTGTTTATTTCCTTTGCATGAAGAATGACAAACCTGATCCAAGCAATAGAGTCTGAACATGGGGAATTCAAAACTCACTTCCCACCTGCTTCAAAACTCTCACCTCCATGTGGTATTATCTGAAAATGAGAGTGGCCCAAGGCCTCTCTCTGATGTGCAGGTGTGGATTTCACTGGCCCATAAACATTTGAGGTAAAATAAATACTGCAGAGCAGAAAACAAAGGTTGTGACTGTAGAAGGAAAGAAGGTAATGTGTGCCCTGAGATGGGTGTTTACCACCAGCATTTATTATTTCATCTCACCTTTCACCTTCTCTGGACTGGACTATGGGACCTCCTGCACATGACCATGAGCAATCCAGCCCTTTCATTCTGGAGGGCTTTTATGACTTTTTGAGTAAATACCAATTCCAGTCAGAGCAATTTCTTGGTGTGCATTCTATGTAACTCCTTCCACAGTAACTTCAGCTTCAGGGAGATCCTCCGCTGCATCTCCCATCTGCCATCCCTGCCATTTCCTATAAAGTCTTGGAAAGGTTCTTCCATTACTAATATCAGAGAAAATAATTAATTTTGTTTCTCTCCCCTGTGCTTGTCCTTTTTGCAGCTGTTTCACCCCGAATTTTCTATTCCAACACCTGAATGAATCACAATGTTTGAAGCTGGACAGTCTCTACTCCAACCTCCTGCTCAAAGCAGGACCAACTTGAACAGGTTGTTCATGGCCATGTTACAAACTAATATATGCCAGGCCTTTACACTTGAAGTGACAACTTTTAGTTTCTTAGGAAAAAATTAAAGCTACACTGGGGCTAAATTGGACTTTCATTAAAATATATCTTGGTGTTAATTTCACTGGGAGCATTATTTCTTTAAAACGAAGGAGAAATGAATACAAATTAATTTTTTATTTATTCACCTAATAAAAGTACTAGCAGTTCATGTCTCAACCCTTAATTAATGGTTAATTAAAAAGTCTTTTTTTCTAATCAATCTTCATAAATAAGCCTTGCTGCATAACAAATAGCTACATTAGTTAAAGTTTAGTTTCCCATTTACTGATTGGTTACTATTGCTTAATTTAAGCAGCATTAAACCATATTGGTATTTAATTAGTTCTGCCTTTAGTCTTTGGCAGTTTTCCTGTTTGTTATAGGCTCTGTAGAGCAATGCACAAGCACTTGTTTATGTTACATGCTTATGTGAAGACCTATCACACAGAATCACAAGTTCTTTGTATCCTTCACAAATGATGAGAGAGTAGAAGGGAAAGAATAGAGCCCTGTTCCATATTCACCTCACACAATTAAAAGTTTCAGTTTGCAAATGTAGCAGTGTACAGCACACAGATTTAGCATTTTACTCATAAGCCACTACAGAAAATTTAGCAAATTAACCCATTTATTGTTAAAATGATGCCTCAGACAGGTATGGAAAAGTCTTCAATTAGAAATGGTCTCCCTTTAACCTTACAAAAAGCCATCTATATATTTTACTTGATGTTTTTTCCAGCTGCTGTGGTCAGTTGTTTGGCTATGGAAAGATTGTCATCCGTCATGTGAAAAAGCACAACCCTTAATTTCAATTGCATGGGCTGTGACCACACATGAGATCCACATGCAGCCACAGTTCCTTTCTCTGGGAGTAGTTAGGGCTCTTTGCTGTGAATGCCAGGTCTGATCACCTGCCCAGACTAAACCCCATTACAGACACAGATCTGTATCTCAATTTGGCTAGGGAACTTCAGCTGGCTTCAAGCACTTGGGCTCTGTAGGATCTTCTGCTGTCCCATGTCTTGTGACATTATTAGTGTATATATGTAAACCATTAGGATTTCCTCAGTATCTTAGGAAAGAGCTCGATGCATTTAAACAGCTATTACCCAAGAGGTTTTGCTGCAGTGTTTCATAGATGTTTACAGTACAGGTGGTCTTTGGACTTTGAAACAAATATTGACTTTAGTACATGAAGTCAGGTTTCAGAAACCTATCTGCAAGAACAGTTGTGGAATTCGTTAATTCTGGCTTCCTGACAAGGAACATTAGGTTAAATTCAGACACATTCGACTTTTTCGAGATATAATGCCAGAAGATACTTCTCCTTCATCTGGTATAAAACTGCAGTTACTTCTCTGGACCAAAACCCTCTCCAAGTCTTCCCTATATGTGTAGTGTATGTGAAACAACAATCAATATTTGCAGATGCACCTCTTCCATGCTTGCAATGAAAATATTTACATACTTGAACTGCCTGATGCAGGCAAACATCTACTCAAACACTCAGTACTAATCTAGTAAATAATGCATAGCCAATTTTACATGCATTTTGCATGACTGAAAATAACTACACAATCCTGTGAGCTCAAGAATTTGGCTTCTACAGCTAACAGCAGAAAAAGATACTGCACACATACAACATCCATTTTAGCCACGATTCCTATCTGTGGTTATTCACAGCCTTTTCAGAAATTCTCCCACTTTCACTGCTACAGAGCTCAAATGCTCTACTGTTGCTGTGAGGTCTGCAGGAAACTCTTAATTAAATCAACTGATTGGTGACATCTTTCAGAAATCCTCTAACCTGACCTTCTTACTACAGTTGATCCAGACTGGGAAGGTTGCCACTTAAGTAGCAATTTCACATACATCACCTGGGCAAACATATCAGCAAACAGCAAAGATTATCATCTTTCATCCATGTCTGAAAGATTTCACTGCAGTTGGTCATTTAGCAGTTTCAGATAAGCAGGTCTGAATTAAAACACAGCCAAAAGTATTCTTAGATATCTGTCTAAACAGGGGATATTAAATAATGGATGCAGGGTATGCAGGATCAACTAACACAAGTATATAAACAGCATTATACAAAAATTCATACAGCAATCACAACAAATCAATATTTTTAGATTCCTGTTAACAGATAGAATATGGAATGGAAAAATAATCTCACCAAAAGATCTTTAGGCTTATAGACAGTAGCTGCCTTCTCAAAGTTTCATTATGATATTCTTCCTCCTTTTTTTTCTTCCAAGTCCTTTACTATGAAACAAACTAAAATGCTCAATACTTGTGGTGTGTTACAATCTTGCTGTGACCCTTAGCAACAAGAACAATTTTAGCAATGAGAAGTATCAGTACCTGGAGCATCTTACCTGTTGTACTAAAACATGAAAAAAAAAATTCGAATTAATGAAAAGAGCCCCCAAAAAACCTCCTGAATATGATCCGTGTCTGCAACGTGAATTAAGACTATAAACGTCAAAATTTTATTCATAAGGTTTAACTTTCATTTTTGCAATTGAGAGTATTTAAGTTATGCACAAATCTCAGTACTCCAGAAAATAAGCCAGCAACACTAGATCATCTAAAGGAAGAGAGTTTTAGTCCTTTAAGCGGAAACTGAAGCCTGCGGTTCTACTAGGCAGGGAAAGAGAACAAACCTATTCTCTTTACTATCTTAAACCCTACCCTACATAGGTATATAGGCTCCCCACAGGTAACAGCTCATAGCTAAACATGTGGCAGAGTTGCTCGTAGGGTATATCTCTAACTTTCTTCTCCTCCAATATTTTATTACCCCTTTATTCTTCTTTTTTCCCTTCTTCCAGGTTTTCCTATTAATCAATTTAAGGAACACCTAAATTTCCTACAATTCATACCAATCACTGATTCGATTTCTATGCAGAGGGTTCTTTCCTGTTTCCTGACAGGAGGCAGACAGCTTATAGGTTTACTGCTGCTGCTTCTTTCTTATGTCCACAATCTGTGTTGCTTGTAATTAAACACCAATGTTGCCTTTGGCCTCTCAACAGTTTGATAAGTCAGCCAGGAAACAGAGATCAGAGCAGATCTGTCACAATCAAAACCTATCAACTACTCCTGTTGACTCTGAGAAGAAAAACCATTTGACTCACATGTATGTGAAGGTTTAGCCAGTGAACTGAAGCATCTCATTTTCTGCTTTTAAAAATTGGTGTTGAAATCAGCACCCAGCATAAGCCAACTCCTCTCAGGTATCCTCTTTTCTGTGTTTTTAGGTATCTTGGCTAATGAGAAAACTAATGGCAAGTTTATACTGCAACTTACTGTTAAATTCTTCCCAATTGCTACCAATGGCTTGGAATCCCAAGAGCAAGAGTTAGAGGTTTTGGGTAATCAGTTCTAGTTTGTTCCCTCTCCACCTCTGCAGTACCATAAAACTGAGATTCTGTAAGTCTTTAGAGGCAAGGTCAGCAAGGTTATTTCAATGTGTAATTATTTTTAAGATACATACAGATATTCCCACGCAGTTGGCATGAGTGTTTTCCTAGGACTGAAGTGGGATTCCTGCCAGCAAATTCAATAAGCACAGATCTGATCTCCTTAGAAACTAAAATATGATATTCATTTCCAGATTTTGAGTTCACAAATACGTGAATCTATTGAAAGCTGTAGGTTTCATTTTCTGTGGCGTTTATAAATGTAAGCACTAAAAAATTATTTTACTTAAAACTAGAAATTTACTTATCCTACCAAACAAAGCAAAATTGAGAGAAGTCAATGGACCTTTTTCTAAAGGTTAGATGGTCCTTTGATTCAAAGAAATGTGGAAAAGAATACTGGTGTATTGCTGCCAGCTGCATGAGCTTACCACACACAAAATGCTGATTTTCTCATAGTCACAGAATAATGACAGAGTTGCAGCTGCTGGAGAGACTTTTGAAGAAATTGCACCAAAATAAAGAGCCAAGAGACAGGCCAAATATATAGAAATAGAAATATATAGGTCTGGCTGTATTTCTGGATTTTTTGTGCCATGCAAAGCTTGGACAAATTCTTAGATTCGCACACTGTAACTATGCTGAGTTCCTAAGCAATAGCTAAGAAAACAATCTAGAAAAGTCACATAAGGAGGGTAAGGGGAAAACATGCTACAGTTAACAGCAATCTACATGTGAGCAGTGGCAAAACCATTTATCCTAAAGATACCATGAGGCAGGTGCCTATAAACACAAACTTTTGAGATAAGAGAATAGTCAGTGTTTCAGTATAGTGCTTTAGTATATCATCAGTGGTAGTTTTTGTAGGGTTCATATTTCTTCCCAACAAATCTGACTCAATAGCTTTAAAATACAAGCAAACACAATAACACAATAACACAAGTTCAAGTGAGAAACAAAATACTGGTGCTTTTGTGCTATAGGCTCCACTTAGATACATATGCCCACAGAAAAAATGAAGAACAGCTGTCTCAGAACTGCACCACAGTCCCAGCCCTAGAAATTTTCAGCTGTCAGCGCCTAAGGGTAACTTTTCAGTGCAGCCTGGCTTACAATGAAACAAACAGATCCTGTTTCCAGGGTTACAATTATCAGCTAAGTAAACAGAATTTTTTAAACTTATCTACTAAACACATCAGTGGCAAAACCGCAATTGCTTAAGATAATGAACCAAATACAGGTGTGTCTGTGTGCAGCCAGTCATTTCTACAAGAAAGTACATCCAAGAGGCGGAGTAGAAATTCAGCAGAATGATTGGAGAAGCTTAACACACTCCCAGGAATGTGACTTGAAATGGAGCAAAAGAGAGCCACAGTGCCTCTCTGCTGAAATGGGAATGATTCATTATCTGAACGTTTCCTCTCTCCAACCCTCCCCACAATTAAGCTCTTTTTATTTCTGTGGTGTCTGCCTTGCAGACAGTTTGAGGCAATCAGTTCTCCCCTGTTTTAATATTAAGTACATTAGAAGTCTAATAACTAGGAGATGGCTTCTCAGAGGTAGAACTCCATGTTAGTGGAGAGCTCAATCTCCCTACTATTTCAACCACAACTTTTTCAGCAACTTCAATGAGACCAAGACTGAGATCCTTGGAATGCATCTTCAGTGCACCAAAAAAGGGTTTGCCTCAGTTTTTTGTTTTGTTTTGTTTTGGTTTTTTTTTTTTAAACAAAACAACATTCAGCTCTATAATGGAGCTGAAAATATGACTCAGTTCATTAAGAAAAACGGACTAACCAAAATACTGCTCAAGTTCAAACACACATCCTCCTCCTCCTCCACCAGGAAAAGCCAATTTCTTTATCTGCCATCTGCTAGACAACATCTAAATTATAAAGGAACCACTGAATAAAATAATTTGCTGTACTCAAACACCAGTTGGTTCTTGCATCAAACTAAAGCAACATTTTTCACGAGTACTTTCCCAAGATTTTTGGAAGAAAACCCCAGAATGTTTTTCATATCAACTTCCATTGAGATCCATGAACGACCACATGGAGGAAATGGCAGAATTCCCTTGAGAATTAAAAAATTCCTAAAGCTTCTAAATGCCCTTAGAGAAGTTAAGATTATTCAGATAACTTTGGTGTGATATGCTGAAATATCAATTTTTTTTTTCTAAATCAAATCCAAGCTTCACATCATCATTTAAAGTACACTGAAATTTTAAACTGTCATGGATGAAAGTAATGGGGGAAAATCTGGAATTTTTACTGAAGCATCTATTTCTGTAGCAGTACAGAAATATCAATACAGCCTTTGAAATAGATGACTCAGGAAAGATTAAGCAACAAGAACCAAATGGCAACCTTCTCTGCTCATTACATCACTTGACAGTATGAATGTGCATTTACTTTCAGGTGATAAACATGCCCAGTATTAATATTAAAATGGTTTGAATTTTTGGGCATTGATTTTGGATGACCTACAACTAAAGAGAAAAATGGGAGAACTCAGTATCTTCAGACAGGCTCTAATGAATGTAATTTTTCACAATGTAGTGTCTTCTAATTTCTTTAAAATAAAAAATAAACACTGATTTTGGTTAATGACAATGATTCTATGATGTACAAATGAACAGGGAAGACACACAGGATTGAAGTTGCATATACATCTGAGAACTCTCACACTCTGGGAATGAGTCTTCTGATTAACTTCTTAGAAATCTGCTATACTGTGACAGCCCAAAAAAAGGCACCTTCCTTTACCTGGCCCTTCTTCCAATACTATTAGCCCAATACCTGTACAAATGCTTGTAATAATGTAACTAATTCTTCCATTGTGTAAATTATAACCAATACATAAGTATAGAACATAACTGCATGAAGGTCTATAATGGCAGTGCCAGAAAACAAACGAAAGTAATAAAACTCCCCCACAAAAAAGCCCCAACAAAAACCCTAAAAAAGCAACATTGCAAAAACAAAACCGAAAAAGCAAACAAGTGTACTGGTAAGATATTTTAAAAAGTACATCAGTCCTTACCAGCAAATAACAGGCTTAGACTCTCTTTTGTAGCTGTAGTCAATAGACAACACTGCTCTGTTTCTAACCTAAGTACAGGCAAATCTTCAAAGTAAAGCAATTAATAGCTGACTTCAAATACGAGTATGCTGTATTAGCAAAGTTCAGAGGAATTCAATTTAACATTTAATCCAGACTAATTCATCTAGGTCCCATTACCATTAGCAAATTACTGTATAAAACTTTTGCTTACAAAAAGATAAGTTAGCTCCTTTAGACTATGCAGGAAAACCATTCATCACAAAGAGGACTGCAAACTTAATAAAACCCATTCTATTAAAAGATAACTTTAAAATGTGCTTGCTGCAACACATATTTCTCCATGCAACAGAGGGTTCTCACACTGCAGAGCTGTTTTCACCTCTGTGAGCAGAGTGAGAGTTAATCTGAATCATTTTGTCCTATTCTGGGCTTCATATCTGTTTTCATCCTTGTGCTTCAGTATTGCTGGAATGAGAACAGCTGTGAATGGGCATGTTACCATCAGCATGTTCTCTGAAGGATCTGGATGTGGCCTGATCACAGCCTAAACAAGGCTGCTCTTACCCTGAAGCAAGAAAAAATAACAATTTCATAAATCCTCTGTCAGAATTTAGCACCTTATTTTCAGTGACAGTTTTCATCATCTGTCTATGAATTCTATCTTCTTCATTCCACAAAAATTTATTCAAAGGGAGTGCAAGCTGCAGATGAAGTTACATTTTGTAATTTCTTTTTGTCTTTCCAACATACAATTTTACATTTTATGCAGAGGTTAAATTGTGTCAACATTTCTGAAATCACATCATGTGCAATAACTAAGTCATCTGTCCTCCTCCAAGCTCTAGCTTGCTATACTCCAAAGAAGGTGAAAGAGAAGGCAAAAATTGTGTTAAGCTGCCTTAATTTCCCTCCAGACACCCAAAGAGAAGTCATCTTTGTTGTGAACTACATTTTCCAGTGATCTACGGCAGGTTTGCACCTCAAGAAAGCACTGAGCCAAGAACTGTTTACCTCTTGTCCCATATCCAAATAAGAATTCATATAAAGCTGTAGAAGGGGAATAATGCACCAGGTCTGTGCACATCAGATCCTGAAAAACAATGGGAATTCCTATAAATAACATTTTAACAACAAATGTTTTCTGTTCCTAACAATAAACAGGTAAATTGGAATCTACCACTTTATTTTGACCCATGCTCAATAATTTCCTGATAAAAGTTTCCATCCAAAACTTCCTACCTCGAAATAAAGTGAGGAATATGGACTGCAGCACCACAAAGAAGAAGTCATTGTTAAAAATATGCTGAAACAAAATTACTAACAGAAGTTGTAGTTTTCATGGGCTATAATTGACAGAGCCCCCAGTGTGTTTATTTAGGATGCACTCTAGTGGACACACATATAACAAAATCAAACAAAGATACAAACAATGTGAACTGATAAGAAAATGAAAGCAACACGTCACTAGAATTAATTTCTAGCATGTTTTAAAATAGTGTCTTACAATTTGAAGCCTGTATGATGGTTTATATTTTCATGGTCAACATGACTGGACATTAAGTGTAAATGGACATGAGCTACCAATTTTTGAAAGTGTTAATCTAAGTATTAAGAATCAGTTTTACATATTGGTTTAAAAGACAAATTCTGTTTATCCATTTACTCCATCCCTTTGAGACTGGCACAAGAGGCTGCTGTGTGTGCACTGCTAACAGGTGTAATTAGAACTGTGGTATCAAAGCCTGTCCTTAAATGATTCTATTGTAACTGTTACTAACAAATATAATTGTAAACTGTGTCAAAATCTGTTTACTGGAACATCAACCACAAGGGTGTATTCATGCCACAGGAAAGGTTTTGACTATCATAGAAATTGCAAACCAATCAGAATCATTGTAGATAGCAAAGCCTGACCACTTAAGACACAAAAGTAGTTCCATTTTTCATGACTCCAAAAGTTACACAAACATTTCTAAGTACGTATACCTGGTAAGTGACATTTTCCTCCTCTGACTTTAAGGATGCTCATATAAGATGTGTTTATTAACAGCATCCAAAAAGCAGTGTAGCAATAAAATGGGCACAGGATTTTTTAAATAAAGGTATTTTAAGGGAAAAAATAATATATTACTATATGAAAATCAATGTTTTTAAAATTTGGTAAGATTATTCTTAGTCTGATCTACATGATCAAAATAAATTATTCAAAGCAGGAAAACATTTATTATGTGATTGACCCTTGTCTGTTGGGTGTATCAATATTTTTAACAGTTTGCCAAGGATAACAAACACCTTAGACTCAGAAATACTAGTGAAATTGAAGTGAAATTATCTGAAAACTCTTTCATCCCAAGACTGGAGGATGCAGTGAATGGATTAACTATGCACTGATTTTGGAATGAAACATATTTTCATTACACAATATTGGCCGTGACCATCTAACCTGTAGTAGAAGACAGAGATCCAAAGGCACATTTTATTGAAGAGGCACAGGATTTCTTAATTAATTTTCTTTTAATCTGTAGAGCATTCCATTTTTCTATCAGAAACCATTCAAATTATTGGAAAATCATTTTCAAAAATATTTTATCATTTTACTATTGATTCAAACTATCATATTGTAGCATCCATCTTCAAATCATATTGACACATTAGTTATATTTGTATTTATTATGGTTATTTCAGTCCGCAATAAGTAGAAAATATATTTGCTGCTTTCACTTCAGCTGCAGTTTTCTTCCTGCAAGTAAGCCATGCTAGCTAGAGTGTTTTAAAAACAAAAAGGAAGAATCAGTGTCAGAATTAACAGACTTTATATGAACACCTTAAAAACAGACACTGGGTAAACAGATATGTAAATCAGTTCTATTTATAAAATACATAAATCAAGATATTACACTTCAGGATCAACAAGTAATGAGTAGAAAATGCATTTACTGCTTTCAGGTCAGTTCTAACTTTCTTCTTCTGTTACTGTTGGGGGATCTGTTTGACTCTGAAAAACAACAACAAAAAAATTTTATCACTTACCAGCATTCATTGAACTTTGCAAAAAGGAAAATAGGAAAAAACTGCCCATGACAGACAAGTTGGTACTTATCAGTATAATCATGTATTCTTCCATTCAATCCAATGAATGTCATAACCAGACCTCTATTACAAAATCCAGCAAATTTGGATGAAGCATTGTGATTCTGAGGGCAGAATCAATATACAAGCCTATATCTCTTATTTTATAAATCTCTTCTTAATTTGTAGCAAATACATCACTGTAAAACCTGAAATAACATCCCCAAAAGCCAAATGTAATCTAAAGCCTTTAGGAATGAAAATTTGGCACATGTAGGAAGCAGTAGGTACTACTTACTACTCATTTTCACTTCTGGTTTTGCAATTTTCTTATTAAAGAACCCATAAAACATGCCCAAAGCCTCATGAATATTTTTAAACACATAATTATCAGAAAATTATAAAAATTTGGGCTATATGAGATCTTGCATACACATCTGATTTACCTCAGTGGACAAAATACCTGTGAAAAGCTGACCCTAAGAACAGTCATAAATATTTTCATAAATCTACTGAGAGAACACTTCCAAAACAGGCTGCTATTAAAACAACCTTAAGCATAAAGTGTATTAATATACCAACATAAATTCTGAGCGAGAATTACTCCATTGATACCAGAAATGAAGTGAGTTAGTACACATTGTACATAACTGTTCACACAGCACAGAAAGGCTGCCTTCTCTTTGAGTGTATTCATGCTTTAGTCCCTAATATATCTGAATACAAAAGGGTGTTTTAAATCTTGAGGATTTAGGCAGCTAATACCACAGAGCCTTCTAGAATGGCTTAACTCCTAACAGAATGCAGCTATGGGCAGTTTAGAGGTTGTGGCCAAAATACCATCCCTTAAACAGTTTTAACCTCCTGATAGGTCAGCACAGAAAAGCAAATCTGTAAGAATCAATCATTTATACTCTCTTTCTAAATATTTACCGGTTCACTCTCATCTGGCTCCTCAGCTTTGGGTGAAGTAGGTGTTCCAGGTCTATCTGTAACTTCAGCTGTTGTATTTTCATTTTCCTGTTGTAATGAAAACCAGTTTTCAGTTAAAATGTCCCATATCATGAGATCGCATTTCAAGTGTGTTAAAATGACATTATGTATTAATATAAAGAGAATACTTTAGATAAGTGCTATACAAATTTAGCAGTATGGGAATATTGGTTTTGTATGCTTAGCCCTATTTTTTATCCTTTTTTTTCATTAACAGCAATTTTTGATTTTACATGTTCATTTTTTCTGTCATTTCCATACTCTCATCTTCCTACAGTTATGTTTTGTCAGTATTTTAACAGAGTTTGCTAAAAACCTAGGTATTTCTAAAATACTCTGTGCTCCACACAGTTTTAAAAGCTTGAGGGAGATAAGCATGCTAATTATCCATGTATGTTTTTACTGAAGCAGCATTAAAAGACCATAAACATGGATATCTGTATACACACTCTTCTGTGAGTATAAATTCCCACACACCACTATGATATCAGAATCTAGATGCATTGCAATTCCAAACCACAGCTCTTTTTCCAGGTACAGTAAATGGATTTTGTGCTAACACCCTGTAAAACATTGGTGTCCTGATACTTAAATTAGAAATGCTTATTTTATAAAACTTCCTGATAAATACCATCAAGGAATATGGAAGGTTCAGCTAAGCTGACCTTATGCTGGATTTTTGCAATAAATTTATGTTTTCTTCTGACAAAAATTCAAGCATAAAACCCAAACTGCAGAAGCCATGTGTTAGACATTTTCCCCATCTACACTCTTGTTTATTTGATTATGTGTTAGTTGAACACCCATGGGCTTCTGCTTTGTGTTCTGTAATTGATGCCTGCATCTGGAAAAAATGGCTGATAAATGGTATTTTCAAACCACCAACTAAGTACTGGCTTAAACCTCTTGATCTTCCGGCTGCAACTGCATTTCAGCTTCTTCATTCTGTGCTTCCAACTCTGCACATTCTTCCTCCAACTGAGCCTGCAATCAGTTTAAGAAAGGACAAATTAGAAAGAAAAAACACACATTTATCTTTCTCATTACATTGTTTACAATATATTTATTATTGAAATAATAAATAAAAAGTAAGCATAAAGCTTACATAATTGCTGTGTTATGTTAATAACAAAGTCCTTCCAGTATCACCTGGTTTAACATTTTGAAAGGTTTGAGACTCTTATGGATAAAAGGCTTTACTACCAAGAGGAAGAAAAAACAGTTAACTGAAGTTAGTGTACATACTTCAGATACTGTCTCATTACACATGCTCTTTATCAGTCTGTATTAGTTATCTCCCATCCTATTCAGCTCTTTGATACTTTGTGTAGTACCTAGCACAGACAGATAAATCAATATAGAATCAAATCTACAGAAAAATTTGGCAAGCAATGTCATTAAAACTGATCATGTCCATCAGCAACCTTTAGTTTTTACAACTGGAAATACCTAACAGGAAATGTTTATTAATTGTGAACATAAGTCCTATTACATCAAAACTTCAGAAACTGCATAATCTAAGTATTGACATTCCATAACCCTAGAGAATACTGTTTGCTTTTGCATTTTGTGAGCAGTTACATATATGGTTATAGTTTTCTATTCCATTCTGTTACATAAAAGCATAACCTACCTCAGTATTTGACTACAGCCAAAACCTAGTTAGGTTAAAAAAAAAATAAAAATGTATCTAATGTGAGGATTGCTCAACGACTTTCCCATAGCTTACGTGAAATGATTCATTTAATTCTCTGAATTATCTCTGGACACAATCTCTTTATTTTCATTTACTATTTTACATCACTCATGAAACCCTGAAACACATTACTTTTGGTTTGCAAATTTCTGAACTTCAAATTTTAAAACTGCAAGTGAAATAAAATGAATGCATCTTACACTAGAGCTGTGATCAGCATAAATTTAAAATTAAGCTTTTGATTTTAACATCATGAAAGTCATCCATACAAAAAAAAATCCAGTCAGGTCACATCAACATCACCATGGCAACACTGAGTTCACACGAGTCCTTTATAAAGAATGGCTAGAAACATAAATATTGTATTTATTTCTCACATTATAAGCCCAAAGAGTATTTTTAGTTACTCCTCATGTAAGTCCTAAATTGGCTGTTTTTTACCTTAACAGCCATCGTTTTTCAATAACATTTTACTGCATAGTAAGTTTTCCTACCCATGTGCTGACTAATAATCCCAGTTACTCAGAAAAGTGAGATTAAAATACTTGCTTTATGCTACCTTTATCAAAATCATTATACAGCTATTGGAATTATACAAAGAGCTCCAAGATGCCACAGCACCACATGCTGCTTAGAATTATCTATTATTAAGTATTAATAACCTGATGTTGTTCTTCAAGTTTCTGCTGTTCCTCCTCGATTTTTACCCTTTCAAGTTCTGCTAGGGCTGCCTCCCGTTCTTGTTCCAGCTCAGCCCTCTCCAGCATTCTCTATTTCGGAGGTAACACAGAATCAATTAAACATAAAATTTAAAGATATATTAAATAGCATCAACTATGTCACAGTAATCTTGTTTTGCCTAAGTTGGATCCACCTTTTTTTCTTCATCTAAGTTCCTTCTGTACTTGTAAATCCAGTGTGCAAGGTACTCTATTGGATCTGCTGGGCGACGCTCTACAACCTCTGCCAGTCCCTTCTTCAAGCAACTTCCCAGACATTCCTTCAGATACTGAGACTCCATCCAAACCTACTGACAATAAGCAGACAGATACTAGACATTAACAGCAGAATTAAGTTAGGGGGTTTAAAAATTCTTGCTTCAGGCACCAAAAACTGATGACATTACTTTTTACTAAGCTGGCAATTTATACAAGAAAATTATTTAATAATGGTTTCGTTCTTAGAAGTGCCAGTGAGAGGTCAGTTATAGCAATCGCAGCAGAAAAAAAATGTTCAAACCCCACCTTACTGTTTGGACATGTATAATAAACTACTTGGAAACACGCTTTTAATTCTAGGTCTGCGTGGTAACAAAAAATAAAACAAAACTACACACACACCTGAAAAGCACAACAGGACAACAGAAAACTTCTACATAGATACTCGAAGAACAGGTAAGTACTTCTGAGGACGATTAAAGGATAACTTTAATTCGACCTGTCAAAGCTATCTTTAAGACACGTAAGCAAGGTGAGGGCCTGAAGCACTCACTCTACAGTTACCAAAGGCACACATTTCTGTGCGCACTCTTTGCTAGCCCAGTTTAAGCAAACACGAGCCTTCCTTTGCTGTCAGGGGGGCTCAATCCGCGTGGGGCAGCCGTGACCGGGCAGGGCAGAGCCTGGGCACTTGGCACAGCAGCGAATCCTGTGCCATTCTCCGCGCTCACGGTGCCTCCGGGTGACCTTAATGGTGCCCAGTCGCAATCCGGAGCCGCCACCCTCGCCCTCATGCCCGGGCTCCATTTAAGCACAGGCTGGGTCTCCCCCCTTCCCCTACGCTCCAGGCGGGGCGGGCCCGCTCCTTATCCCCACGCCTGGTGTTGGGAATCCTGGGAGGGCCTGCCTCGTTACCCCGCCTCGCCCCAGGCTCCGCGATGTTCACTGGCACCCGGTGCCATCACTGCCCTGCTTCTGGCGCCGCGGGGCTTCCCTCAGAGAGCGGCTCCGCTCCGGCTCCTTTGGGCAGCAGCTCCCAGAGCTCCGGGACGGCAGCGCCCGGCCCGGCTCGCCCCGCTCCGACCGCCGGCGCCGGCCCCGAACGCGCGGGGCTGCCCGGCAACAGCGCCCAGAGCGCAGCGGGCCCGGGGCCGCCCGCAGCCGCTGGCGGAGGGTGAAGGGCCTGCTCGGAAAGGCCACCCATGGCACAAAACCGGGAGGAGGGGCCTCAGAGGGGTATGTGGCCTTTGAGGGAGACCTCATGGGCAGAGAAGAACCTGAAATTCAGCGGTGGCAAATGTAGGGTGCTGCAGCTGGGGAGGAATAACCCCGAGCACCGGGAGAAGCTGGGGGCTCAGCTGCTGGAGAGCAGCTCTGTGGAGAAGGACCTGGGGGTCCTGGAGGATAAGATCTCCCCG
Source organism: Brachypodius melanocephalos (assembly GCA_013398615.1). Classification (NCBI taxonomy): domain Eukaryota; kingdom Metazoa; phylum Chordata; class Aves; order Passeriformes; family Pycnonotidae; genus Brachypodius; species Brachypodius melanocephalos. The sequence continues at coordinate 4,970,922 of VZSR01003794.1, read as the reverse complement.
GGCCAGCAGTGCCCTTGTGGCCGAGAAAGCCAATGGTATCCTGGGTGCATTAGGGAGAGCATTGCCAGCAGGTCAGGGGAAGTGATCCTGCGCCTCTGCTCAGCCCTGGTGAGGCTCTGCCTGGGATGCTGTGTCGGTTCTGGGCTCTCCAGTGAGAGAGAGGCATGGAGATCCTGGAGCGGGTCCAGCAGAGGGCTGTGAAGATGGTTAAAGGACTGGGGCATCTCTCTTGCAAGGAAAGACTGAGAGGGCTGAGCCTGTTCAGGCTTGAGAAGAGGTGATTAATATGGGGCTTTATTAATATGTATAAATATCTAAAGATATCTAAAATCTATTTATATCTATCTATATAAATATCTATGCCGAGTTCTGCTCCATGGTGCCAACCCCTAGGACACCAGGCAATGGTCAGGAACTGATGCTAGGAAGTTCCATCTAAACAGGAGGCAGAACTGTACTTTGTGCAGGTGACCACATGCTGAAACAGATTGCCCAGGAAGGTTGTGGAATCTATCTAGAGATCTTGAAAACTGGATGCAGTTCTGTGCAATGTGCTCTAGGACGACACTGCTTAAGCAGGGAGGGTGGACCAGATGACCCGCTGTGATCCCTTCCAGCTGTTCTAATGCCACCTCTCTGTGAGCAGTTTCCCTTCACAACTGACGTGATCTTTTCTGCTCCCTGCCAAACTCATCGGCTGACGTTCACCTCAAATTTGACCAGCTGTTTATTTTACTGTCAACTTCTAATCGGGTATTAACCCGGCAAACAACTGCAGCTGGAAGAATTAACTCCGTGTGTTTATCAATTGCGACGCCTAAGCGCACTAACATTATCTTGGCCGCTCCCTGGCAGAAGTGGAAGGCGGGCTGCTTCCCTGAAGAGCAGGTGAGGTGCCGTGAGCGGTGCGGAGGGGTTCCAGCAGCTCGGGGATGGAAGGGGCTGTGCGGTGGGCCCGTTCCGGCCGGGGGGTGTCGCTGGCGCCCCGCGAACGCTCGGCGCAGGCCGCAGAGCGCAGCCGCCTGCCCCAGGCGGAGGGACGGGCCTTGCTCGGGCGCGGCCATGGCGGCGGAGCGCGGCACGGCGGCCGAGGCCCTGGTGGGGCAGGTGGTGCTGCCCGGGGATCTGCTGCTGCTCCCCGCGCACTACGACGAGGACGCGGAGGGCGAGCGGCTGCGGCTGAGCGCGGGCGCGGCGCCGCAGGGGCGGCTGCTGTGCGGGCCGGGGCTGAGGCGCAGCGGGGCCGGGCTGCTGGTGACCACGTGCGGGCTGCTGCGGCACCGGCCCGGCGGCGGCGGCGCGTACTGGGTGGACTCGCAGCAGAAGCGGGTACGGGCGCGGCGGGACCCGGGGATCCCTGTGTGTGTGTGTTAGCTCCCATGCTCCCCTGACCCTCTCTCCCCCGCTGCAGTATGTGCCGGTGAAGGGCGACCACGTCATAGGGATCGTGACGGCCAAAGCGGGGGATGTGTTCAGGCTGGACGTGGGCGGCAGCGAGCCGGCGTCCCTGTCCTACCTGGCCTTCGAAGGCGCCACGAAGAGGAACAGGCCAAACGTGCAGGTGGGTGTTAGCATCGTTTGGTGGCGCTTCTGCTGCGTTTCAGCGGCTTGTCTGAGGGGAAATGTTTTCATCAGCCCACATTAGAGGAGTTGTGCAGGTCTAGCTGTAATGGTTTCGCCTTGGTTCTCCTCGGAAGGTTTTGCACCATTAGGCCGCGGCCTTTCTGGGCTTTCTTAGCAGGGCTGTAACGAGCATGGTTTGCTCTCTCTCCGGTGGCTGGGTGCTTCACTCTCATGTTTTCGTTTGTTCATAGTGCTGCTAAGAGCAGCTCATGAGTAAGGTGCACTCCGATGTTAAGGTTTTAAAACGTGATGCTGGTAGAAGATGTTAGTTGTGTGAGTTCTTTTAACAGCACTATTATGAATGGTTGTGTTGCACATGCATGCCACAGTTTCTGCACTTGGATGAAATACTAGTACCAGAATGTAAAAGGAACTGTAAAGAAAAACAAAATAGGCTGGTGTGATATTTTTTATTGTCCCTCTGCCAAATGATAGATTATGCTGTTGTTCTTTGACGCTGTTTTGTTTAGGTGGGAGATCTTATTTATGGTCAGTTCGTTGTAGCAAATAAAGACATGGAACCAGAGATGGTCTGTATAGACAGCAGTGGAAAATCCAGTGGAATGGGACTAATTGGACAAGATGGCTTCCTCTTTAAAGTGTCCTTAGGTCTAATAAGAAAGTAAGTACTAAAAAATGTAAGTAGTTATTCTTACGTGTAAGACTCCCACAACTGTTTTAATGACTTGTGGGCAGTTTGGTTAATCAGACTCTGTGATTCTTGTAGGGCATTTGAACCAGATTTACTGAATAGAGAACGGATTGATCTAGAAGGAAAGTTTATTTTTCCTCTTAAGATGTTTAGAAGCTCTTTTCTGTGGTGTTGCATGACCTGTTTAAAAAAAAGTGATGTGGTTGCCAAGGCTGTATGGAAAATAAAAGTTGTGACCTGGAGAGATTAAACATTCAGGACAGTGTTTCAAGTATGTACATATTACCTTGGAGTTTAAAACTTAGCAATGCTTATTGTCCTTTTTCTGGTTAATGGGCTAGTGGAGGGTGTATGTTTGGCTGACAGCTGACTAAAGGGATCTTTGCACATCAGTACACGTTATTTTCTGACTTCCAAAGAAAAATAAAAAGCATTGAAATAAAGATACAGATAAAAAATGTAGGATTTTAGTTTAATACTGACATGTTAATCTAGGAACTGTTTCATAAGCTTTTAAATGTATTGTGAACTTCAGAGTTGCTTATACTGATGTAGATACAAGATTTTTTTGTGACTGTCAAAGAATACCAGATTACATGGATAAACAATCATCAAACTTTGTTGTTGCTTTTGGGGTGGAGTTTTTTGTTTGTTTTTTGTCATTTTTTGGGTAAGCAGTCTGGTGGTGCAGAGCAGCTTTTTCATACCTGATTTTATATGTCACACAGTCAGTGTGAACTGATACAAAAACTTTTTACAGCCATTCTGTTCTCCAAATTTTGTCTGTATGCAAGTTAAAAAATACCAGGATATTACAAGTAAACTGGTAAATCCTGATAAGCTTTTAGGTTTTGTGAATACTTGTTCAAGCTTGATTTAATCCTAGACATATAACAGTATATTTAGTATGTTGTCATCTAATAAAAATAAAGTAGTCTGTTTATTGCTGTTCATACTGTTTCCTGAAGTAGAAGGGATGTCCTGTTTTGAAAGATGCCTCTGGGGTGTGAAATTTATAAATAGCTATTCAAAAATGTCATTTTGTCAAACAGTGTACTTGTAGAATTTTTTTACTTCTTGTAAAAGTATCAATTCACTTTAAACTTTTCAGGGATGGCTTCTGAATCTACTGAGGAAAAAACCTAAATTTACAACAGTTTTATTTTTTAGGTGCATGTGTTTTATATGACTGAAGCCTTGAAAATCTGATGCTGTATTGCTATTTTGGATGTTAGTGCACCTTAATCATCTTTCAGTGTTTCTTTAACCGCTCCCATAATAGCAGTACTGCTGGAGTTACTGGTCAATAATAATGTCTGTAACTGTGAGCACTTCTTCCTCTGACTTTGTTTTGATCTTCTTCACAGGCTCTTGGCTCCCAAATGTGAAATAATTCAAGAGTTGTCACAGTTGTACCCATTTGAGCTGGTGATAGGCATGAATGGACGGATATGGGTAAAAGCAAAAACAATTCAACAGACTTTAATTATAGTAAATATTTTGGAAGCCTGTGAGTATATGACTGCAGAACAAAGAAAACAGGCACTTGCCAAACTGTCAGGGAACTGATAAGAGAAAACCTTGAAGATTTGTTTGTGATGAATGTAGGGTGTTTTGGTTATTTTTGTATTCATATTTATATTAAAAGCCTTTTTTAAAACGAGGTACTAGACTTTGGTTGTTCTTCATTTCCCTTCTTTATCCACTCAGCTTGTTTTTGTGTTGTTTAAGGAGTTTGTTTTGAGTCACCTTTGTGGTTATGAAGCCCTGTTTATGTTCATGAATTTTCTGACTAATGGGAAGATGGTCTCTAGAAGCTTTCATTAGCTCTGAATTTTGAAGCATAACTACTTAGGTCTTATTTAAAAAACAGGTCATTTTGTGAGCTGCATGTATTTGTTTTTATAGTTATTAAAATTTCAAACAATCCACGTTTACTTGGCATAGCAAAAAGTATCCCATGGGTCATTAATTTTGGTCAGGTGCTCTATTTATCCAGTGACATGAAGTAATTATTTAATATATTATGAAATTTGGGAATAGAAATGCAGGTGGAGAATACCAGAAAATAATTGCAGGGCGTAGCATAAAAGAATCACAGGGTGGTTAAGGCAAATGATCAGATAAGACCAAAAATACATTCACAGGGACATTGTCACTTTCCCTAAGAGATGACCTGCCTGGTAGTATTAAGGACATAGTGATTAGGATGTCACAATAACAGCCATGTGCTTCTTGATTCAAGACACTGATTTCTTTAGTAATAGCATAAAGATGCCATAGAGCTTGGCCACTATTTAATAAAATCAGCATTTCCAGAAAAATGATATTTGGCTTCTTTGTGTACCAGTCCCTCCGATGCTTGCAGATGAGATGCTGTCCTAGGAAAGGTAAGCTCTCAGTGTAAGAGTAAGCGTAAGCTGACATTTTAATATGTAAGTAATTTGCTACTGTTCTGACAGAGAGAGAACTCTGGATTAATGGAAAGGTAGTTACTGATGCCTTCCTTCTTCCTATGGAAGAAAAGCTTGATTGTAGGTACCTAATGAACTGCTTGCAGCTGTTAGGCAGTCATTTAGATCTGTGATGTTCTGTGGTTCTTAATAAGCTGAATGGTTTAATAGCAATAGTTAAAGGAAGTTACTAAAAATGAACTAATTAGGGTAAGCCTGAATACTATCTTAATTAAAGTGGAAACATAATTTTTCCTGTTTATTCTGTATTTCATCCAAAGCTCAAGCTGTGGCATTTGATGATAGGGTTGTCTTTGGCATCTCTCTCATTTAGAAATTGCTTCAGTTCAGAGCCAGCTCCTCTGAGTCATTTGTAATGTGCTTACCTTGGGCTTCCCCTGGTTCAAGGAGAACACATCTAATGGTTTCCATGTGAGTCAAATGGCTACAATTCAGAATTCTTTGTGAATTCACTGGTCTCCTTATTTAGCATCTAGGGCATTACTCATCTGGCTTGGTAGGTCTTTAGTCATCTTTTTTCACCTGTCCTCTCCTAGGTGAAGTGACTTTCTTTCATATCCCCTAAACCTATTGGGTCTGTAGTCTATCTCTTGCTACACATGAGAAGCTGTAAATTAATCAGGTTTTCAATAACTTCTCTAGAGCTGTTTCAGCTAACCAGAGCCTCTGCAGGTTGTCTTTTACTGGAACAATAGCTCAGGATGCTGACTTTTTTTTTGTGTGTATGTGAGTTGTTCTTGAATCATAATAGTAAAACTACAGAAATAGGTAATGACATGGATCATTCCCTGGACTGCTGTGGCTTGAAATTAGCCCTACCACTGCCCTTTACCTAAGCAAACTCCTTTCCCTTCCAAAGGCCTGAATGCCAAGCTTAACTTGCAAGATACAAATGAACAATGCCTGTTAAAATGCTGGCTTGGTAGTGCAGCACAGCAAATGACAACTTTGAAAGTTCTCAATATAATCAGCATACATTCATACCACACATCATGCTGTCCCACTTACCACTCAAACACAAATTTAGTTAAATCAAGAACAGGATACAAAATGCGTTAAAATCATGCTTGTTATTAATTTAGCAAAATTAAATAACCACAAAGCTCTTGGGTTTTACCCCCTACGCAATAATTTTAAATATGTGCTACACTTTGACAGTTTATACAGTGGAAAAAAATTACAGTGGATGTGAACAAAATGGGTGTGGGGAAAAATGCTTGAAAGAAAGTACACTTAAACACATTACTAACAGAAGATGATATTCTCATTGGGTTATTTCAGTTGGGAAAAAAAAAGCTTATCAACATTGCTCAAACCTATTACAATTTGACAGGCTTTATCTAACAAACCAAACATTCAGGCAAAATCTAAGCAATATCTTTGCAAACTTTTAGTTCTATGCTGGTGACTAAACCAGTCACGAGAAAGGATTGTGGAGTGTAATTTAGTTCTAGGAAGAAAGGCTGATCATGATTTAGTTATGTATTCTGCTGGAAGTCTTCCACATTCCCATTAAAGGCACATAAACCCATATGTTTTTGGAAATAGGACTTGCAGAAGGGATGCTGTGGACTTGAAATGTACCTTGCTAAGTGAGTAGAATGTATTTTCTGTCGAATTTCTCCATGATGTTCACCCTTATCAGATTAAGTCATTATTTAGAGCTGTTCATTTCAGATACTCTATGATTGAGCATTGGATACTTTGTTATATTGCTTTTCTTTCAAGCTTTTGTGATCAAGGTATGTAAAAATGGTAGATGTCAACATGAAAATTGTTCATAGGCCCATGAGAGATAAGCATAACATCTCAAAAAGAAATTTCACCAAGAATTAAACAGAAACCATGCATTGAAAATATTAAATACATAATTTGTGGCCCTTCCTAGGTTGATACATAAAGACCAAGAACAAGTAGTATCACAAAATACAGAAATGCAGTGTTGAAATTCAATTTGATAGTAACACATTTGTGTTTTGATCTAGCAGAAGAAAGTTACACAGACAAATAGCTCAGTGGATAAGAGGATTAAGAGCTCAGCTCTAGGGCTGTGGTTAGCAGTGTGGCTGTATCTCTGCTAGATTAAGAGTTTACTGTTCCTAACTACTCATTACAACCTTCCCACAAGGAGTTGAAACTGAGGCTTGCTGTATTTGATGTGTATTTGATTCCTAGCCAAGTTCTGTCAAAATGACCCACATTGGCATCAACACCTGTAATACCATAGTTATTTTGGTTTTATCACATGGATGTTCTTTAGCAAAAGAGGTCATGGAGCTTTTCTCCCAGATTTTAAATATTAAGAGCAGGTCATCTACTGGAGAAGGTCAGATTTGTTAGAGAAAGCCCCGTTTTCTGCCTTAGAGCTTGGACAAATACTTCTGATAACAGCTAAATCAACAGGTTGTTTTAAACCTTAAAAATGGATCACCTCCAATGCTTACATGAAAAGTATTTACATCAGATTTTCTAGCTGCATACAACCACCTTGGTGAGATACATTATTTCACTCAGTACAGTAACTTATTGTCTTAATGTAGGACACTTCAGTTATTTTAATAACACAAGAAGTCTTGTGCTTACTCTTAACTTCTATAGATTGTAAGATGCATAGCTACTCTTGAAGTCCATAAGAAAGTAAGAGATGAAACATGCCAGTTTTATGTTTTCACAACAACTTGTTAGAGAAGTAGCCTAGAAACATGTTGAGTGCCTGGATTTTATAGGAACTACACAGTAGTTGCAGGTGATTAACCAGGATCACTGCAGAATGACTGTTTCCCTCTAATGTCCTGATTTTACAGAAGTGCAGTTACTGCTTTTTCAGTGGTATCTTTGTGGGTAATTTGGGATGTTCAAGAGCCTGGTTTTGCTTGTAGAGCCTGAGGTTTGATCACTGTTCTAGTGGCTTGAATAGTCATTAAAAATAACTCTTTTACTGGTCTTCAGTGTCCCACCTAATATAAGAATGCTAAAAAAAATCAAAGTAACTTTATTTGTAGCACTGCAGTAAACAGGAGACAGACAAACTATAGACCACATACTCTATTTTGCTTATAATTAGTAATTGCACTTACCTGACACAGGGATATTTAAAGACTAAAGGACAATGGGAGGACTAATGACCTCATCTGCACTTTCCAAGCGCCTTGGTTATCTTTTGTCTTGTAAATGGTAGGCTTTTCTGTGATTCAGTGTTTATTAGGCTATTGCAAAAGAGATTTGTTTTAACAATCTCTGTATGCTGAAAAGACTTACTAATTCTTTCTTCCTGTTCTTGTCCAGATGAGGGTATTGCACCAATCTCTTCTTGGTGTCCCTCTGTGAACTCCTTATGTGAACGAGCTAATTTCAAAAGACCTGTATTTCCTTTTGTTTCTTCTGTGACTACTGCACCCTGATCTTAGCTAAGATAAGTCTGAGATCCTGTGTCTAGGCTGACTGGTGTGTTTGTTTCCTGAGGATCAGGATGAGATTGAGAACACCCCTACATGGGCACATGTCACTGCACAGCCTCCAAACGAGGTTTCTGCCTGGTCTAGTGGAGATCTATGTCAGTCTGCAGCTGGGTGGCTTTGCTTTTAGTAGCATGTAGATGAAAAGTTCAAGCTGTATTTTTGTTTGGGGTTTTTTGAGGGTTTTGTTGTTGTTGTTTGTTTGGGTTTTTTTTTTGTTTGGTGGGTTGTTTGTTTGTTTGTTAATATCTACGTCTAATCTTAGTGGCTTGGTATCAAAAGTCTTAATTAGTCTGGAAGTCCTTTTACACACCTAGGGCCTAGATCCCACCACTGCCTTGTTGACTTTGAGATCTATTTCCTCATAGAAAAGACAGTTTCTTTAATATGAGCCATTTGTCTAACAATGCCTTTGGTCTAAGGCTGATCTATAGAGGCATGATCCAACAAGAAAAAGAAAAATCTCCTGAAATAACGCACAGCTTTGTCATTCTGTAAATGAATTGAAGGTTTCATAATACTAGGTCATGTTTTAGCACAGCTACTGATACACTGCATTCTGACTTACAGGCATGCCAGGGAAATTTAATTAACTGATGTACAAGCAGTTTACAGACTGATTCTCCTCATTCACTGCTATAAAACTGAATTATGAAAGCAGGAAGAAAAGGGCTGAATGTGTTTTTTAAGAACACTGTTCAAAACCTGGCAGCTGGGAGATTAAATATCAGTGTCTGTTGCTTTGTGAAGTGTGTGTGTGTTAGAGAGTTTATTAGTCTCTTTTTTTAAAGAGGGAAAATATATGAATAATGCGAATAGGTGCATGGAAAAACTCAACTATAATAAATCTATCTTAATATGACTTTATCAAGAGGGAAAACCAGAAAACCAAAGAAGTCAAATTCCCATTTTCCTGCCAAAATTACACTACTTTTCTGAAGCAATGAAGGCAAAGATATTCTAATAAAGACAAAGGAATTGTTGCTGCAACTCCACTTAATGCAGCACAGTAGCTTTTCAAGGAAAGCAAGCTTTTCTGGAGGTGTAGGTAGGGAAGGTTAGATTCCAGTATTTTCATGACACCCTATTTCTTTGAATTCTGTGTCTATTAGGTGTGTGCATGCATTCAAAGGAATTTGCTGCTTTGTAAAGTAGGGGGGTATTCCTGGATGGAATCCAGATGTGTGGGCTCAAATTTTGCTGCATTTTTTGTAACATTTTTACATTAGGGACAAATGAAATCAGAGTCATTTCTGGGATGAACTGCTTGTTAATCTCGCCTGGTGCCTTGTCATGGACTCCTGCCCAGGGCAAAGAATAAATAGATATTTTAATTTTGTGATAGGTGGGGTTTTTTTTCCTCCTCAGCAATATTGACTACCTTGGCATTGTGATAGGCCAGCTGCCAAGTTGTTAGAGGTATGAGAAGTATAATTAAGAAAAGTTAATTTTGTGTGCCTACCATGGAAACAAGTAATGGAGCTGCCATTCTACCATTGCCAAGTGTTGTCAGCTCGGTCCACAATCATAGTAAAATTCAGAAGAAAGGAGTCTTGACAGCCTGCAGAAATTAGGGGTTTAATTATACAGTGATGGCTGACAAAATTTGCCAATTTTTTTTTTTTCCTCATAATGTTTTTCTAAAGATTGCTGTGTCAGCATGGCAGATACGTATATTCTAATGCTGATAGAATTTTTTAAAAATGACAAAGTCACTTCAGCATATTATGTTGGTGTTGACAGAGAACCGACTCACATTGATTAAGGAGGGAAAGCAGAGATACTGTTTCATGTATTTCCCAGGAAAAAAGCAGCCACACAGAATTCTGAGTCCTTCCAAATTTGCCATCTCTTTCAGGCAGTCTCATAATGCTGTTTCTGCCTTGAGGTTTGCTTAGGTTATTTTTTTTTTTTTATTGCTGCTAAGACTTTAGTGCTTTTTATAATTCGTTTTCTAAAAGAATGTGTGTAGATAAAAGCGTAAGTATCACAATTTGGGGCAAAAAGACTCAAAATCTTTTCCCTGCAGCTGCCTGAGCCCATGCCATCCTGACATATAAAATGCAGCATGGTGTGATAGGCTCTGTCTTGCAGAACTTGCTGTTCCATGCGGCTTTCCGGCAGCACACGGCTGCTGCTGTGCTCTGCTGTGGGAGCAGAGTGATAAGAAAAGGCCATTTTGTCTAGTTAAGTTTGGAACATGGTGAAAAACAGATGAGATTGTTCTGTCATTGCTACTACCTTTTTTTGTTTGTTTTTGGGTTTTGTGATTTTAGATGCCAGGTTAACAGGAGACGTCAGGAAATAGTCTCAGAGTAGTGAAGACAAGTCCTCTGGATTTGTGGTTGGAGTGGTGCCTAATGACCACAATCATCTGAAGAGCGTGTTTGTTAAACGATGTTGTGACATGTTATTGGCTGGCTTATCTGAGCAAGTATATTCTTGAATGCAATATATATGCAAACATTTTAAGTGCCCCATTAATCAGATTAGTCGAATGATAAGCTCGCTACATTCTTGGACTCAGGTCCTTATGGGTTGGGTGCTTTTTTTTGCCTTGCATATTTAAGCACTGTGTCCCATAATGTATTTCTTTCTTTGCTCAGTCAGAAGCTACAGTAGCCCCCGAGAGGAGGCTATGGGTTCCGAGAGGGAGCAGGCGGCTTCCATCCGCCCCAGCCGCTAACAGCGGAGCTAATCCCGCCGGCCGCACCGGCGCAGAGCCGCGGGCCCGGAGGGCACCGAGCGCGGCGGGCAGCGGGGCGTGCGCGGAGGGCGCCGGCGGCGGTGCCGGCGGCGGCGGCCCGGGAGCGGCGGGAAGGTGAGTGTGGGACCGCGGTGGGAATGTGGGGCACC
>VZSR01003794.1:4940692-4959762 GCA_013398615.1 Brachypodius melanocephalos | reverse complement strand
CGCGCCGGCGGGGGGAGGGCGGCGGCGATCGCCGGCTGCTGAGCACCGAGGGGCGGCCGAGGAGCCCCGCGGCTCTCCCCGTCGGACCTCTGCTACCCGTCCCGAGCTGCCGAGGTTTGAAATCCTCTTAATGCCTGCCCTCGTGGTTTAACGTTTTGACAGATCCCTGCTTGCTAAGCAAACTTATCCCCCTGTGTAAGTAGGCACAGCAGGATCCATGAAGGACGGAGAGATTCCGTGCTTCGTTTCTCATTTCGTTCGTGATGTGCTGGTTGCGTGCTGGGTGCAATCGCTCCGCTCAGGAAATCCACCTCTGAGCTGCTCGAAGGACCAGCTTGGAGCTCTCCCAGCCTTTTATAACCAGAGGGGCACTGTTCCCATCAGGCCTGGTTCATAGCAGGCAATGAAAGGGGAGACAAGGTTTTGGGGAAATTATTCTGCACTGGGTGGGTATATGGCAATGTGTTACAGCCTCGTTTATGCATAGAGCCCCTCTGCCTTACTGGATGGAGTTGAAACGTGTCCATTTTCTTGCATCTTCGCTTTTAATGACAGTTTTGCTGTTATGAATTATATAGTGTGAGAAATCAGAAAGTTAAAATATAAGCAAGGCCTAAGAACCCAAAAAGACGGGAAAATCTTAATATAAGCTTAAATCTGCAGGATTTAGAATTCTTGATCTGCTGGGTGAGAACAGGAGGGATCACTTGCTGCTTACCACCTGCTGTGCTTTCAGTAAATGTTGACTTATATTATCAGTGGGTTTGTTGGTATTCCCTTTCCTCCACCATCTCTGCAGATTGACACAGGGTACACCTTTCCTGCTCTGGATCACCAGCAGACCAAGCAGTGAGTTCATCCTATATAATCTTCAGATAGGATACTTTTTGCAGTTCTGTGCTCCATGAAATACCTCACATCTCCATGGTATCCATTCACTGACTGATCAGAGATCTGAATTTTTCCATACACAGTGTCTAGCTGCCTGTTCCCTCTCAATATACCAAGAGAGCTGGAAGATTTCCAAAGTGGTGTGCCAGAGCTCTTTGCTCTCCCTACTCAAAATAAAAGGCTTGTTGAGATGTTGGGTCTCTTAAACAGTCTGAGAATGGGGGTAACAACTAACTTCCTTTCAAAGGAAGGAGTATGATTTGTTTGCTTGATGCAGCAACTTTTTTCCACAGCTACAGCCAAGAGTTTGGTAGTGAACCATGCACGGATTGGGAAGAAACCTAAAAAGATGATTGTTATTCTCAACACAATGTGTGATTTCATAGGTATTTACAATGGTGAAAAGAAAGGAAAAAAACCCCTTGTGTTTTGAAAATTACATTTATGCCACAAGAAATGTTAGGTGGCTTCTCTGTGCATTGATTTTGGTGTTTACGGGCCAATTTAAGTTGGAAGAGTCCTCCTAGGTTTTTCTAGTCAGATCCCTGCTTCGAGCAGGGCTAAGTTTGAAGGTCTGTCAGGATGCTGTATTTTGTAACCTTAATGGTATTTAAATGCTCATGAAATCTTGATGAGCATGTTACCAGGTTATTGTGAACTGTAAATTTTCTTTATAGGTTAGCTTACAAAGGTATTTGTAATCATGACTCATTTTTGAGGGGGGAATGTCTCATAAAAATCAGCTCAGCTTGTTTGGGATACGCAAGTTCTGACAAAGCTCTGAAACATTTTTAGGCTTGATATGGAATGTCTTGGGGAAGGTGGAGTGGCAGAGAAAGGAAGAACAAGCAATGGTCAAAGCTGCTTCAGGCTAGAGAGTATTTGGTAGTGCAGTCCAACTTGCAGGACAGTTTTCTTTTTAGGAAAAGTAGGTAAGGAAATCTGTTTGCTTCTCTGAGTCTAACTGGTATCTTGAAAACAGCAGCTTTCTTCTATTTTTTTGGTTTCTTTTTGAACACAGCTGCAATGGGTCCTGTTTATACTGTTAAAATAAATGTTTAAGGATAGCTGTCCTCTGAATGACAATTTTTTCTTTGGTTGTGGGTGGGAGGGAAATGAGACATCTAGAAAACAGTTTTTACTGGTCTTGACAAAAGTGAAGACCATCCACTGGCACTTCAAACAGGATTAAGATTAAGCTTGTGTAAGGTCTGGTTAACTGAGTACTGAAAGGCCATAAAATAACTATTTTATTTTGTAGATCTCTTGTAGTCACCACAAAAACATACACAAAAAAAGACGTTTTTCCTTTTTTCTTTGGCCTGTACTGTTTAAAGAGGAGTTTCCATTCTTTCCTGGAAATTTGAACAGAGTTGAGAGACTGAGGATCTGATAGTCCCAGAGAACATGATGCTTTTTAGCAAAGGGAAGTTGACACTGAAGCAGGTAACTGACCACAGAAACACTTGGTTAATTCTCTAGTACAGCCTAGTACAGTACTAAGAATTTTTTTTCCTAATATTGTGCATTGTGATAACTTCTTAATTTTTTCCAGGGTTGTTTGTACTGTTTTGGCATACAGCGTGCATGTGTGAAAGGGTTAGATCTAGAATAGGCTGAAACACAGGGAAAACGTTACTTGTAAAAATGCCCAGTTCTCCAGAAGAGCATGGCTTAGCATGCAGATCTAAAAGTTTTGTTCTGTGCTCCCAGCTTCAGAAAAGCTTTCTGTAATTCCTATTCCCTGTACCTACCCACCCCACAAAAAGGGTAACCACGTGTTCAGTTAAAAAAAAAAAAAAAACAACCCCAAAGGTTGAATGATTAAGATACCTTTAAATGTGTCATGCCGTGGATTGGCCGGCTCTGGTGGCTCTGGTGTCTGGGATAGGGCTGGCAGAGCCGTGCCGGGGCAGGGCAGAGGCTGCGGGCTCCTCCCCGGCCCTGCCCCGTGCAGCGCCCCTGGGCTCCGCTCCCGCCTGCGGGCAGCTGCTGCTGCTGCTCTCCGGTGCATGGCTTCGGGTGAGTGCTGCTCCCTGCTAAAGCCTTGCGGGATGCTCTCCTCTCTCTTCTCATGGCTTATGGGATGCTTTCTTGTGTCTTCTTATCGCCGCTCGGTGCTTAAAACTTGATCGCAAAGCAGTTGTCTTAAGGTGGGGGGGAGGGTTGTGAAGTCCTTTCGAGCTTTAGATTTCCTTAATAAACAGCAGCTAACCAGAAATGAAGCTGCTGGTTGCAAATGCTCAGCTGTTTTCCAGTCAGTCTCGCCACTTGGGGTTCAATGACAGGGCTCAGCCTGTCTCGTTAGCAAATGTTTTAATAATCCTGCCTGCTGCTTCCCATGCATGTTTTTCAAAGTGGCTCATTATGGTGTTTGCTTAGCAGGGAAGAAATTTAAGTACCACTCTGCAGAGCTGCGTTTTCCTTTTTCGTATTTATATAAATAGCAAAAAATTCCCATATTTGAATAAGTTTGAGGGTTTTGTCAATTTGTGGCGATCAAAAGCCCAACTAAACTGAAGGGGTGTGTTGACTACTAATGATGTTCTGGATCAATAACTACTGGTTGGAAGCTGACTTTTAGACTTTTATGTTAATAAAAATGAGAAGCTATGTGAGAACTCCTCATTAATCCCTTTTGCCACAAATTTTGTAGCATTTTAGTACACAAATGATGTGCACAAGGGATTAAGACTTTGGTCCCCCTCCACTGCCCGTAACTATAAGTTAAAAAATCCCAACCACTTCTTGACCTCATGGGGTTGAAATCCAAATAGCTGGGTAATCAAACTCTGGGAGCGAGCAAGGCTTTAGCCTTTAGGGTATACAACAGAGATTTTGTCTTAACACAAGGATATTGCTGCATTACATACATTTGGAGTTACATTTGCATCATTCCAAAGGCTGGGGTCAGGATGGTCTCTGATAGGTGTCAGAGGCAGATACAAAAAAAATATCATTACAACGTGACTTCATGTTTGAAAGAAATATGTGAAGAAAGCAGATACTGTCAAGGAAGTTTTGCTTTGGTTAAGAATAAGTGGTGAAATAGAGTAGCATCTGTTCTCTTATCTGCATGATGTTTGTGTAAACTGGCCTTGTTTCTTGCCCAAGATCATGGATTACTTATGTTTTTAGATACCATGATACTGCCTCCCTTGAAACCAAGTATGCTGTTAAAAGAACAATGTGATCTTTTTGTTGTTGTTGTTTCCCAGTGTTGCATTTGTTTATCAGTAGTATTCTGGAGCTGGGTTTAAGGATAGAAAGGGGTTTTCTCACAGAAAATTCTGGGCACAAAAGTGAGGAGCTACTTCTGATTGTTTCTGAATTCTGGCAACAACTAGCTGTGGGGACAAAGATGATGTGTATGTCTGGTTTACTGCCAGTCAGAGTTCAAAAGAGTAATATTTTCTTATATTTATTGAGGTGAGAACCTCACCCATACAAAAGTATATACAGACAGGAATATCTACCAAAATATTCTATCAGGAAATAGGGTTTTTATGAAAAAAAATTGATTCTCCATAATATGTAATGCTACAGTTATGTGAGTGCAAATATACAGCCCTTGTGATGTAAGTGTACAGTGACTTCTTATACTGCCAAAACTCCAGTGACTCTTGTACCAGTTATTACTCAGAGCTGGATCTTGAACTTTGTCCATGAGGCTAGACTGTTGTGATTTCCAGCATCCTCATGAACTGATACTGTCTCACTGGAAGCCCTTTCCAGGCTTGTGAAACACTTGGAAGGGTCAGGATTGGGCTGGGGGGGAGTTGTGGATGAAAGGTGGTTAAACCAAATTGCCCCCTAACTTGAGCCACCAGTAAGCATAAGCAGGCTTTGTACTTTAACACTGGAATATTTGTATGTGATGGTTCCCATTGCAATGCTGTCAGTTCCAGCTGGTGGCTTTGAGTTCAGGCTTTGTTCCTGCTGTCCTTTCTGCCTTAACAAGAGTGGCAGTGTGTTAGCACAGGGAAGAAGGTGCTGTCCCAGGCACGTTTGTAATGTTGGATCACTGGGTAATAAAATGGTTGCAAGTCTACATTTTTCTGTCTGCAGGCATGAGCTCAAAGTTTGGCTTTGTGCCTGCTTTGGTTCTCAGAGGGGAACTGTAAGGAATGCGAAAGGTTACCAGTTATGATGAACCAGATATAGAAGGTGTAGATTTTTTTTCCAAGTCTTCTATAGTATATTTCTAAAGTTCACTGTTTAATATAGATTAATGTGTTTAAAACATTTAATCTACAATTTTTTTGAAAGAAACTGCTGTGCTACTGTAATAATTTAGGTTACTGGCTAATCTACAGGTCATATTGTTAGAGGCTCTTCATTACACACATATACTTTGGTCATCTTTCTCCTCATTGGATCTGAGCACTTAATTCTTAATGTTTTTGTCTGGTGGCAGGGATATCTTGTTAATATCTAGTTTTGATGTGGGTCAGGCACAAAACCGTAATGTAACCTCTTTTACAACTCATTTCAGTACATTAATAAACATACAGATCATCTCCATTAAACAAAAAAAAAACTGCATGAGCTTCTAGTTGTTTTAATCCAATTCCTTCTCCTCTGGCATCACTGATGTCCAGTGTCAGAGCTGTTCTTTCTTTCTCTTTCCAGAAATGTCCTTCCTGCCTGACCTGGGGGCCTTCACCATGGGCATGTGGTCTGTTGGCCTTGGAGCCATTGGTGCAGCTGTGACAGGGATCGTCCTTGCTAACACTGACTTATTTTTGTCCAAGCCAGAAAAGGCTACATTGGAGTTTCTAGAGGAGATAGAGCTAAAATCTTTGGGACCAGGTAAGATTCTGGCTGTTTCAGACCATGTTCTTCAAGAATTGGACTTTTCTAAAGCCAGGGTTGGAAGCAGTTTTCTTAGTCTTTCTTAGTTATGACATGTAATTGAGTGCCCTTGATATCCAATATTTGTGGTGAAGGAAAAGCAACCAAAACTGTTATTTCTGGCTGAAACAAGACACACTTCTAAAAATCAAAAATGCGGTAATCTCCTCTTATACATAGAGTTTTTTTGTTTTGTTTTTTTTTTTTCTGTTAGAACTGTGTTGGAATGTGGAATTCTCTACAGTGCTTTGTGTTGGTCCATAAAGTATTAATTGTTATAGACAAGAATGGCTAATATTATTGTTGGTGTTGTTTCTCCTGTACCAACAGAAAAAAGGACATTCAAAGCAGGTGAACTATGGAAGGAGAACGGTGCAGTGATCATGGCTGTACGAAGACCTGGATGATTTTTGTGCAGAGAGGTACTTGCTGGGCTTGGGGATTAATTAAGAAGAGTTGAGGTCAATTAAGAGTTGATTAATTAAGAAGAGTTGGGGATTAATTAAGAAGACTTGCATAGATAGTCTGTAAATAAAGGAAGGGGGTGAATAGGACAGTCATCAAATACATCTAAAACATCTGAAAGGTTTTGTTTCATGGTTCAAACTGGTTACCAGCTACCAGCATACTTAGTTTCCTTTGCAGCTGGTTTGTGTGGGCCAGGTCCTGAGCCTTTTCCTTCTGAAGGTGATGGTTACATGATTTTACATCTGCCAGGGACCTAGCCCATGGTAATTAGAAAGGGAGATTGGCTCAAGATTCAATTGGTAATGAGTCTTATGAGCTATTTATATATATATAGTCCAAAATAAGTCTCTGTGAGCCAGGTAGTCTCTGGTCAAATACTCCAAGACTGGATTGGCAGAAAGCCATCAGATAAAGCTCATCTGCAAAAAAAAAGAGGTGTGCATAGAGGGAGTACCTCTCTGTTCTGGGTGCTAAATGTGAGGCAGGAAGGTACAGACTCTGAAGATAAGGGGTTTCTAGAAGTTCCATAACAAGCTGGATTGGAAAACAAATTTTGATCCTAAGTTGACATTAGGCTCCTTGGGTGGAGCTCCTAAAATACAATTTGAATGTACCCAGTGCCTGGGAACAGCCGTGGTTTGCGCCTTGGACATTATGTTTCTCATAGCTACAGGGAAAAATAGTTATTATGTTGTTACTCACTAGTCTATAACATGAAGTAATTAATATTGTAACCTCTTCATTAAGGTATCATCAGTAGTAACTGCTTAAATATGTGTAGAATTCATGGAAGGTTAAAGTGCTTTGCTCTCTGAACTGGTGTAGCCTAGGTGGGAGGAAAATGCACTTATGTCCCTGACTGTAGCTTTCACACACAGCCAGTCAGGAATCCAAGACTGATTTTTTAATTAGCACTAGTGGTATTACTGAAAGTTTCACATTTTCCTGTTTGTTCATCCCTATCTGTTTGCTCCTTGGTATTCAGTGAATTCTAGATGTCCTGCAAGCCTTTCAGTTAAAGTATTCAGTTAGGTGACTGAGAGTGATCCTGTAAACTGTGTCCATGTTTTTAAAGTGTGGAGTTGAGCTTTTTCGTGGGAATTCTGTCCAGTAAAAATTACCTTTATCCATGGGAGATAGGAAACATATTTTCAATGCACACTCTGATTTGTTCAAAGCCTCAGGGATCTTTGTACAAACTTTGGGATTCCTTTAGGAGAACAAAAAACCCAGCAGAGAAGTGGTGATACCTTACACACCAGAAAAAGCTGTTTTGCTTCTGGGATACCGAAAGTCTATGAAGAAATTCCCTGATGTTTTTTTAACTGGGAGATTTAAGAAGGAGAGTGTATCTTCATTACTTACTTTAAACTTGTACAGCCTGCTCCTGCACAGAGCCCTTAAAATACTTTGCTGAAGGACTGATAATGATGGATATCAGCTTGGAAAAAAGGATTGAAAATTCTGAAAAAGTGATGTGCAGACATTATATTTTTACCATTCTCAAATATTTCAAAAGATAATTGAAGCCCCATTACAGGCAAGGTATATCTACAGCTTCAAGCTAAAAATATGTTTTATCCAGTAAATGCTCAGAAGAATCTGCTTCCTCCATGTTTAACAAAGAAAATTGTAGTAAATCTGATGAAGAGCTGCCTAGGAGTACAAATAGCTTAAATGTTACAGATCTGGTTTTGGTTTGTGCCTCAAGCTAGAATTTGTGAGTTTCTGATGGTCTTGAAATTCGAGGTGAAGCTTTCCAGCTTCCATTTATTAACTGAAATGTTTGGCATTTTTTTCTTTGCTTAGGAGGCTTCTGAGCTTTCCTCTCTGAAACCCCAGCTGTCCAAGCTGGGTGTCCCTCTCTATGCTGTTGTGAAAGAGAAGATAGGGACTGAAGTGGAGGACTTTCAGCATTATTTCAAAGGAGAAATCTTTCTGGATGAAAAGGTGAAGCTGATGTTCTCCTTTTATTTAAAAACAAATCTATGAATGCCCTCTTTGAGGAGCTTGTATAAATAAGTAGAATGTAGTCTGAATGAAGAAGGATTTAGTAGCACTGTGGATAAGAAGTTAATTGGCTTTGTTTTTCTATATTTATACATCCTGCTGAGCTTACAAACTGCAGTGTAGCTATGCACTGATAATAATGTTGCAGGATTATTCCTCCTCTTTAACAGGTAAACAATATGGCCTGTTAATATTTATTCCTTTCTTTCACTAGCTGCCTGATTTGCTGATGTTTATGATGTGTGAATCAAGGTTTGAAGGTGACACACATCATTAATTCATGATGTACAGGACAGATTGCAGTGATATGGCTTGTCCTGGTACACTGAGTACATGCTGGATTGCCAAACTCATGTCCTACAGAACCACCGCCCTGCTTTCTCCCTAAACCAGGAGACACACTGAAAAATCATTTTCATTTTCTGAAGAAAGAAAAATATGCAATACTTAAAATCTACTAGGTGATCCTTTTATTTCCCCTCTCCCCTCTGCCTGTGTAAAAGAATCAGGCTGAATTTAAAAAAAAACTCAACAACCAATGGACCAAAAAATACGTTTATGACAAAGCACTGCTGTTGTCAGCAATAGGGGTGTAGGTGTACGTGGGGCTTAAATACTTGTGGATGAGCTTAAAATGAATGAAAAATCCTTTTCCCTTTGTTTGCTGATGTATTTTCTGTTCCCTTGCAGAAAGGCTTTTATGGTCCCCGCAGACGTAAAATGATGTTGTCAGGCTTTTTCCGCTTGGGAGTTTGGCAAAATTTCTTCCGTGCTTGGAGAGGTGGATACAGTGGAAATCTGGAAGGAGAAGGATTCACACTGGGAGGTGTATATGTGATTGGGGCAGGAAGACAGGTACTGCAGGCCATCTAGGAGGCTTTTATCCCTCTTATAAGATCAGAAGTTTGTTTCCTGGCATTGTTCAGTTGAGCAGTGGATCTCTTGTAGGAAGATGTGTCTGAATTTCTCTCTTGTGTCTTTGACTAGGGTGTTTTACTGGAGCATCGTGAGAAAGAATTTGGAGACAAAGTCAGCCTTCCATCTGTCCTTGAAGCTGCTGAGAAGATAAAACCACAAGCTTCATAAGTGAAAAAAACAGCTGCACATGTTTCTGATTAGAGCTTGAAATGTAGAATGTATCCATGTCTTGAATGTGTGGTGTAATTGCTTAACTGTTTAGGGATCAGTGCACAGGAAAGGTTCTCTATTCAAACACAGAAATTGATGAAAATCCTCTTGGATTGTTTTTGGTTCCTTTGCAGCCTTCCAGGTGGTCAGGGTTTTGACTGGTCCTTTGTATCTGACTATTGATGAAGGGCTGGGTCTAAAATCTGACCTAGCCTCGATGTTTTCAGTCAGAGACAGTCGGTTGAAAACCTGTCTACCTAGGGAAACAAAACTCTGCTAAGGCTGTAGTAATGGAGCACCAGCTGAGGGAAAGAGATAATAAAACTTTATGTAAATGAAATGCCTTTGGTTTTTGCATTTTCATTAATATGTAAATACATCTGTTTTTCTAGAAGACCACACCCTGTCAGTCTAACTCTGAGATTTTGCATTCAAGACATGCCACTATGTCTGCACAGTGAATTTCTTGTTTGTTCACTACTGACTCTAGATCTTCTAAGTCCATATGATTGCCTGCAAGGAGGATGATTGTGGCATGAGGGCAGGTTCCTTTTTGTATTTAAAATTCTTCAAAGAAAAAATTGCATCCTTTTGGATGAAATTCTGATCATTTTTTCTTAGTATTTATGTCCAGATAAAACTGATTTTAACAAAAAATATTTATATGTTCTTCAGAGTCTGTTCTTCACAGTTCCCAGAAACAACACTAGCAGTGGGGATTTTGAGTGATTCATGTTTCATTTGGAAACTAAATAGAAATTGGACTCATGAATGCTACTATCAGCTGAAATTTGTGTTTGACTGTTTTGGGGATGGAGGAAGGAACAGGATTTGCAGAGTACAGCAGCAAATTGACTCTGTAATATGGACTTGCTCTATAATGAATTGTGCCTGAGGGATTCTTTTCTTGGGTTTTACCATTGAAAGGCAGTACTGGTGTCTTGGGCTGACACAAGGCCCCTAAAAGGTTCAAGGCATTGTGTAATCACAGTCTGTAAAACAGCAGCATATGGATACTATGGAGGGCAAGAGGCAGGAAACACAGGAGATGCTAAAAGCAATGGCTGTGAGCTAAGGTTTCCTGCAGTTGCAAGAGGCTATGAATAACAAAGATCTTACAGCAGGAGTATTCTGGATTGTGGCTTCTCTAGAGTTCTGTGTTTTCTTTCTCATGGGAAATAGAAAGCTTTGCCATTTGCAGAGAATAGATCTTGCACAAAGGCCAGCAAAGGAGGTACTGATCTTAGACCTGCATTTCAGGCCTTGTTCCAAGGGCTGTTGTGCATTTCACATAAACACGAAATGTGAAAGGCATAAGCAGTCCTTGGAGAATGGGATGGAAGCCAGATAAATTCCAAGAAATTGGAGATAAAGTGAAGTGTGTGTAGAATGTGCTGGGTCTGGAAAGTATCTCTTTACAATTTTGTGTACAGGTAACTGAATTCCACCCATTCTGTCAGAGCTGGCTGCCCAGATTGCAGGGAGCCTTAGATGAAGGCAAGGATGCTGTGGGGCTGCAGCCCTGCTCTCAGCCTACCCACAGAGAGTGGAAACAGAAGCAGGAAGCTGTGTTTGTCCAGCATTTGGAAGGTTCATTGGAAGTATAATGCCTGTCAAATATAAATCACTAACACTACAACATGCTAAAGTGTTCCTGTAGTATAAAAACATTTTTAGAAAGACCCATGAAGTCTTTCTAAGTTTATTGAAGTACTCATGGAAACTGAAAGTTCTCTGCTCTGGCAGGTTCCTCAGAGGGATATATACAGAAACCACATCAGACTGAGGTCTTTTCCTGCTCTAAACAGCATTATTTCCCGTAAATAGTTAGTGCACTTCTTGATTTGAAAGTTAGATAAGCTTACCTGCATTTCAGAGTTTTCTAACCCTGTCTTTCAGTAATCAGCTCAAAATGTGGAGCCCTGGAAGGTCAAAATGGCATTTGAAATTGTTCTAAAAAATCGTTGTAGATAAATCTGATTTTTTTTTTCGAAGCCAACCCTAGAATTATTTGGAATTGACTCATCCTTTCTGAACTGCACACTGACAAAAATGGGAAGGATAGAAAATAGGTGGTACATAGGAGTAGGAACAGATAATTACCATTGGAAACAGGCTAACCCAAATAACTAAAATTAGATCAAAATAGTAAAGGAGGAACAAATCCAAGTGAATTTCCAATACTGCAGACTGAACTTAGAATGTACACTGAAAAAAAATAGTTGTTGATTTTGTGCTAACAGCTACCTCTGCTGGCCCGGTTCCTTGTATGCATTTAATGTTTTGCTTTTTTTTCTTTTAGCACGACGTGTACCCAAAATCTAAAACACTTCTTAGCATGTCAAATATCACATAACACTCAGCTGGAAACTAATAATTAAAAGTTTGTTTTTTATTCTGAGATGTGCATTTTGCACCCATGCAGTGTGATATTCTATTTGTTTTCATCTTTAAGGTTGAAGATGGATCAGGTCAGTAGGAAAGTGCACAGAGTACAAGGGTATGGCTTGAGAAACAAAACTGTAGTAATTTCAATCAACTTTTCCTTGTTTGTCAGCCCATTTATCTTTTTTCAGCTTATAACTGGGTTATTAAAAATATTTTAACGATGAAAATGCTGTGAAGTCAATGATGTAGGTGTAATATAGGAAGCTGTGTTTTATTTCAACTTCAGGGATCACCAGTTGCATTTTCTATTTGCAGTGTCCTTTTAGGGCCATTAGAAAGATGATCTGGCCCAGAGGGTGTTTTTGGTTCTGCATTTTTATTTCCCCATGTGGGTTATCTGTTCCCACGGCTGTCACATTGCCTGCCCTTGCTGCCACTTGCGAATATCCACAACGAGGCAGGAATGCCGAGGGGTCCCTGCCTTTTTCCCATCCATTTCCTGTGATGCGCTGTGGTTAAAAAAAAAAACCCAAACAAACAAAACCAAACAAACAAAAAACCCAAAAACCCCAACCAACCAACAACAACAACAACAAAACAAAAACAAAAACAAAAACTCCAAACAAACAACAAAAAAAACAAAACAAAAAACCAAAACCCAAGCGCGTACGTTTCTTTTTCTCTCCGCACCGCTGGATGTCACTGCTACCCAGCCAAAGTGCAGGTGAGCGGTGAACCCGAGGGGTTTTCTGCAGTGGAAGATCTGCTTAACAGGTTCCAGGAATAGACCGCTGTCGGGTCCGGTTCGGCTGGAAGAAAGCAGTTGGAGAAGACATCTATTCCTGCGATCTCTTCACTTGTATGGATGTTTTCCTTTCAAGAATAAGAAACTTGGAGGAAGGATATACTGTATTGACTGACACAGCCTGTGGTACATAGATCTTTCTAAGTGGAGGGAATAAATTATGAACAGATTCACAGCAATACATAGAAAATTTAACCTAGTGCTCTTTTGTGGTCCTGATTCCCGCTCCTGCCGCGGTGTGCGTGGCTGCCTTTGTCGCACGGACTGTCCCGGACCCTTGGAGGGGACAGGAGCAGAGAGAGCTGCGACAGCCGCTGGTGACAGCAGGGGGAGGTGGGGAAACGCTGTGGGACTGAGAACAAACGGAGATCACTGATTCAGCCTGATGCCCTCGAATCGTATTGGGTATCTGACCAGTTCCATCCTAATTTATTATCCTTCTGATCGATCTCGAGCGTGTTATAAAAACTTTCCCTAAGATTATTCTGCTTTCTCTTTTAGATCCAGCTACTGATTTCTTTGTATTTGAAGTTTCTTAGGGTCTCTCAGTAGCTTCTGTGGGCTTTGTTTCCTTGCACACCCCTCTCTCTTAACCTCATTATTATCAAAAACCACGTGACAATTCCAACTGTAACTCTGATTTCTGGATGCCTTCCTCCATAAATAGACTTTTTAACACTGAAAAATGGTATTTGGTGATAATGTTGAAGATATACAATGGTGAACAGCTCTGGTCAGGCCATTTTCCACCAGCTGTTCCTCATGATGATTTCATTAATTTTAGAAAACGGTTTGCAGTAGTCAGAAGAAAACAGCATTGACAATCCACACATGAACATCAGCCTGCACATGTTCATTTAAAAAAAAAATCAGATTTCCTATTTTCATTCCTGCAGGATTATTTTACCTCTTACTGCTGAAGTGACTGTCTTTTAAAAGTGTTGCAATTTGCCCTAGCACTTAGTTAATGGTTTCTGTGATGGATGAGATTTTTACTCCAATTTTCTTGGCAACACAGTGAAGCACTGTGCAGAGATAATGTCAAAGGCAAATAAATGGGGCACAGAGAGGCTGTTGGAACCAGCTCCTTGCTAACAGTGAACACAGTCAATTCAACTATGCTGTGAACTGCTAACACTAAACCATTTTACAAATGGTAAATTGCAAGAGAACCTTATTTTATCGACAAATGCCCTTCCTAATTCCACAGTCCTTACATCCTAAAGCTGCTGAATTTCCCTGAAATCTCCCATTTCCCCCGCTGAATCTTAGCAGTTACTATTGCACCATCTTCCTATCTCTTACAGAATCAGCATACTAGAGCTTTCTGCCTTGGCTCTGGGCTTTCTGAAGAAGTGACTCAGTGCTCTGTGAGATTACTTCAGTACTTCTGATATGGAGAAAGGATCTCTTCAAGTTCTTACCATCTGATAATCCAGTGACCTTTCCGAGCTCCCCGTCCTCTCTTGGTCAAAATCCAGTAGTTCTTCTAGCATCTTCTGTCGGCTTTAACACTCAGTTCAATTTTGCTTTGGTTTCTAGGAAGTCTTGAGCAAGCTTGCGGGAGGCTAAATACTCCCCCTCCCTTTAAAACAAAACAACAACAAACAAAACCCCCAACCTCCCATTTAAATAACTGCATGTGGGAAATGAGAAGGAATCTTGATCGTGTGACCGGCGAGGGGGTGACACACTGGTGTGTATCTCCTTTGTCAGACATCAGAAGGGCGTGGGCGAGGGGAACTGTGCATTCAGAATTAATTCTGGCACTTTGGTTGTCAGCTTTGATGAGTGGAGAATTAGCACACAAGAGAAGTGCTAAGCTCACACCATTTGATTGCTGAACAGTTCCTTTCACTTCAGTGCCATTGCTGCTGTCCTTGTGAGCGGGCTTGTTCCTGATCCAGGGAGAATAAGGAATTCCTCAATGTCCAAGGCCTGGAGCACATGAAGACAGTGTAGGCAATATGAGGCAGCCTGTAAGAACACGTGTGGTGCTGCACTACCTCCCCTGGCCTTGCCTTCCCGCACACAGATGTATTTTCATAGTTAGCGAGGCACTGAAGACATTAGTTTTGCTCTACATAGGAGGAAGGGAAATGAAGGTGACAGAAATGTTTCCCTGTGTCAGGAGAGATCACACGGTGTGGAAGGTGAACAGAAGGAGAGCGTGCAGGCTGGGAGCCGAGCGAGACGGCGGGGGAGCATTTCCCACCTGCCAGGCGGCGGCTGCCTCAGGTGGGAGCTCTCACTCGCTAACTACACGGCTTTAAACAGCTCGGCCCTCCCTTCCCCTCCCTCTGTCTCTCCTGGGAGGTGTAAAAGCCCTGAGACGCCTGAAGACTCAAAATACTCTTCGGGGTTGTTTTATATATTTCTTTCGCCTTCCGGCTCTCCAGGTAGGCTCGACCTTCACTCTCGCTCAGGATGTGCCGTCCCTGACGTGCCTGTTCATGTTCCGAAGCCCTGCGGGGGTGAGAGGCGCGGCTGAGGGCTGAGCCCCTCCCGCAGGGCCGGGGCGGGGGCCGCAGCTCCCCGGCCACGGAACGAGCCCAGGAGAACAAAGCCGCGGGGGAGGCACCGTGAGGGGCAGGGGGTGCTCGGGGGCAGAGCCTGCCTGGGGTCACAGCGGGAAGGAGCCGGGGCTCCAGAGGCAGAGCCGGGTTTCCTGCACGCCCCCTTTGTGCGGAGCACGGCTGCGTGCGGGGCGGGCGTGGCCCGGACATTCATTTCCGCGCTGCCTGGGCCCGGCGGGGGAGCGGCGGGGCGGCCCGGCACAAGGGCACGCCTGGAGCACCGTGCGGCCCAGCAGACGCGGGGAGGAGGCTCCGGGAGCGCCGCCGTGTCCATGGACTAGCCGAGGCACCGCAGGGACCCCCGCCGACGCTGACTGCCGCCTCACCCTCCGCTCAGCTCGGTGGAACTTAGCGAGCAGGCTGCTGCCCCGGTGAGTCGCTGCCCGCCCCGGCATCCGCCCGCCTCTGCCCCGCGGGTCGTGCCCTCCGGAGTGCCCCATTCTCTCCCCGTCTGGAAGCGCCGGCATTTCTGCCCCCTCTCACCGGAGCAGCCCTGCAGCATCCCCGGGGAGCCGGGCGGGGAGCTGCCCTCCGCTGCCCAAGTTTCGCGGCAGCGCGGTGCTATGGCGAGCCCCTGCCATTGTCCTTGTCCATTAAAGGAAGCCCGAGAGGCCGGGTGAGGCTTCCTCTGGGAGTTCACGCTAGCTCGTCTCGGTGAGGTGCCACGAGGGAGAAAAATAATAATAGTAAAAAAAAAAAAAAGAAAAAAAAAATTATGGAAAAAGGCCTTTTGGAGTGCTGCAGCCGGAGTTTGCCCCCTCCGTTCCCCGCCGTCGCTCCGGCTGCTGCCAGACCCTGCCCTGAGCGCCGGCTGCTCAGAAGGCGCAGTGGGTGTAAGGATTGGGGCCCGTAACTTAATTTTTAAAATATTTTGGCTTTAATTACCTGTAGGCTGTGGTAGTGAGCGACCTCTCCGACCCCCTTTCACCCTCCTGCCGGAGCAGGCCCGGCTGTGGAGCGCGGGGGTACCGGAGGTGATGCTCCGTGGGCAGTTCGGTTTTGGCTCTTGCTTTACCTTCCGTGCTCTGTGTAGACTTAGCGGTTTCATTTTGAGACATTCTGAATAAAAAAAAATACATAAAACCCCACAAAGAACCCTAACCCATGCTGTAAAAGAAGTTGCTTGTTTGGGTGTTTTTTTCCTTTCTTTAGTGCATCTTCCGAGGTGGTGGAGGAGGTGTGAAGGCTATTTTAAAATAACTGGCAGGACAAAATTCTTCTAGCACTGCTTTTTGGTTTGGTTGGGTTTTCGCTTGTTTGTTACAGTGATATAAGCCTTGTGACCTAGAACTCTGGATAAACTGGAAGGGAAGCAGTTCCTAGAGAATGGAGGCACAGGGTGTGTCTTGTTCGTAAGTGCTCTCTGGTGAGATGATCCATCTCTTTTCTGGCTGTCTCCAGCAGGGAGTAAGGCGTCACTACTGAGGCATTGTATATTCACAATAAATGTGTGAGACTTGAAATGCTCTGGTGTGGAAGGTTGAGGTGCTAGCGCTGTCTGCTTGACGGAAGAATTGTGTGCGGAGAGGTGGGAATCAGGTGGGAATTCAAGTCTAGTCATTGGTGTGATGTAGCTCAAAAGTTTGTGTGTTTTGGTTTTTTTATAGAGGCATTCAGGACACTTGTGTTGTTAGAATGATGTTCTTTATGCTTTGGTTAATGACACTGGAAGAAAGTACTTTTAAGGTGTCATCTATGACCTTTTAGCTCTGTTCTTGGAGGATGGAATATAGTGTTGTTGCCTGTCCTTAGAAGGTTGTCTTGTTGACAACTACAATGCCACTGAAACAGGAATTTTAGAAATAGCTTTCCAAAAGTTTGGAAATGCATTTATATTGAAAAAAAAAAAATATACAAGTAAGTTCTATAGTTGGCATTTTGTTTTATGTTTGTTGATCTTGTTCCAGGTGGACTTGCTGAAAGTGCAGTCTAGGTCTGAATGACAATCGTGGAAAGCTGATTTTCTGGGTGGGGGTGTGCTCCGTGGTTTTGTGGTTTTTTGTTTTGTTTTGGGGGGGGGGTTTGTTGTTTTTGGGGTTTTTTGTTTGTTTTTTTTTAAGTATAAGTCGACTCACTTAGCTTCCTTTGTATTGTAGCATTATCTCCAGTCCCCAAACCAGAAGAAAACTCAAGTCTTGTTTCTGATCACAGGCTTTGCCTGACGTTTAGTGCATTGTAGACAAACTAATCTTAACTGTTTCCTGTTTAAAGCCTCTTTCCTGTCCTTCCTGCCTCCTTGTGGAGAGCGGGAGGGTGGCAGAAAAGAAGAAAAAAGTGTGATCTTTTGCCAGGAGCGGTGTCTGCGGAGCCTTCGCATCGGTAACATACCTAACAGGACTGCAAGGGGGTGTGTTCTGGGCTGCCTTTTACTGGCGTTCGGCCTTGTAACCCTTAATGAAAGGACCGTGAAAAGCCCTTGCTCTGAGCCCTGAGATGCGATTTAATTGGGATCCTTTCCTTGGTATTGAAGGCATAACTTTTTGCTCATGGGTGCAACAGGAAAATTGTTGTCAGGGTGTCGTATGAATTTGGTTATATCTGGATGATGAATGAGGTTTTTTGTATGGTCCTAATGAATATCTGAGGAATATTGGATCTCTTTGTTTTGAGGCTGAGCTCTGATTTTCTAAGGGAGTATTTTTATTTAGTTTATGAAGCTTTAGTGGGTGGCTACTAGTGTGTCATTACCTGTAAATGGGTGCCTAGAAAAAAGGAGTTTTTCTGCTGTCAAACTGCTACAATTGATTCTCATAGTCTATCAGGTTTTTCATTGTGGATTAGGCGTGGCACAGTTTGAGCACTGATAAGTGTAAATAAATTAAACTCTTGTTTTGATCTCCCCGTGTTAGTTCAAAATTCTCATTGAGTCGTATGTGAGGGCAAGTGGAGTTCACAGAGCGATTGTCAAAACTATTTCACAGATCCTCCCTTTAGTTTTTTGCTTTTACTAACAGCTTCGCCTGGGTGGGGTATGGAAAAATCTGTGGATTTCAGACACACTTTACTTGCGAGCTCTCTGTGCCATGTTGCTTTGCACTGTGGCTTCCTGTGCCAAAACTTCCTGTTTTTTGGTAGAACAGGCTTTTATACTTTGCCACCTGTGGTGCATTTCTGAGGCTAAGAGGGCTGCAATCCACAAAATCCACGAACGTGCTGTGGTTCTCATTTTGCTTCAAGCTGAAGTAGCTCAAAGTAAGTTAGACTCTCAAACAGTGAATGGTGCGGGCTGTTACTAAAGGAGACTTAAGCAGAAGTTATTTGTAGATGCAAAGGTTATATTCTAGATCCAAAGGGTGGTCATGTGTCTTCCTCTCTGGTATTGCCCAGTCCTAAAGTCTCTGGCTCTTCCAAAGTTGTGCTGTTGGTGGTTTGCGTGGAGCTGCTGATGCACAGTTTGGGCAGGAGCTGGATCCTTCTCCTTGATCCTTTGGCTCATGCTCAGATAAAAGCACCTCGTAAGGGTTAAGAACCATGTCAGAGATAGACTAAAGCTTATCAAGGTGAGGGCTTTAAAAAGTAATAGTTTGGATCTTCCCAAGAATACAGGTGATGCCTGAAGTTTTAGCTTTGATGTTTTCCACATTCTGTGCTGCCCAGGGCTGTAGCTCTGAGCCTCACATTCAGTGTTGTTCAGCTCTTCACAGAGTGGGCAGACAAAACAAATCCTTTCCTGCTGGAGACCAAGGACAATGGTTACAAGTTTTCAGGCCCAAAAGCATAAACAGCAGTGGGCTGAAAAGAGAAAACAAGGATAGGACTTCACAACCTGGAGCTGTAATTGGACAAATAAACGCCAATACAGACTGAAACTTATAAAAGTGTGAGACCTTGTTACCAGTCATCCATTTTGTGACCATTCTAGGTCCACCTTGGGTGTAGCCCTGGTCAGGCTCTTGTGCTGCTTAAGGTGTATCCTCAAAAGGCCTTTTAATGAATATCTACTTTATTCT
>VZSR01003794.1:4883886-4936081 GCA_013398615.1 Brachypodius melanocephalos | reverse complement strand
TGGGTTCCAACATATATGTAACATTTCCCTTTCTCTGTTTCCTGTGCTGTGTCTTGCTTTAAGTCAGAATGTGGAATATATTGCTTTGTTTGCAGTCAGCTACTTTGAGCAGATTTTCCTTGAGCTGGGTAAGAGATCCTTGCCTTTTAGTTGATAGCTTTGTCAAGCACCTTTGTATGTTGAAGCTGAAATTGCCTTATCTGTTCAATTACTACTTCAATGAACCTGAGGTCAGTGGAGCAGAACTAGCATAAATGTAGTAAAATTCCATGGATAATTGAGTTGTGCCTCTCCTCAGTGTCAATAACTACAAATATTTGTAGTTTGAATTTACACTGTCAAGACTTCCATTGTGCAGTGTCAGACTGGCATTCTGACCAGTTTGTATAAATGAAAATAGAGAATTTTTGCAACTTTTTTTTGTGGATTTTTTTTTAATATTAGTGGTAGCTTTTTTTGCCTCGTAGGAATAAATACTTCACACAGAAGCAAGGCCAGCCAACTGTATCCTTCTAGCTTCTGTATGAAAAACAGTGAAAAGTAATTGGTGGAACTGCTGTTGTCCTCTGTTACAGCTTTTGAATTGCTGTGGGAGCAGTACTGAATGCTGCTTGCCTTTTACAAGTTTTAGTGTAGTTCTGTTAGTTTAAAAAATCAGTTGGAGCTGAAAACATTCCATGAATCATAGCTTGAACAGTTCCTTGAATTACAGTTGTGCCGTGCAGAGCCTTTATGCCAAAGGATTGGTGGTGTTAGTCAAGTGGGGAGTTCAGAAGAGGGTCTTGATGGCCATGTAGCTTATTCCCAAAAGTGTGGAGTGTCCACTGTGTGAGTTACTCTGAGTCCTGAGCACTTGCATGGTGTTTGGGATGCAACTCATCCACACAGAAGTAGTGGCTTGACCAAAAGTGCAGCGTAACGAGTGTGAGGTGCAGAGACCTGGAGTATTGAATTCCTGCTTCCTTGTTGGGGGTTTGGAAACACTGGTGTGTGTTTCTGACAAGTTTTCCTAAGTCGTGGTTTGTGATGCTGTAATAGAATAAGCCCTGGTCCCTGAAACATGAAACCCTCCCCAATAGGTTGGGGATTTGTTCTTTGAGGGATTGTGTTTTAGTGCTACAGTGGAGCAACTTCTGCTTGAAATACTCATTGAGCCTTCAGCACAGTACAAAATTATGGTATCAAAAGATGATGTCTTAGGAATTCTGTGTGGTTTTGGCCATGTTTTCCATGAAGTTCTAAGATTTGTTCTTGCCATTATTTTTCTGGTGAAAGAGGGATAACTCATTAATGATACCTGTCTTTCATCATTAGTTTTTCAGGTTAAAAAAAATACCCTTTTATTGATTAATCCTCAGGTTTCTTCTAAGAATGAGCAAATATTTCTTTGCTCATCTGAGCTGCAGCAAAACTAAATAAACTGTATTTGTATTCCTTGAGAGAAGCTTGTCTGTTCTTTTTGAGGCCCTAGTCTGAGTTCCTTGGAGACAAAATTGCAAAATGACGCATTTGCTTGGAGTTCCTGAGTCATCAGCAGGACTACTGTCTATTTCCAGGAGCAGATTAGCCTGTAAGAGCATCAAATCCTGGCAGTTTATCTTGCTTTTTTGCTGTGCCGGTTCAGCCCCTTCCTGGGAAAACTTGATGGCTGGCACCCAGACACTGTTCTGAACATTTGGTGGTCAGCTTCTCTCTAGGATGTGGTAAGAGCAGTCTATAGGTGCCTCTTAGTTGTTCCATTTTTAGATGGTCCTAAGAATATCTCTGAATTTCACCTGGTCAGAGACTAGGCTGCCTTTTACCTTCACAAAAGCCCCCTAATGACTGAGCAACTTCAAAGAATGACAATTGCTTTTAATGACACCGTGTCTTGAATGAACTGATGCTTTTTGATATAGATTTGGTCTTGGTGGAATGGAATTGAGTCATCTCAAAATAAGTCATAGACCAAAGTACAGTATTTTAAAAATTCTTGCTCCTCAGCATATTCTTCTTTGTCCATTTTCTTCATGTAGATGTTTTGTATGGATGAACGGTGGTGGAGGAGCCAGCAGCTTGGCAAATGACATTTTCTTTTTCCTCTTGTTTCAGTTGTGCCTCTGTTTTCCCCAGCTTCAGCTGTTTCAGTGTGTTGGCTCCAGGTGTGCTGGTGGTATAGGCTGGCACTAGAGGGGTGCCACCACTGCTTTTGCTGTCCCATCCTTGTTCTCCTGCCACCTCCTGACTGCCCCACACTGGCATTTGGACATGCTCTGGCAAGGGAGATTGGAAGGCTTAAAACTGTTTACTTCTTGGTGTGTGGTACAAGATTACAGGACTGAGCTGAAGATTTGCTGGTGGTTTGCCGTGTGGCTGTTTGCTCCACTGAGTAGGTTGATTAATGGTTGTGGATGTTAGGAGGAGCAGGGAAGAGGATCAGGACTCTCTATGTGGTGACAATATTGGCTGACCTTGGAACTCCAGTGTGACTTAGGTCTGCCTTTGAAAGTAAATGTCTCTGGAGCACTAAAAGAATTTTTGAACCTAAATCTGAAAAGTTACTTAGTTTCAGTTGTTCTAGACTTAACATCCATGAGGATTTCTCTGCATATCTGCATTAGAATAGTTAATAGACAACATCATCTGTTTTATGAGAATTAGGAATATCACTGCTGTAGCATTTTGAAGGTAAGAGCAGAACTGTGGGTGTTGAAAAGCTTTGGAAATGGCAGTCGCCACTTGATGAATGACTACATTTTTCCCCCTCTCACTAAAGCTGTAAACACTAAGACAAAATTATATTCTACCAGAGCAGCAGTGCTCTGTATTTAATTTTTAGAAATTCCTGCTGCTGCGAGTGGGTGATAACTGTCAGCTGACACAATGTGACTGGCTTTGTCTGAGACACAGTGGAGAATGTTATTAGTCTGTGCTGCCCACATACTGCTTTAATCTTCCAAGTGGTTTTTAGTATTGCCTAAGCATAGCTGTGCAGCCTGTGCTGTGAATGAAGTGAATTACTGACATAGCAGATTTCTAGACTGGTAACAGATGCCTTCTGTGTTGGGAAACATGACTGCTTTTAGTATAAACACAGGGAAGCTGGCTGTGTAGTCCTGAGTGGAGTGCTTCATTTGTTTGTAGTGTTAGAGGGGGAAAAAAGTCACATACCTGCATTCACATTAATTATGCTACTCCCATACCAGCCATAAAGTGCACAGTGGTCTGTCAAGAACCACCAAAAGAATTCTGATGAAGGTGAGCACAGAGCAAGCCAAATCAGCTCTTAAGGCAGGCCTGTGTTTTGGAAGGTAGGATCTGTCTGAGGAGCTGTGTGCTGCTATAGGACAGCTTCTTGCTAGTGCTGGTAATGCAACCCTCCATCATCTCTGAGCATTTAGAGGTGTGTACGTTGAAAAAAGTATTTTGCTTTTTCGTTCTGCTAGAGTACTGTGGTTGTTATCAGCTGGGGCATCTT
Organism: Brachypodius melanocephalos; assembly: GCA_013398615.1. Lineage (NCBI taxonomy): Eukaryota > Metazoa > Chordata > Aves > Passeriformes > Pycnonotidae > Brachypodius > Brachypodius melanocephalos. The sequence goes on along the minus strand of VZSR01003794.1, from coordinate 4,932,624 downwards.
AGCAGTTGTTTGAAACATGGAGAAATGTCTTGCAAGCTGATGGTCAAGACGGTGAGGTGGATGGGGGGTAGTGCTTATCAATAAGGATGTTTCTAATGCTCTTATTCCTGTGAATAGTTTCAGTGAAGCTGGGGCTGAACAGTTGACTATAAGTCCAATGCCAGGGAGGGTGATCTAACAAAAAGTAAGTCTTCAAATGATGTTTGTACTTCAGGCCCTGAAATGATGAGCTTGCTTTTTTTGCCTCAGGTTATATTTTAAGCCTGTTTGTCTATCAAAACGTCATTTTTGTGAAATTTAATGATGTGCTAGCTAAATGCAACCTGCCACCTTCTCTTTTGTAGATGTAGCAGCACCAAAAGCAATGGTCTATATTTGCATTTTGCAGTTGTTGCTCCTGTCTTTTACCAGGTTACTGATTGTCACAGGGAGGAGGCAGAAGAGTGATGGAGACCTCAATGTGTCTGCATCTGGAGAATGTGCGTGAATACCCTGCACTGGCAGCCAGTGTAGTGCTGTAAAATGGGATTACACTCTTGCAGATGGAGTCTTGGACTCTGCTCAGATTAGTGGGATTTTGTTCTTGTACTCTCTTCCCTCTCTTGCCCAGGCACATCAGGCTGAGTTGATTTGGACAAGTGTATGCTTATTGATTGTTGAAATATAAGTTGCCTTTTGGAGCTAGAAACTGAAATTAAGTTGCGAAAACCAAACCTTGTTCCTTCTCTTATATTCACTCAGTTGTGGACTTAGATAAGCAAGAGAATGGTGCTTAAGCAAGAGTTCTTTGCTATGATTCATAACAGTTGTAAAGGTTCCTAAAATTTGTCTGTAACACTGGGTGGGTTGCAAAAGTCAGTAACCAAATTGCAAAACTCATTTTACGTGGTACCACTGGGCCACATGTAAGAGGGTCCTTTCCAGTCACTGCCTCTCCTGCCATAAAGTACAATTTTCATTGCTTTAACAAAAGTTAAATGTTTTTTGCTACAAAGGGACTGTGCACATTAGAGTTTATAGGGTGAAGGAAGAAAACTTGTCTTCAGTGTTTGATTTCCAAATTTGATTTCTTGTTTGATGTAATTTTAACCAACATCTGAACTCTAGAAGTAACAAACTCAAGTATTAATTCACACTCTAGTCTGTATTGGATGGGATTCTCAGAGCTAGCTTCTGTTTCTTCTGTAAGTGGGAGTGTTTTTCATACTCAGGTGCAGATTCCTTTCTAGAAAAAAAAAACAAAACAAACAACCTCAAAAAACCTAGCTTACCTTCTCATAGCTGTGGATGTGGTGCAGTTCACTTGACCATTCCATGGTCTGGATTTCAGACTTGATTGGGTAAGTTTGGTTTTTACATGCTGTCTGTGAATGGCCCGGGTGGCACAGTACACTTTCCTAGTTAGGAGGTGTTTGAAAATTCTGTATTCTTGTTTCCTTGCCTTTGCAAACCTTTCACTGACATTTACCTCAAGGAAGTGGAGGATTGAAGTGCTGCTCATCTGCCTTAGGCAGCACTCAGCTCTCCAGAATGTGAGAGCTGTGCAAGTGCTCACTTCTGCTCTGAATTTGCAGCTTGTTCTGTTTTTCTTATGCATGGCATTTCTGCAGAGGTGGGAGTTGTGGTTGAACCTTATCTGGCTAGCATATGTGTAAGGGAGCAAACCAAACTCCACAGAGCAGATGGGTTTTAGGTGGTGGGACTTTGGTTCTTGAGAACAAAACCTCTTACAGGAAACTATCTGGTAAAGGAACATACAAATATGGAAGAGCTGGCTACAACTACCTTTTGTATTTAGCAAACCATAGACTCTGAGAGATTCCAAGTAACCACTTTGAATGTCCTGCTAGCTGGATGTGCAATCCACAGAGTTTGTGGATAAGTCCAAGCAGCCATCTGCAGAAGTAAAATGGTTTTGAAAGAGTGAGAAAGCAGATGAGTGTTTACTTGCTGATGTAGATCTTCCTAGGCTAACTGTATAGTGAGTTTCCTTTGTGGATGTGCCAGCCTTGTTACCGCATTAGAGTGCTTAAAGATAAGATTATAAAGCAAGAGATACTGAAAGGAAGTGTAGGATTAGTGGAAGTTTGAGCTGAGCTTTGAAAATACCTCTGGATGGCATATGGTACAGATTACTGTACTCCCTTTCTCAAGAGAGACCTGGGGAAAAAACCTTTATTCATGAAATCTTTACCTAATCTGGTCATTGTTTCTCTCCTGTGCAGACGCTGTGCTATAGAAGATGCACTATTACCGATATTCTAATGCAGAAGTCAGCTGTTGGTACAAATACTTGCTCTTCAGCTACAACATTGTCTTTTGGGTGAGTACAAAATTTAGAGGCTGAAATAGTTTAGGCATAGCTGAGTTCTATTAACTTCATTACTCTGTTCGAGAGAACAAGCTGAAATAGTTGCCTGAAGGCAGGAAACTGATGGATAGTATGCCCCAGGTGTTTTTTAATTGATGAAGCTTATCCCATATGAGAAATTAATTATTATTGAACATGTGAGGACTCAGTATCCACATTACCCATGTTGAGTTGCTTCCCTGTTAAAAGAATCCTCCTGTAATGTTTCCTTTCAGATCATCTTTGATCTTTGTTGGGTGCTGTAGCTGTAAATGCTGTGCAGAAGAGAAGAAAGGGGCTTCCTCAGACACGTGTCAACAGCTGGCAGCACATATCGTGCTCTGTGGGCAGCTGAATTGTCTGATGTGGTCTTGAAATACTTAGCTATGGATGAACCCTGCTATAATGTTTTCTTAGAACTGTGAGTGTGAAAAGGTACAATAAAAGATGAATGGTTTTAGATGTGTGTGATGGTTAATGAAGCACCTGCCTTGGAAAAGAAGGCCCTTTAAGGGTTAGTGCATAGTGTTGCACTAGAAAGAGTTAAGATGTCTGTGATGGGGAGCTGAGGAAGCAATTCAGATAAACTCAATAATTCCTTTTGGAACTTTCAGGTCAAATATTAAGAGTTTGCACCTGAAGTCCTAGGAACTGCAGTCATGGAAAGGCATGAGTAGTCCTGGAAAAGTGCAGATACAGTGGCTTGTCCAGCGCTGGCAGTAAAGTTGCTGAAAACCACAGAACTTTTTGCTACTGTCACCACCTTTTGTTTACTAGTGCGATGCTCTAACATGATACTGTAGAATTAAGCCACAGGAGAGTTATCCTTGTGTGGATACCAGGGCAGAAAAGATGTGTAGAAACTTTTGTTCCATTCAAGGTTAATTTACTACAATACTGCATAGTGCAAGTGTTCACCAGGGATGATATTTCTTGTGTCGCAACTGAAGATGCCTTCCCTTGGTCAAAAATTGCGCTTACGAGCCACCAGCTCTGCAGTTCCTTTTCTTCTGTATTGTATAATTGCTGTGGAGTGTGGCACAGTGAGAAGTGATACTTGCCAAACTGTTCTGGATTTCGGAGAAATCACTTTGTAGCTGTGTGGATGCTGTTCAGCAGTTCATGGTGGGATATGTGAGAAATCAACCCTCTTGTTCAGGATTCTTCTAGACCTCTGCTTTTTATCTAGTGAGTGTCTCATGAAATGGGGTCTATAACTGACTGTTTCTGACAGCGTTTTAAAGCCTAATTTTTTTTTGTCTTCGCTGTAAGAAGACTATCAAGAATTTGCTTTCTTTTTGCAGGAATCAATTTTGGGTTTTTTTTTCTTCTCTGCAGTCATTACATTTTTTTCCCACTTTTTAAAAACTGTTCTTTTGAGATGAATGGTGAAGATCTAAAGATTTTTCTGTTCTTTAAAGAAACTTTTAAAGAGATGCCAAAACATTGAGGAGAATTCATAATACATGTGTATTTCAGCTGATGTGTTGGCTGGAGGAATTAGCTTTCTGAACAGGTGCTTGTAGTCTTGGTAGCTTCCTCAACAAAAGGGCCTGATGCATTTGTTGATGTTATCAGGCTGACCTAGTAAATGATATGCAGCTACAGCTCTTTTGATAAGACTTTTGGCACCTTTAGTTGTAGAACAAGCTATGTAAATGTTGAAGGTAGACACCCCTATAGGCAATCCATGAATCATTTAGCTGACACAAAGATTCAGGAGCCTGTGAAATCCTGCTGGCTGGCATGAGTGCAAATTCATCATTTGTGAAACAGAGTAAATTTTCTGTGTGCCTTAAAAGAACTGAAGGGCTGCAGAGCCAGAAGGGGAAATGTAACCATAACTCACAAGCTGCATTTGAGGAGGGAATGTTAGTTTTGATTTACTTTCCTTGGTGTTTCTGGGAACTTGTTTGTGAGCATTTGTTAGTGAGTGTGGCTGCTCTAGAGCTGGATGAGGGATGGATTTAGCTAGCTATCAAAGGGCATTTTGCCCATATAAGCTGTTAGAGCCCTCCTGTGTTTCACAGTTTATTCACAAACCAGGTAATGTGCATGTAAAAAGTTACATTTGTTCTCCTGTCATACTTATTAAAGGTAAATGTTGACCTTCCCATTGTAGCTCCAAAGATATCATTGACTGTATAAACTTTAAAGCATGTGGTGATGTAGTAATCCCAGAATTTTTCAACTTTTCACTGAGTGGTTACTGCTGTTTGTGTCGTGCTTCAAATACTGTTCACATAGATTGGGCTGAAACAAACTATTGAACTGAAAGAAGGCAAATAGGACTAATAATGGCAAGCTCAGTGTAATCAGCCTTTAGAAATCTGTAAACCTTTATTCTTTGGAAGTCTCTTATTTTCAGACGAGTGACTTGGGCATAGAAAGTTCTGGCTTTTGGTGGTGCTCTGCTGGTTTGTAATACCACTTCCCTATTCTTTTAAGAAGCCCATAGGAAGGCTCTTCCTAGGCATGGCTTTGATGTGCAATTATTTTGTTTCCACCTTGCTTTTTAAGCCTGCTTACAGGACTTGGCTTGTCCGAGTACACTCTTGTTAATGAGTGATGATAAGGCACTGCAGCCTTTGAGATAGCCCTGCAGAGTGCAAGATAAAACGTCCCGACCTTTTTGTGCTTGAAAGCTTTTTTTTTTTTTTTTCCAAATTACTTCATTTGTCATGGTGCAATTTAAGGACTGCAACAATGCCAGGTGAAGAGCTTGGCTTTGGCACCTTTCTGTTTTGAGTCATCCTGCAATTGAGTGAGCTTTTCTGTGGAAAGGGGTTTTTTTGGGGGTAGACTGAGAATTGCACCTCAGCTGGGCCATGGCTATTTCAGTGAAGTTAAGGATTGCATGTATGCTCTACCAAAGCCTTTTAGGTTGCATATGAGCTGTATCTCACATGAATTGAGAGGGTAAAACAGCTTTTAGCTACTGTCATCTGGATTTATCTTCTAAAGGTCTGTAGCTTCGTGTAACTCTTAAGGTTTATTGGAGACAATACAGGAACTTGTCACTCATCCTGTGGGAGATGTGGCATTTTGCCTTGAACATGGTGATGAAGGGCAACAATTCTCTTCAGTTCTGGAAAAGAATTCTGAGTTCCCCTCTTTGAAAAATAAGAGAAGACCCAGGTTAGCATAATATTTTCCTGGCTCTGCTACGTATTTTGTTTTCCAGGGACTCCTGAAACAGCAATGCTGTGCCAGGAAGAGGAGAGAATGTACCACCAGGTGTTTTCCTGACCCTGAGAGGAAGAGTCTCTGAAGAGACAAGGGTGGGAAGGAAGGGCTGCAGGCTGCTGATTGCTCTAGCATGGGTGGAGCTGCAGTGTAAAATAGGATTATCCAGGAAGTGGGAAATGTATTCTCTGTAAGGGTATACAAAAACTGCATGCCAATTCTATTGCTGCTGACCAGACCTGGGGACAGACTGACCCACTGTCAGTTTGTCTTGCAAGAGCTGTCTTGCAACAGTTACTTAACTTCTGCCTATATTTGAGAAACAAATTAGCCCTGTTTTGGCTAATTTTGGTGGTGGTTTGGTAGTTTGTTGGTAGTGTGATTCTGACAGCATGGTCACGGGAATCCTAAGAATTCAAAGTGTGATTGGGAATGGATAAATGTGCCCAAATGACCACTTTTAAGCATTACTCAGTGTCCCTGTGTTTGCATCAGTATTGTACACCTGAGCAGAGCCTACAGTTTGATGCAATATGTTAAAAAGTTAAATGATCAGTTCTAAAGCAGGAAATAAGCAGATGCTGGTAGATAGCACTTCAGTTTCCTGTTCAAAGGGGCACGACTGAGCTGCTTTGAGTATGTTTCCATCTAACCTTTCATACAGTATATGGCTTAAAGGGCTCTTCAGCACAGCATTGAATTGGGAAGTCCAGTTTGTTTACATGTCATTCAGATTCTGGTGAAAGGCAGATTTCAAAATGCTGTGCTTTTTTTGCAATAGCCTGCTCACCCTGGGAACACTTCTGGTTCTCCTTGCTTCTTCTCAGCTGCCTGTTGTCCCATCCACTCACCCCTTTAGTTCAGTGAGCTGAGAAAGGTTAAAACCTGGCCTTTAGTTTAGGCAGGATCAGCTCCCTGCTCTGCCTCGTATCTATTACTTGGATGCTTCTGTGCAAGTGTGTCAAAGAGAGTATTTTCCTGGGGCTAATTCTCTGTAGAACTCAGCACATCCTCAATCACACTGACTTCTGAGCTAGTTAGATCACCACGGTGTGTTCTGCAATGGTTTGATTGAGGTACTTTAAAGCATCTTGCACATAGTCTCTAAAGCAAAAGGATTTAATTTCATTTTTCATTTCACTACTATTTTACTTAGTTGCAAATTGGTTGTTTTGATAATTGTGCCTTCAATGTAATGGCTGATGGCTTTGTTTCTTCTGCAAGTACATTGTACTTTACTGGATTTTTGCTAAAGAAACTTAATGTATCTGATTTGTTTGCTTCTAGTGAAAACCATGAATTACTTGTCTTAGCTGAATTAAGTTCTAGATTCATCCACATTGTTTTAATGAGAATAAGTTTATTTTTACTCTGATAAACTCTACAAGAAAAATAGGTAGTTTGCATAGGTGCTTATGGAAATAGCTTTGCAAAAATAGTGTAGTTTCTTGAAACCCAACATTTTATAAAAACATGAAAGCAAAGTTCATGTTCAAAGGTGAGAATAATGCATGCCAGTGAAAATTCGACTTAATCAAAAATCCACTACAATTTAATTAAGAAGGTAATTATAATGAAAGGCAGACTCTGAAGAGATCACCCTATTTACAAATTCAATAGCACAATATTAGTATTCCAGTGCCCTTAATTTGTATACAGAGTGGAATATGTCTTGCCAATTATTTTTTTCCACCTTGTTTTCTGTAGAAAAAGTTTCCAAAGATCAGCTATCAGTGTAATTTCCCTTGATTACTGCAGATTAATTATTCTAGCTGTCTTCATCTGTCTCCCAGCATTCCTGGAGCATTTGGAGTGAAAAGGATGAAGGATGCATCAATTACATGCACTGTGCAACTTAATGACGTACAAGTTTGATTACTGTTTTCCCTGCCTTTTTTTTTTTACCTGAAGGTCACTGGGTTAAGATCTGGGTCAATATTCTGTTTATATTGATGTGGTTTTTAATAGTATTTTTCAAGTTGCGTTTTGATCCAAATGATCATTTTAGTTTTAGCTGATTCAGAGTCCAAAGTGAGTAGTCATTGTGCTATTGCTTATTAAGCAACATACTTAGCACTGCTTTGTCCATCTATCAGTAGTGGTTTTGGTTGCTTAATCTTTGTTTTAGACTCAGAGTATGGCATATAATAACTCCTGCCTAGACAGAAGTGTTCAACATAAACTGACTAATTTTTACAAAATAATATGGATGATGCCTCCTGCCCTTTTTGGCTTTGCTTTCCCCCACTGTGCCCAGCAGAATAAACCCAGGACAACTTCACTTGCCCTGAGTGGTCTCAGGGCAAGCAGCCCATGAACCCCAGCAGTATTTTACACTCACACATCTGTTTTCTTGTGTGTCTGTAAGAGGGTTCCATGCTTGCTTCTTGCCTGTGCTGTAGAAAACTGCCTGTCATGCCCATTAGTTCATGGGAGGTGCTGCATTTCCTAGGGAAAAGGATTCCTTTTCCAAAGTGTTTTTTCAGTTGTTGGCATTTACTCTTCAGTGCATGAGGCTTGGCACAGGGGAGGCAACTTCAGACATTTCTACAGGATTATTGAATCATTTAGGCTGGAAAAGATTTCTTAGGATTGAATTCAGCCATTGACAAAACTGCCAGGTAGTCCATGTCCCTAAGTGCCACGTCTGTTCATCCTTTAAATGTTGTCTAGGAATGGTGACTAAGCCACTCTGCTCCAATGCTTGATAGCCCTTTCAGGAAATACTTATTTCCTAATATCCAATTTAAATTGCTCCTGGTGCAAGCTGAGGCCATTTCCTCTTGTGCTTGTTATGTGGGAGAAAAGGCTGATATCCACCTCACTCCAACCTCCCTTCAGGTAGTTATAGGGAGCCATGAGGCCCCTTACAGGGTGGAATGCTTTTTAAATAGTGAGGAAGAGTTGCCCTTGGGTTATGGAGAGGTCATTTTAGTTTGATTATTGCAACTGGATGTTGCCTTAGCATTGAGGAAAGGGAATAAAATATTAGAACAAGGAACTCTTGCTTCATTTGAGTGACCATAATTCAGAAGTATTTATTATACAAACATATGGATTAGTGGAGGGTTTGTTGCAAGTTGGATTTGGTGCTTATGGAAAGCAAGCAAATGGACCATTAATTTAGCTTGATTCAGATGGGCTTAGACAAATAAGGATTCAGAGGACAAACTGTATCTAACTAGAGAAGAGGCTAATATAGAGAACCTTGACTCTGAGAAGCTACAAGAAGCAAGCATGGCTACTGTCATAGACATAATATTGGTATTATTAAATAGGAAATAACCTCAAAATGCATTAAATATTCTGACATCTTCATTGGTGGGCAGACAGACATTTTATAGCAAGTCATGGGATAACTCCCACTTGCATGCTGCTCTCTGGGATTGTCTGTTAAGTACTGTGTGCTTCTCGAGTAATCATGAAGAATCAAATTGAAATACTTTTAAAAATGTGATTTATAAAATGCTTATATTGTGGAATAAATGCCCTTCAAATATTTTTTATAAGAGACTGACTCATGGGGAGGGAGGTCCCATTACTACTGTCTGAAAGTGCAGGCAATATTTCTTTTATTTGAGCAATACTGCTACTAGCTAAGTTTTTTGAGAATGTGGTTGATTAGTACATCTAATTAATTTTTTTTTTTTTGTATTTTAGCTAGCTGGAGTGGCCTTCCTTGCAGCTGGTCTGTGGGCATGGAGTGAAAAGGTAAGGATAGAAATGACTGGTCTTACTTCAGTTGCTGCCCCCCTCCTGCTCCATTAAAACTAATTCCTCAGGAAGCAGCAAAAGTTAAATGTAGCATCTGAGCTCAGGAACATGTTCAAATAATCTCAACTGAGTTTAGTTGGAATTAACTTCTTGTCCCTGCCCAGGAGTTAAGCTGTAACCCTTGATATTCAGAGGTTTTTCTATTAACTTGTACGAGCAGGATGCCAGGGAGAATTTAGCATTTATGAACAGGTTCTCTTTCAAAAGCATGTTTTCTAAAATCTGTTTTTCTCTACCCACCTCCCTGTATTACAGACAAATATTTGTGAGTGGTGTGAGCTGTATGTATATTTTAAAAAGCACCACTAAATCTAAAAAGTCTAAGCATGCATCTTTGAAATACTTCAGAAAGATGCTCCCAGTGTGTTGGCCATCTGTTTATTGTCCACTTTATTCCCCATGGAGTGCTTAAGTGATTGTGTTTCCATGTAGAGGAACAAAACTGGGGAACACGATGTAGCTGAATAACTCTTATTTTTAGTAAAGGTTTCTTGTAGCTAAGAAACTTCCTCAGCTGAAGGAAGCTGTGTGCACATGTACTCAGAGTTCTCCTGTTACAAGAGAGCAGAATGATGCAGGTATAGAAATGAGTGGTTCCCCCCACTGAAAGGCTGTGAAGGTTTAATGAATTCAAGCGGTAGGAGAAAGGGACTGTGACTGGATTCACTGATCTGCATCTCAGTCAGGAGTGCAGGGCAGGTGCCCTCGCTGTTCAGTTGTGCCACTAAGTAGCAAGACTCCAATTACCATCACATGTTCACTTTTCCTTAATTGAGGTGGTTACACACAGCAGCTATCCACGTGCAGAGAGGTTTTGAGATTCCTCTGCTTTCTGGAAGTGAGTTTCATGGTGATTTGAATTCTGAGGTATTTATTCTCCTCCTCCCTGCTGCCTGTGTGCTTGTGCACATTCTCATAACTAGATGAGTGCTGTCATGGCTATATAAGCTACCCATCTCGACACAAAGTGCATTTGCCTCCTGTTTTGTTGTTACAAAAGAGTTTTCTTTCCTACCCTTTAAGGAGGATGCTAAACTTGCCTTGGATTTGTGTTCTCTAATGTTCATTCTTCTGTTTTGTACACAAACACATAGCATTGTGTGGTTGGAGACTAGTATCTCCATTTGCCAAATCAGCTTTATGGTACACTGAAGTTACTAAAAGGCAAAGGCAAGACTCTGTCTTGATTTTTTTAAGCTGCCTGAGCTCTTTCTGCTCTCTGTGCTATCTTGCAAATAAATGCTTCAAAGCTTTTCCTGTGGCTTTGAGCTTCTGAATGGCTCATGAAATCTGTTCATTATTTTTTGTCAGTTGTTCTGTGCTATGTTTTCAGTCTTTCAGAGTAGTGCCATTCTTCAGCCAATAGTGCCTGTATTTTACAGATAAACATCTTGGTGAACAATAGATGGGAAGTAAGAGAAAAACATTGCAGAAACTGTGCTGCAGTGGTAAACCCAAAGATAAAGTGCAGGAGTTGGAAGAGTTCTGAACATCCTGTCTCTTACCACAACATGAAGTACATTAGCTCCATTTCATTTCTCTTATTTTGTCTCTTTTCTTTGTGCATTTAGGAGCACACTTCAGGTTAATTCCTCAGCAGTCTTTTTCTCTGGCTATAAATCCTGTGCCTCTCTTTTGGCTGATAATACATTGAAATGAGATTGCTGGTTTGTGAGAGGTGTTGAAAATACTGCATGGAAAAATGTTACCATCCTGACTCCTGTTATTTGATTAAGATCCAGTCTCTCTAAGTGGTGTATCTAATTGGCTTATCTAATATTGGTATCTAATTATGATTTTGTAACTGGCTTTAGTTATTCTGAACAGTCGTTTAAAAGTTAGCTTGCATAAAATTTTAGGAGTTGATATCTGTCAAACAAAAGATACTGCAAAAGTCACGAAGAGTGAATTGTTATTAAAGTGAATAACTTGAGCCTTCTTATCAGGAAAACAGATTTTGTTGTTAGAATGGTTTCAAGGAGGGCACAAAGGAAGATCCAGGAAACTAGAAGCTAATCAGCCTAACTTAATTCCAGCATGTCGATGGCTCATAAGAAATGGAGAGGGAAAAGTCAGTTTTGAAATCAAGACTGTTGCTTAAAGGGGATTTGGGAGCATGGAGAAATAAGTCACTGTTCTGTATGACTGAAAGAAGAATTTAAAGTGAGTTTTGTTAGAGTGTCTGACACTGACTGCAGCTATCAGACTGCACTCCTGTGCACCTGAGGAAATCTGTTGTAGAGGGCAGCCTGTTTGTACCAGGTGCAGATGGCACAGGCAGGAGTGTCTAGCAAAATGGGCATGGTGGGATGAGAGTTTGCTGAATTAATTCCCTTGTTTCCTTCCTTCAGAAGTTTTGACTTAACATCTTTGCTTATGCAAAATCTCATAATCTCCTTTTTGAAAGAGCGTGTTATAAACATTGAGTGTGAACATGAAGAAAGTGTTGTGAACCAGTGACATCTGAGGCTGAATAATAAAGCCCAGTTCCTGCCAACTTCTGTTTGTAATGTGCTTTGATCAGAGGAAATCGTCTTCCAAAAAATGTTGCATGAGCAAGTGAGATTGTCTGGAAACAAAAAGCTTTGAGTTTGGGTGTGGGAAGGAGCTGGCTGACAATAGTTCTGAATGTTCCAGCATCCTGGTCACACAGTGCTTGGTTTCATAGCGTGGTGATTGTACAAGGATGCTGCATCAGCCCATTTGATCTGATTAGTTAGTTATAACTAAAATGTGCTTCTTGATTGTGGGGTCTGAGCCAAGGTTTGGTTAGGTGGGACTCATAATTAACCAGGTAGACCAAGTTTGTTTGTTAGCTGTGAGGTGTAACAGTTCTTAAGAATGAAAATGTGTGACTGGTAACACTTTATCAACAAACTAGGACCATTTTCTAATACCCTGTCTCAGCTGTTAGTCACCAGCTGGTGCAAGGCAATTCGGAGTTCTACAGTTCAATTTTTTTTCCCCTCAGCCAGTTTTAATAAAAACTCTGCCTTGTTGTTGCCAAATTAACAGCTGTGACACAATCTGTTGTGGAACATGCTGTGGAAGAAGATGGAGTCCTGTGGATCACTGTAGTGCTGTTAATCAATGTCTGCAGCTGATGGAGTTTCTCCCAGGGCACGTTTTCTTCTAATGCTATATTTTGAAGATTTTATTTTTGTTAAGTAAGCAGTTGAACCAGAAGTGATAGGGATTTTCCAGGCTGTTATCCTTTGCACTTAACTCTAGAACAGGTACCTGGGTAGAAAGATGGGAATTTGCATTTTACTGAAAGAATTAGGCAGCTTATTGCAAGTCTGATATTTTTCTCTTACATTAAACATGGTTAGCTTGAGAATATACTGTATAAAGAAGAAAAGCAGTGAATGTGTGATGGGATATTGTGCTGTGTTGATTTTTGTTATTTCTTTGTTTCAAAAGGGAAAATATTTCCTTACTAAAATGTTCTTTGTATTGTTGATGGTTGTATGATGAACACTCAAGCTACCGCAGGGCTGCCTGGGTGTCCATAGAAATCATAATCATGGAGAATTCCTGTTGTTTGTCCCTTCTGTCTTCTGCATGTTCCAACTTGTTCTTGCACATCCCATGAGAATACTGTTGTGTGTATTTGATGGAATTTTAATGGTAGCTGGTGTAATAACTTTTAAAAACCTAATCTAGAAAGTATAAGGAAGGTTTTCACTGTGTTAGCATTACATTCATATAGATTTAGCAATCTAGGCAGACAGGCTTCATAGCAAAGATTATTGTCAAGATAAGTGGTTTCTGGATAGTTTACAAGAAAATGTTACTTCTGTGTTGAGCAAATCGCAAATATAGAGAATAGGTTACTCCTTCTGATGTAAGACTTTTTTATCAAGTTTAGACTATACTTTTATGTTTCTGAAAGAGTGTGGAGGAGCACTAAGACTGTTTGGCACTAGAAGGGTGCCAAAGGGAATAATCTGCTCCCTTGGAAACCAAAACAAAGTTATTTTCCTCTTTAAAATGTCATCCGTAAGGTGCTTTGTCCTTAGAACGTCTTTCCCTTTCCCCCATTTAAACTTTAGGATTGGAAAATCTTTCTTCATTTTTTTAAACTGTGATATTGGAGTGCCCTTCTGATTGATGATGCATTTCAAGTTACTATAAAACATTAATTCTTTTGCCTTGAAAATAAAGGAACATTCAGCAATAGAATTGAGCTTTTGGCACCATCTTGTGGAATTCTGTTTGGCAAATAGACCTAGGAGGGTGTCATCTGAGAAACTGACTTGTTAAAAGTATTGCTGGCTATAACTTTAATATTTCCTCTGCTGGGGTGAAGAAAGCTGGTATTGTCAATGACCATTTTACAACATGACTTTTTTTGTTGATGTCACTGTTTGCAAGTTCAAAGGTTTGCAACTGGTTCATTTGGAATCATGTGGAAATCATCCAGAAGGAATGTTGAACGAATAACATGCTCACATGGTCACATTCTGCTCTGTTTTTTTTTCTTTCAGGGTGTATTGTCTGATCTGACAAAGGTGACTGGTCTCCATGGTCTGGACCCAGTGGTGCTTGTCTTAGTGGTGGGAATAGTGATGTTCACCCTGGGATTTGCTGGTTGTGTGGGAGCACTGAGAGAAAACATCTGCCTGCTGAAGTTTGTGAGTAACATCGTTGTATGAGGGCATTATTATGTGTGTGAAAGCTGCAAGTGATGAAGGACTGGGAGCAAACCCAGATAATTAACGATAGAATTTGGTTTGTGACAAAGGATATGGTGAACTTGCTGCCTTGACAAACCTCTGAGTAATGGTATTGAAAGCAGGGGTGGTTCCAGCTTATCTGTTTTCCTCTTTGTGGAACCTGTTCTTCCTTGCCTTTTTAAATTTGTTCTGCTCTGCACTGCTCTGCAGGTACATCAGAATCTAACATTGTGATGTTGTGGAACATGCTTAGTCAGGAATTGCTGAGAGAATACAGTACAGTGGAACAAAATCACTTAAAGGCTTTAAAGTTTCTTGTAAATGCTTGCAAAACTTTGGGATTTCAGTGACTGATGTAAAATTTCTTAAGTCGTTGTTTTTATACCCAGGCTTCTTTGCTTTAGATCTGAAAACCACTAAGCTGGACAAAAAATTCTAAAAAAAATTTATAAAGTTAGAAACAATCTAAGAGGATTGTTAAATATCCAAGAGGATATTTCTATCAAGACTTTTTTAGCCCTGCATTTTACAAATTCTCACTTATTGTTTTCACTGCTGTGTGTGATGACTGTGTCTGATGCTCTTTTTACTGTCAAGATCAGGTGACAAAAGCAGGAGGATAACTCTGCCTCATGGGAGTTTCTTTGCCTTGTTGTATTCCTACTGTGCTCAGTGTCTGTACTGAACCAAAATTTGAACCCAATTCTGTGTCTGTTCCTGGTCATATAGGGATGCATTCAAAATGAATTCATATTTTCTAATTTTAGATTTTTTTTTTTTGTTTTTTTACAGTTCTGTGGAACAATTGTGTTTATATTCCTGTTGGAGCTGGCAGTAGCAGTTATGGCTTTCCTGTTCCAAGACTGGGTGAGGGACAGGGTAAAAGAATTCTTTGAGAATAACATTAAATCCTACCGAGATGACATCGACCTCCAGAACATCATTGATTCACTACAGAGAATTGTAAGTTCATATACTGTCACTTCTTCGATGCCTTCTAGGAGAACATAGATTTAAAAGCTTTTCTTTTTTTTATAGAATTATAATATTTTGTACCTGATACTGCTGTGTTACAGATGTTCTGGTATTCCTTTTTCTGTATTGAAAACAGCAGGGATGGAAGATCTCCTGAGATCCAGGCTCGTTCTGATGTCCCTTTTGGAAGCTCTCTCAGGCATGCATCTGCCTTTGACCTTTCTCATTTGCTCCCCTTTTCCTTGCTCCCTAAGAAAAAGCTTTCTCTTAAAAAAATTTTGCAATGGAGCTGATTGTATCTGACAATTACATCTAAAGTGGTGATTTTTATGATTTTTCTTGACATGCTGACACCTGTTTCCAGGAGCAGTATTCCAGATGTATTGCTTTGATTTCACAGAGCCCTCTTAGTGTCTGCTCATTTTTTTTTTACTCTGCTGTTGCCATTGATTCTGCACAGACTTAGGGATGGTGAAGATTTGTAAGCAAACACTGTTTGGAGGTATTTTAGAGGTAGCTTATCCACTGAACAAACTTCTGGAATGAATTTATCTGTTGCAGAACCATTGCTGTGGTGCCCAAGGTCCAGAAGACTGGGACTTTAACATATACTTTGACTGCAAGAGCGAAAGCAAAAGTCGTGAGAAGTGTGGAGTTCCTTTTTCCTGTTGTATACCTGATCCTGCTGTAAGTTGTTTCCTAGCTTTGTTTTTGCTCTGAGGTTGTGAAGTTATGACAGGAAGTACTTCCTGAATAAGGTGTTGAAGGGCTTTGAGGTGTCCTAAATGACCAAAAATTACTCTTGTGCAGACAAACTTTTTTTTGGTGTTTCTGTTGCATTCTTTTGGAGTCTAAATGTGGCAACCTGTTAGCTGAAAATAGGAATTCAAGGTATTTTAGTGTGGTTTGGATCTGAAGCACTGGTGGCTGCCAGTTTTTTATTTCCCAGTATGTTGTTTCCTTGAATTTCTGGCCTTTGTTCCTGGCTTGTAAGGAGCTGAGAGGTCTGAGCAATGTGTTTGCCCCAGCTGGAATTAATGTTTCCCCACCCCTCTGCAGGACAGGCAGGAGTGACTCCATGTGCTGCTTGTTTGTCAATAGCTAATAAAGTACTCATGTACGAAGTTTAAAGCTTCTGGGTCAGTCCCTGGTTTTGGCAAGGTTTAGGTGCTTATTGGTTAATTTGTTTTACTGAACTTTATGAAACTCCGTGAGCCTCACAGCAGATGCCAAAATGTGGAGTTAGGAGCTCACATGTAGTGCTTTATGGTATGAGTGGGAATACTTAGGGCTCAAAATCCATCCAGCAATCCTTGTGCAGAGAGAGCTGTTGGTAAGTTTTATTTAGTACCTGGTAGGCTTCTGATTGTATTGGAGATCAGCCAAGGAAAGCCTTTGTCAAGGACATATTCCATGTTCAGATTCCCCAGTAATTATTTTCTAGATTAGTTTGCAGTAGTATGTTTTTCTGGTGCTGTATTTAAGGAGGCAGAAAGATGCCTAAATCTGTTTAATGTGAGGTTCTATTATTAATATTTCAGTATAACTTACTGTGCATTTTGTAAATGCAAATGTCTTCCTTGTGTGCTGGCAGTGCAGTTTTCATGTTAAAAAATTAAATGCCAAGTGATAGAAGCAGCTGAAATTTCTGGTGCAGGATATCTTGCTAATACACACCTTTCCTTTGTCATGGATTTTCTTGTATTCTGCTACGACTTTGCTTGTTTTTGCTAAAAATGCTTGTTAAAATGGTTGGCTCTGACAATTCTGATGTGTTTATGATACAAAAGATAGAAAAACTTGCTGTGAACAGAAGTAAGTTGAAGTCAATTGATTTGTTTATTTACAATCTCTTTTGCTTTGCAGCAAAAAGTTGTGAACACACAGTGTGGCTATGATATCAGGAAGAAGGTAAGGTGCCTTCTGTCATGTTCTGTGCCTGCACAGACAAAGCTGTAAAAGGGATGGGATTGCTGATAGATGTGTCAGCTCAAAATTCTGGGATGTAATGACTGTGATAGATCATAGTACAGGTGGAGCCAGGTAGATATTGCCCTTTGTTTAAAGTGAGCTTCTGCTGTGGGAGGGTAGAGAAAGCAGGTGGGGAATGGGTGAGAGGAAAGGTGTGTTTCAAAAAGGGGTAGGAATTGATTTCAAGTGTGCATTTCAATTGCCAGTTGTGATACTCTGACTCTGCTGATTTATTGCCTGCTAATTTGGCACCTATCTATCACCTGTTAATTCTATGGTGTTTCTAATGACAGGATTTTCAGGGAGATTCAAACATCAATATCAAATATTCCTGATTCAGATTTTTGAAGTGTGATTGAACTTCACTGCAACTTCACTGCAAAAGTGACAAATCATTAGCTTAGCTAGATCATGTGATTGATCTTATAATAAACTTGAGCAGAAAAGTAATATTCTTATTCTTCCTTTTTTACATTCAGAGCAAAAGTCAATGGGATGATCAGATTTTTGTCAAAGGATGTATTCATGCACTTGAAGCTTGGTTACCCCGAAATATCTACATTGTTGCAGGTGTCTTCATAGCTATCTCACTGCTCCAGGTTAGTTTTTATTGTTATGATTCTTTGGAAAAAATTCATGTTTGCAGATAAAAACCTGCTAAAGGTAAAAGTAGTTACAGACAGAGGTAAAACAAATATTTTGAATGTGGATTTTTTAGGTATGATAAAAGGATGGCAGAAACACCAATTATAGTAAAGGGTAAGTATGAAAATAACTGTTGCACAAAGCAGTGAAAGTCGTTCTAAAAATACAGTGCAGTAATAACAGTGTGTGATGAATGGGATATATATTGTAGTGTTAATTTAGTCATATATATGATAATTATATAAAATATTCCTTGTGTTTCAATGTCATTAAGGAAGGAGGATCTGCTGGAGCAGACAGGCTTCTATCACAAACCTGAAATGACTGAGATACAACCTTGTCCTTCATGCTAAGGTTACCTCAGCCAGCTGTAAGGGGGTACACCATGCTGCCCAAAATTTGGGAATGGAAGAGCAGGGAAATCGGTGAACAGGTTGCAAATGTGATGTTAGCAGAACCAGATGAAAGAGTTGCTATGATTTCTATCACCTCATCAGTGCTTGGTACATCAAAGAGAGCTGAAATTCTCAATGATTGCAGGTGGATCCTGCTTTCATTGTGGCAGTTGTTTGAACTGTATTAATTTCTATGCTATGAAATTCCTTCACATCAGTGGGAAATAATAAACTTGTAAATCTGCTTCAGAAAGTATCTTGCACGTTGAGTTGAGTGCTAGCAAAAGACCTTTCTCCAGCCCTGGTAATACTGCCCTTTGTAGCTTAGGGTTTGATATATTTTTATCACCATCTGGTGATTGTACTTCCATGGGTTTGAGAAAAGCTGTGCTAAGAGCAGCACCTCTTGCTAGGAAGATGGTCAAGAGACAAAGTTGAATCTTTTGGCAGTGTGTTGATTGACAATAACTTGACAGTGTTGTTCTTTATTCACGTTCCAAGGCTCTGTAAAATCACTTCCAGTTATTTGTATTTTCCAATTGGATCTTTCTTGTGCATTAAGCTGTTTAACAGTGAGACTGAGAATTAGACATGACCAGACTACATTTAAATGAAATCTTTTAGTGTTCCAAAACTTTAACCCCAGTTTTATATTATTTCTAAGAATGTTGCAGGAAATTTGTTGAGTTACCAATTTGTCCTGAATTTGTAAAGGAAGATTTCCCTGACAACTGACATGAATGTTAAAATTTCAAATGTGAAGTGTCTCTGAACAATCAGGGACTACTCTCACTACTGTGTCTGTGACAAGAATTTCATTTCAGTACAGGTAATTGTACATTGTCTGTTTAAAAAAAACTATCTGAAAACTGACTGGGTTGTTATTCAAAGATGTGGAATGAATGAAAGTGTCTGGTTTGCAGCTTTAGCAGTAGGTAAGCATTGGTGTTTATGGCACTGAAACTTGACTAAGTAGATTTCCTCTAAGGCATCTGCAAGCTTATTATTTTGAATGCTGCTGAAGTTTTACATTGAAAGCATCTTTCTCCTGAGTTTTATTACCTGCAGGATTCTGTTGCCTTTATTACTTTTTAGTAATAG
Source organism: Brachypodius melanocephalos (assembly GCA_013398615.1). Classification (NCBI taxonomy): domain Eukaryota; kingdom Metazoa; phylum Chordata; class Aves; order Passeriformes; family Pycnonotidae; genus Brachypodius; species Brachypodius melanocephalos. The sequence goes on along the minus strand of VZSR01003794.1, from coordinate 4,913,548 downwards.
CTGTGCTTTGATGGATGATCTTAGCTATGAAATGATATCTGAATCTGCCAACAAACATCTTGCAGACCGGTACATTACAAGTGTTTTATCTCACAAATGGTATGTTTTTTTTATCTTTTTAGATTTTTGGGATTTTCCTAGCCAGGACATTGATTTCTGATATTGAAGCTGTAAAGGCAAGTAATGCCTTCTGAATATGAAAGCAGAGCATGTTGCAAGACAGTTTATGTTAACATTATTGATTGGACACCGAGGTGGGAGAAACACACGGACCACGAAATACTCCCGTCATTAAAAGCCTTATGTGGATTTTTTTTTTCCCTGCTCATGCTTTTTGTTAGAAGCTGTTACAAAAAAAAAAAAAAAATTGCCAAGCACATGCTGTCTGCCTTTTTCCTAACAGGACAACTCAGTGCTGCACCAGCATTGATCTCCGGGGAAGAAATGGGATTTCCCAAGATGTCAGCAGAACAGATTTTAAAGACTCTTAGCAGGGAGACATGAAACTGCTGTAAACCCTTTCCTTGAAGGATTGCAATGAAGATTGTTCTGTCTTCACTCCTGTCATCTGTCTTGAAATGTAATCTCTTCAAATGTCGCATGCTGATTTCTTCAGAACCTTGCAATCATATTAATCTCTACAGTACACTTACCCAGTCATTTTTGGCAACATATCCAGCAACCATAATTGGAAATTGGAAAGAAAAAAAATCACGAACTGTCTAGATCTTTAATTGATTTTGTAGTGCAAAAAAACCCCAGGTTGTTCAAACCCCATGCTGTTTTGAAAAATGTGAGCCAATTCCCAGGATGGGAAAAATCTGACTATCTGTAGCATTAAGTCTTACAGATCTCTATTTCAGCCAAGAGGGTGTAAAGCCCTGATGCCATTTCCTGTCTGAGAAAAATGTAAATAATCTCTATTTATAGAAGAAAAACCTCTTTAAAAATGCTTATCCTTTCAATGATCAGTAATATCTTTTAAAAGTGCTGTCTGCATACCCTTCAGAATGCAGCTTGTTTCAGTAGGTAGCAAGCATGCTGTTGATGGCTTTTGTTCTTCCTCTAGTTTCTCTCAACTGCTACGTTGATCTTCACAAGTCTTAACAGTCACTACCAGGACTGATGAAAAGCTTAAAAATTCAATGTTAATACTTACTGAAATATGTTTTTAAATAAGGAAGTACAGATTTAGCGAGAGATTAAAGTTGTTGAATTTTTAAGTCTTGTATAAAGCCATTGAGCCATCAGTTCTACCTGGTTCATGGTTCAAATGTGAATCACAATACAGTGAACCAGGATGATTTCTTCAGTCATTTCCTACATGAAGCTGAGCTAGTCCTTCTTATGTCAGGGTTTTTGTTTTAATCAAGAGAAAGTAAACTCTTCTTCCAGTCCTCCCTTTGTGGGGGGGTTAGTAGATGGATCTGTAGTTTAGTAGGAGTTCCAGTCTCTTCTGTAAGACTTTGGTGTTATATCCTTAGCTTTAAGGTAAAAGTGTGTGGCTGAAAAGTTCTTGGAAGTAGCTGTAGCTGTCAGTTTTACTGTAGGCTATATAACTAGCATCATTTACTGCTTCCAGTGACACCAGGTTTTTCAGGGAGAGCAGGTTCATTTACAGTGCCTAACATAGTGTAAATTTTAGAAAAGTATCTATTTTTATAATGATATTTTACTATATGTAGTGTGCCTGAAGGATTTAATACTTGTATTTCTAAAGTATATGGCTTTCTTTGGAAGCCGAACTTTTAAATATACTATGTCCTTTTTTTCTATTATGCATGTATCAACAAACATTTGACTGGCAGAAGTTGATCAGCAGTAAGAATCTTTGTGTCTGGTTGATTGTCCAGACATCCTTGTAGCTTGTAATCTGTGAAGCACTTCAGACAGTGCTGATGTGTACTTCAGCTTTCACAGTTCTTTTTCTGGCCAGTGATTGAGACACAACAGGAAAAGGAAGCTTGTCTAAGGATGGCTGATTTCCTTACAGTAGCAGAGAATAGTCTGCTATTAACTCATCTGAAAACCTGAAGGTAAAATGGCTAGAGGTACACTGTGACTTTTTCAACTTTGATATACAACAAGAAACCAATAGCAGTAGATCACTGAGGGGAGAGCAAGAGGCATTTCTTCTGTAAAGCTGTGAATTTGAGGTCTGTATTACTTTTGTTGAATCTGAACCATGAGGAGCAGCCAGAAATGTGTGATTGTACTATGGCTTGGCAAGCAGCAGAGCAGTGGCCAGCAAACCTCACTTTAAATTCTGGTGCTCGGAACTTTGCAACACCTCACCAGCCAGCTTACTTGGTCAAGGTTGTGTGATAATCTGATGTATGTAAAATTGGAGAAGGATGCTTCCTATTTGGAACTTCTTAAGTCATAAAACATTGCATTGAAAATGCTAGCTGGGGGGTATATTTGCCTTTGCCAGTTTTTGACACAGCCAGCTCCTAATGCTAGGAAGGAATTCCAGCAGTTTGGTGCAAATCATCCTGGTGTCAAAGATGGCTGTGGACTTCATGCACTGAAACTAGCTGCTGACAAGAGCCAGCATTACAGATTAGGATCCCAGGGTCTGCAGATCTTGCCAAGTTACCTGAAGACAAATGAATACCTGTTTTTTTTTAAGTACTGTTTGTATGCAAACCAGAATTTAACTGAAGTATTATCTTTCCACAGTTTGTTCTTAATGGCTTTGGCCATATTAACACCAGTCTTTGTATCAATGTTTCAGTTATTTGAAACTGAATTTGGGAGAAGTTCAACTTATTTGAGCATCTTTAAATTCGTGGAGCGATTTTTCTCCCTTTTTTTGCCACTGTGGGTAAATGTCTCTGTGCTTATTCTGTATAATTTTTAAAATTCTGGGGCCCCTGTATGTTCTAAAGTACACCTATATATGGCTAGTGTAATTTCAGACATGTAATGGGAATACTTTCTACTTAGTTTTATTTAGCATCTTCTCTGTGGACCTGCAGTGACTTCATGGCTAAAGATTTAGGTCTAAAAAAAAGGTCTTGTCAGCAAAAGCAGCTGGGTGTGAGCCTGCCTCTAAAGCCTCAAAGGAAAAGTAATTCAGTGGTCATACATTGCTGATGGTGAGATTTCAGTGGTTGCATTTGGAACAACTTCACAAACACTACAGTGGAACCAGGGTTTTTCATGAAGATGTCAAATGAGGTCAGACTGGAAGAACTGGACTGAGAGAAGCAAACTTCAGTGTGGTCACTTTTATTTCTCAAGATGAGCACAATTTATTTCCGTTAAGCAATGCATGTATTTGTCAGTGTGTTTGACAGTGCAGCTGCCTCTGTTTTTATTGCTATAACTGCATTTGGACACAGTTTCCCTGTACATGAAGAGGAGGATGAGTATGAGCCCTGAAAAAGGTGCAGTGACCAAAGGACCTTGGGTTGCCTGGTGAAAACCTGAATGTTTCTTCCCAAGAGGTCTTTTAGCTCTGGTGACCTCGTGCAGTGCCATGTGGACAGACTCATGCTCCCAGTCCCTGGAGCTTGATGTGGCCATTGGTTTATTTGTAGGATTGCCTTGGGTTTTGTCTCCCCATTCCATCCTTCCCTCTTTCTTCCCCTTCCTGCCTGTGTATTGTCATGCAGCTTGAACATTGTTCAGCCAATGGAAGGGCAGCTCCTGTCTCCTCTTCTGAGATGGCTTTTCTGAGTGACTTTCAATATATTTTTTTTTTTTTCTCAAGCCTTAAATTTGATTAAATAAAATTTAATATTTTCTACTCCTGGAGTTTGATTCCTGAGATTTGTTGCTTCCAGTCACTAATATTTCATTCTCAAAGGTTTAGACTGGCTACTGAGACTGCAGTTTGTGGATAACTCAGAAGTGGTGAAGGTCCAGGCGTGCTTGTTTTTGTATTTTGCTGAAACTAGTTCTTAATATTTTTTCTTTTCAGTTGGGGCTTTTGAATAATGGATAAGACTGATACTTTTCTCTGCGTTGTTAATGGAAAGCCATGAACAAGTGAAGAGCTGCAGAATGGTGTAGAGTAACTATTAAATCTCTGAACATGGAAAAAAAATTAAAACTGCTGTTTTTCTTCTGTTATGTGGTCAAAACTTGTTTGTGTGTTACTCAACAAGTGACACTTCTCTGGGGTGGTTCTATAAAATTCTCTTTCTCAGGACTACTACTGAGGGTGATATTTGGTGATGAGTGTAGTGGGCTAAGCAGTGTTACTGGGTTTTGCAAGTGGGAAAGCTTTTGCAGGAACAGTCATCATGTTTGTTGGCAGATGTAAGCCAGTTCTCAAATTGAGAACACGAGGCCTTGTTGACTTCTAAATACAGTCTGCTTTAAAATAGGTTTCTGAAGATCTGTGCTTGTTTATTTTATTCTCAATAGCTTTTCTGCTGGCTAAAACAAGTAATTGCTCCCAAGCTTTTCAATCTCCACCACTTCATCGTTTTGAATTTGATCTCCTAGGTCTGGGCACCATGACTCTACAAGTACTTTCAACTGCTTCAGAAAGTTCCCATAAGAACAAGCTGTGGAGTAGAATCCTTCTAGTGATTTTTTTTTATACAAAAGGATTCCACATAAATGTTCAGAGAAATTTGTTTTACTACTTTTTGTTCCACGATCTAAAGTTAAACCCAGATTCTCTTATGGGTGGTAATGGAATGCTGGCTGCCTCCACATCCTCACCCCTGCCCACTTGTAATTTCAGACTATTCTGTATTTCTGTGTCTTGTCCAAGCACTGTGTGTTCACTGACTGCAGTTTCTTGTAAACTTTGCTTCTGCACAGTCTCATTCCAGTAGTTGCAGCTCTGAAATCAGGACAAGACTGTTGCCACAAGTATTTGGGAATATAACTTGTGACAGGAGCAGGTATGTCAGAGATGAGCTTTAAAGTTGGAGGTTGAAGGGGGAATTAGCCTAAAGATAGTTTTGGGTTTAACTTGTTCACCTAACAGCTGGGCTCACAGTGTGATTCACAATGTGCAGATGTTGAATTGCTGATAGTTAGCCCTTTGCATTGTTGAAGCGACAGCTTTAATCTAGCTCGCGTTTCAAGTTGCAGGATAAAAGCTTAAGACTTTATATAATTATTTAAAAGTCCTGTTGATACAAGAAAAATGGCAGGTGTGTATCCTAATCTCAAAAAAACAAGAAAAATGTATAACGAATAGCAGTTTCCTGGTGTTTCTCCTGTGATGTTTCTTAACATCATTTTCTTGGCAGGGCGTTTTCCTGCTGCCGTGTGTTGGTGGCTCAGTGAGGAGCAGCAGCGGTGCAAGCATCAGGGCAAAGAGGTGTGCTGGTGAGGGGCTTTTTATACACAGCTTGCAAAGCAGGAGCTGCACCTGGGCTTCTGCAGTGTGACAAATGCAAGGGTTGCAAAGCTGGTGTCTGCCTCAGCAGCAGGGCTGCCTGGCCACGGGGGAGAAGGGAGATTACTGGGGTGTCTCTCCTCTCAAAACCTGCAATGTTGTGATGGCTTCCTTGGCCACATTTGCGTTGCTGTGACTGCAGAGTTGCTCAAGGGTGTCTTTGATGTTGTCCCCTTCTATTTCTTGTCTCAGATCACCTGGATGGGAGATGAAATGATGATGTTTAGTTACCTGCCATAGCCTAGTAGCAATTGTTGTAAGATAAAACTTTGGAGTGCTTGCTGTTCATAATAAGCTGCTTCAATTAAAACATTTTTTTCAATAGATACCCTTTCAGCCATTGAAAGTATTAGACAGATTAAGGTTTTTTCTTCCTTCTTGGCTTCTAAGAACTTATTGACAGAAAAAAGCGCAAATTTTGAAATTCTAATATAGGACAGTTTCTAGCACTTTTTTTGCCTGTATGCTTTTTGCTACCATTCCACATTAGTAAGGCTCAACTGTTAGCATTACAATTAGTCTGTAAAATGCTAAATATATACATCTCTGGAAAAAAGTCATATAGATCATATCTGTTACATCAATGCTTCATACTAGCACTGAAATCTGCAACTTCTTTATCTCTGTTCCAATATCTGTGGCTACAGGGATAAAACACACTGCAAAATCCAGCTTGACCATCAATACAGGGTGCCTCCAGGATTTGAAAGGCAGCTCAGGATTTGTGATCCATCCTTGCCTAAGTAGAATTGTTTTCAATTCATGTAATTTTTGTGTTAAGATGTGAGAAACTGCCACAAGATCTTTGGACTCCTGGTTTCGAGGTGCTCCTTTTCATTTAGTGCTACACTTCCAGGATGGTCCCATCCTGCTTGAAGCGTTTTAAGTCTTCCTTGACTGTGGAGTGAAGGTGAAATCGTTCCCTTCACATGCAGAGCAGATGTGTGCCTGCCTGTGAGCGTGGTACAGACTGCTGCTGTGACACAGAAATGCTCTGGGACTGCCAGGCATTTGTGCATGGTGAAGTTGGACAAAGATGCCTTTACTCCAAGACTCTGATTTTGCTATTTTGGGACTTGGTTATGCCACTGGCTCACTGGAATAAAGCCTTTCCTCTCTTTTTTATTTTAATTCAACTGATGGTTTAGTCATCTTTTCATAGAGAAGGAAACAACTTGACTGTGATTTTTGGTGATCAATACTGGAATGAACCTCTAATATCCTTTACTCATTCACTGGAGCATTGCAGGCAGCATATTTTGGTAAAAGAAACCACTTAGCTTCATCACAAGTATTAATCTTTCATCACAGACAACTTAAAATGAAGGTACCTGAATTAAGAAGTCTGCACAAAAGGCCCATTGAATTGTATTTCACCTCAGGACTTGTATTATCATCTCGTAGAAGTTTGTGTAAGTTTTGAACTAGCTGTGATTCCTTAAAAGATGCTTCAAGGGTTTCTGAAAAATAAGCAAACAAATAGTAACCCTGAGCTGTTATCTGAAAAGAAAATATAAAGTGAATATGTTTGCTTTTTAGAACAAAATTCTGGGACTGTCTTCATTTCAAACTGGGTATACAGGGATGTCTTGAGCATCTGTCTCCTGCTCTGAAGAATTTCTGTGCTCTTTTCTGTACAGAATTTCTTTACTGTCCTTATTCTTGAAGACAGGACCAGTCCACTATTGACTGTGTGTAGTTAACCTCATAGTAAATTAAAACCTGCAGTGTTCAGTGCTAGAAATGTTGATTCCCATTCATTGCCCAAATGAGTTTGAAAGGGTAGATAAGCAGTAAAATGGGCTCTACAGTCTTTCTTGATGGTATAGGAAATTACAATTTTCAAGTTTATTTTTCTTTTAAATCTACCTTTTGAAGTATGTAGATTTTTGTGTCTCTTTATTCTAATGAATCGAGATTTATTTTCAAATTTTACAGGAAAAAAATCTGAAAAAATTGTATGTAACTCTGCAAATTAGCTCAGGAAAATCTTTACAGTTTTCTCACTTGCTTTGTTTGGAGCTTCTATAATGAATGCCTTTTTATTTATGCTTCTGCTTTATTCTTTCCTCCTGTCTGTCTGAAGATTATTTCTGGTACTTATAGTCCTCAATGACCATTTAAGTATATAATTTGTTCTTCCTTTAGCCTTTATCATTCTTATTTTATCTCCATCACCTTCACTTTTCCCTCTCTTTTTTTTTTTTTGTAGGTTTCTATCATCATATTATGCTACTCAAATAGTGCCTGTCCACACAGCATGATAATTTCACTCTATCCGATATAAAAAAAGTCAGGCTACTCCCAAAGCCTATTGATTCTATAATCTGAATGGTGACAACCTTTTTTTTTGTCATGCTGAAGAGCTCAATCTAGACAGGAAACATGCTTTTTCATACATGTTACCTAGAATTAACAGCATGACAATGTTTCTTAATCATTGAGGATCTCGCACAGATGAATGATTTTAGGAGGAAAATACCTAAATCGATGGCAGATGCTATTGCCAAGGCTGTCAGAGCCTCATTCTGCATGGCAGCATGTTCACTTGTTGTCATGGAAACCAGATGCTTCACTCCTTGTGCTGCCTGGATGGCTCTGACCACTTCCTGTGGAAGCAAAGGTAGAACAGATGGAACTCTGACGTAGGAATGCAGTAGAACGAAGAGGGAAATGAAATCACACTCTGCAGCTTCTGAACAGAGGGAAATTATTTGTCTGCTGCAGTGCAACCTGGCAATATTCAAAGATTAGAGATAACATTGCTTTTGGCACTGATCATACATGTCTGCTTGGGGCTGGTCTAGTATACCTGGAATATCAATACTTAGAATTAACTATAGATGCAGATCTGTAAGATAAATACGTCTTTTGTCTTGTCCTTCTTCCACTCTTTCATTTCAAGCCATCAAATTAGCAAGGATTAGTTTTGCTTTATCAAAGCCTGTGCAGAGAGTATCTACTATTTTAGTTACCTCATAGTAAAGCATGGCTGGGATGCCTGTGTGTAACAGCAGAGTTTACAAAAAGACAGAAGCCTGTTTGAAAATGCCAGCACATAAAGATCACGCCAGATTCATCCATCATGGCTGAGTGGGCTCTTTGGAGCTTCCAGAGGACTGACATTGAGGACAGCTCTGGGGTTTTTTTACCATTTTAATTTGAAATTTGAACCATATTTATTGCCATAGAAAAGCTTTACCTGCTTTACCATTTGCCAAGCCTCATTCAGGCAGGGTCAGTGTTGACAAGTGACAGTAAGTGCCCATGGTGCTGGTTTCTCTGCAGTGCCTGTGTTTATGGGATGCACGGGTTTCCCCTTACTGATATTGAGGCAGACCAGAGAGGTTTGCACTGTGAACCTTCATGGTTCCCACTGTGAAGCTTTATGTGCTCTTTAATCCCTAGCTCTGTCTACAAGCTTTAAAAATCTTTGGGAAGGGGGAAGCAGGACTCTCCGAGCAGCAGCTGTGGTACCTGGGATCTGTTGTGGTGCAGGATGGATGCCAGCAGCCGGTTTGCCTCCCTGCAGATGCCACTGGGGTCACTCACACTGCACCACTGCACCAGCCTGGTGAGCAGCACGGGGTCTTGGCCCAGGATTTCGGCTGCATCAGCTGGAGAGAAAAGCATCACCAAGAGGCATTCAAAATCAGACCCCCTCAGCCTGTCTGTCACAGGAATATGAATGGAGAAGCAACTGGGGCCATGGACCTGCACTCAGCAACCTTCAAGAACTCTAATTGAAACATTGAGCTTTTAAAAGATCTTAGAGATACTTACCAAAGGAAACTTTACCAAAGGAATTGTGCAGGGGAAGGACAAAATAAGCTGCTCCAATAGACTTATCCTTTTAAAGCCTGGCTGAAGTAGGGCTTAAAATAAGCAGCTTTCTGTGTTGGAAAACAAATATTCTGTTGTGATCCTTCAGGAGGCCCAGCCCTTTCCCACTTGGCTTTTGGCACTTGCACTTTGAGCCCTGCACAAATGTGATCGTGGGCTCTTTGGGAGCCTGTTTGTGCTGTGATAATTCATTGCTGTTGGTAGTGTGGGCAGCACTTGTACTTCTGTACAAGTCTTTGTACAGAATGGCAGCATGTCAGTAATTGGATGACCTGAGTTTTAAGAATGTGTGTTGAACCATGTATGAGGCATTATCAGAAATTCCCCTTAGTGTGGAAGAGCCTTTTAATTTGCATTCCTCTGTGTTTCATGAACCCTCTTTTAAGACTTGCTGGAAATATTAGTGTCTGTAGTTGACATTTGAATAAACCTCACTAGATAACTTTTCCTAGGAAGTGGAACTCTAATTATGTTAACATCTGTAACAGGAGGGATAGGTTTGATGGAGGCATCACCCAGTCCTGTTCCTTCAGCTCTCCCTTTCTCTGTGTGTTGCATTTCTTTTGAGGTGTGCTGGAGGAATCAGATGGAGCATTCACCAGAAGGTCAGTGCCAATAAAGACCATGACTGCTCTGGGTATTTTCCAGCCTACACTCTGTTTTGGGGGAGGGTGAGGGGGAAGTGCACACACTTGCTTTTTAATGTGTCCAGCATGCTAAGGAAAAATCCCCAGGTCAAAATCCCACAAGGAATCTGGGAGCTTGTGGCCTAGCTGACATACCTTGTTGTGAGATAAGTTACTGGGAATAACCTGTGTGTTGTCTCCTGTAACACAAGATTTCTTTCTACTTAGATGTTCTGGTTAATCTGCAGAGATCACAGTAATCCAGTTTAGTACAGAAAGTTGAAATGAGAGGCTGAAGGATGGAACCAGTTTAAGAGATTTGTTGCAAGGGCAGGTTCTTTACTCAGTTTGACAGGCAGTAGAGCTCTTTGAGACAGAAGCCAGTTAGTTATTCTTAACAGGAAGACCTTTTATCTTACAATTTATTCAAATTTATCATTTTATAAGTTTGAACTTTCAGTTGTGCTGAAAGTCCTTTGGCTACTAAAGTGCACAAGTTATTCTGCTCCTGTGCAGCCAAATGCTGGAAGAACCAGGAGTTAAAATCTCTTTAGAGTGATGAAGCTGACAGATCTGCCTGCAGTTTTCTGTGGTTAGGAAGAAACCTGCCTCTTCTAGTCTGTAAGCCTCAGCATGCCTGCTGATAGAGTAACAACTTTATAAGGCAATTAACTAATTAAGTGTGGACTTCTTAGTAGATGTGTGTTCATAAGAGTGTCAGGCTGAGTTAATTAAGGACAATGTTAGCTCATGAGTAAACATAATAGAATGTTATTAAAAGTGGGAGAATTGTTTGTTCATAGGTGGGAATGGATAAACATTGAGTCTCCTAAAAATTTTATTCTACTTTGCATTTTGATAATTATATTGCTTCAGATTCAGAAGTTGCACCTTGTGCCAAATTCCAACTTTGTATTAGGGCTGATAAATAAAATAAAGATAATTGAGTGTTTGATAATTTAGATCTGTGTTACTGTGATGTCTCAATTTTAAATGTTAAATGCCCTATCACCATTGAGGTATAACTTTGGAGAAATGACCTTACAATAACTTCTCCAAAGCCTCAGAACAAGAAGATGCTAGATTTCTATGTATCCTGCAATGTTCATTTCCTACTACAGGGAAATGCAAGTGAAAGCAGCTTTTCACTGGACTGGAAGTAGTGCAAATTAATATGAGGACTAGATCTAAATTTTCTATCGTGCTTGTTAATTTTATAAAAGATGCAAAGAGTTCTCATGTTAAGTGGTGTCTGCAGCATGGAATGTAGCAGAGTGAGGTTTTATCCTCTTTCGTATAACTAATGAAGTGATGTCTGTAATTATGCTATGTCAGTTATCACCTCCCATCACAAAATGGTCATAACAATTCTGGTTTTAACTTAACTTATCCCTGCAGATTAAGGAATCACTGCTGATTATTGCTCTAGAGCAGCTGCCCTGGCAGTGTGAAGGATAGCACCAAACCACACAATGCTTGTTTTTGTGTCACAGTCTGGTAAGAGCTAAGTAAGCCTAAGGATAAATTAAGATGTTGAACTATATCTTAATGTAATTCCAGCATTGTGTGTGTTTCTCAAAATGCAATGATGTGCACAGAAAGATTATTGTTGCTTTTGCATACCTTCCTCTGTGTTAAACTGAATGAAGTGTAGGTAGGTAACCCAATACATTAGTATGCAAAGTGAATTCAACATTTGAGCCACATGAGCAAGATAAATATGGCAATGTGTACAGAAAGACTGGTAGAAGTTAATTTCTCCTGCCTTGCTCCTCCCCAGCTCCCTTTATTCCTTTTATGTTCTCTAGTTCTTACTGATTTGACACTGACACCTGGCTCCTTTTCATCGTCCTCATCCTGCATCTTGGGTGAAAAACATCTTTTTAGGCCTTTGCCCACTCTCACTGACTGCTGCAGGTTCCTTCCATGTGGTTTGTTTCTCAGCTCCCTCTGGTGCAGCCTGGAAAATGTGCAGCCTCTGGCAATAATCCCCGCTGGAAGCTCTCCAGATGGAGTGGAACTGGGTCAGCAGGACAGCCAGCCCTTAGTGTGGCACAGCCGTGGTTTTGCAGGGGAGGGAGGAGGGGAGGTCCCAGCTGATCCCAGGAAGGTTGGCAGGTTCCCACCTTGGCCGTCTGCTAGCATCCTCAGCGTTCCCAGGAGTCTGGACTGCACCGGAGGGCTCTCGGACCTCAGGAGCGCCTCGATGCGCTCTGCCATGCCCTCCTCCAGCAGCTCAACCTTGCTGACGACTGGAAAAGGGAAAAGACACCTTGAGGGGAGGCTCAGTAATGCCACAAGCATCTGAAAAGAGAGATATGACCTAACTGTTGTGAGTTGTGCGCTGCGTTTGGCTTTAGTGAAAAGTCCCAACTTGTTAGACAGCTCAGAATTTAAGTCAGGGCTACCTGGCTCCTTAGACTTCTCTTTTGGGCTAAAACTTTCATAGGAACTGCTCTTGGGTAGTTTTGGTTACTTCTGATCTCAGCCCTACCCAGAACAAAGTACATAGAACACATTATTGTTGCTTCTCTTCCTTTTTCTAGTTGTAATAGATTATCCATCCACTTGCCCTGTCACATGAGGAAGCCTGTTCTGTGCTGGGGGGCAGAAGTGATTTACTCAGCCATATTTCTTGAAAATAGGTTTTCTTTTTGTATTTGAGCTCACTGATCCCCTGTTGTTCATGCCTTTGTTTCTGTGCTTTCCTCTCCTCATTTTTCTCTTTGTTGCAGTGGTTGGTGCAGTAAATCCCTTGTAATAATCAGAAGCTTGTCTGGAAGGACTCTTAACACTGCTTAACTGTGCTACCAAAAGCTGCTTCCTCCAGAGTAATTTTTTTCCTATTTTCTGCATATATTTTTGGGGGAGTGGTGAGGAAGATTGGACAGTGAAATGAGGGAGATAACTGTTACAACCCTTCACCCTTTTATTGGGCAAATTGAGAAGCACACCCTATTAAGTAACTTGCTCTTAATGTCCTTGTTTTTCAGTGGACTGACTCCTTTTACTAGATCAGAATGACTTTTTCAATTTTTTTCCTAACCATCTGTTCTCTTTCAAGATGAATGCTTGAATTGAAGAGTTCTTCTGTGTCTGTTTCCAAGTGTTGACCCATATTTAATTCGTGGTTACGAATTTCCACTCGTTGTCTTTTATTTTTCTTTTTCAGGTAGCAGATTATGTTATTGAAAGTGATAGAACTTGTGTTTCTAGATGTGTTCTATTTCTGTTAGAGACTATCTAACAGCTATTACAGATAAATTATAGATAAGTATATTGTATACAATACAAAAGGAAAAGTATATTGTAGGAGTAGCATTTAAGTGTCCACACACTTGGAAACATCTAAAATGGTTTGTAATAGACTCGAACAGCTAATGATAATGCTCTATATTGATATTTTATAATTGAGTTGAACTTTTTAAAATCCAGATTCAAAGAACAATAAGATTTACTGGTTCTGTGTAATATGAATTAATATTAGCTGTGTAATATGAATTAATATTAGCTTTATAGAAGAGCAAGTTTGACATCCCTACCAGGTGTCTCCACCCCATGATCTGTATATTAGGTTATGAACTCTGTTCTGATTATTTTGTCTTGAGCTGCTGTGTGCTATTAACATGAAGCTATTCCAGCAGCTGGTAAGGAGATTACACTTTATTATATTTAAGCTCTTTATGTAGATGAGGAAGTCCTGATGAATTATTCAAATATATGTTCCTGCAGGGGAGGGGGGAAAAGGTCCATTGCCCCTCAAAGCACGAGGGACTGGTACTGGTGACATGGACAGAGCTGCAGAGATGACCCATCTGTACAACAGAGAAATAAGAGTGAGCTGTGCTCAGAGCGTACCTGGGACAGCGAGGCTCTGCAGTGCACTGAGAGCAGCCTGTTGGACAGAGGTGTCCCCGCTCTGGACGTGTTTCTCCAGCAGATCCAGCAGCTGGTGGACGACTCCCAGCTGGAACATCCGCAGGCAGTTCCCGTCTGAAGGGAGGGGTGGAACCAGGCAGGTGAGAGAGGTAAGAAACCATCGTGGAAATGAGGGATGCAAATTCAGCATTCAGGGAGTCTTTGCCCTGCCTATTTTCATGTCTTACTAAGATCAAGACTATAGCTTTTGCGTTGTTTTTTGCAAAAAAACAGCTTCAGCTTTCTTGCAGTGTGAGCTCTTACACTTCTCTAAGGGAGCATCAGCTACCTGTAAACTGATGCTGAGACAGACTCAAGACTCAAGAGAGCTTTCAAGGGACAATCACTGCCAAATTCAAAACCATAGGTTCTCCAGTCCCTTTTTCCCTCTCAGTGCTGCTGTTTGACCCCTATAAATGTAGTAGAATACCAGTGGCATTTTTCATTTCTCACCAGGAGAGCTTTAAAACTCCTTTAATTCTGTTATTCTACTGATCAAAGACACTATTGTGAAACCAGAGATATTACCCACCAATAGTAAATCTGATTACTAGTTTTGTATTGCTGTTATTCTTTGTTTTCTGTGAAATAAATTGTCATTAACTACTCCCTGAAAGAATCAGAGCTAGGTTTTTCTTACTTCTTTTGAGAAACCTGCTTTTGGAAATGAGAAGTTTATTTGTGTTGCACTCACATGAAGCTTGGAAAAGATGAGCTGACCTGGAGAGATCTGGTTTATTAAATCCCAGTGAAAGAGCAGATTTGTACATTCCGAAAAACTACGACAATGCTCTGCAGTTTTTTGTCAGTGCATGTCTGGATCTCTCCTCCTGTCTTTGGGAGCTTGCTCTGTACAGTTGGCAGCTTTGTTTTCAGAAGCCTCTTAGCTCACCTTGTTAGGAGATGAGAAAGTTGTGCTAAAGAGCAAAAGGCAACCCTCTCTACTACAGCTGGCATCCCTTCTGAAGGAAGTGTTTTGAAGATGCCATTTGGAAAATAATTTTCTGTATTTTGCTCTATGCAGTTTATTCTACCTCAAGAGAAGTACGTGCCTGACACACATGAACATCTCCTTATTCCTGTGCTCTTGTGAAAGCTGTTAGTTAAAAATGGCAAAACAGCTTGAACACTCAACAGAAAGACGTATTCACCTGGAATAAAGAGTTATCCATGGAACTGTACACACCTCATGCAAATACATGGTCTGGCCAAAAGTAGATTTAGTACCTTTCATGGTTCTAACAGAATTTACAGGCTGAGGTGTACAGACCTCTAATTTTTGTACGTATAGCATGTGAAAAGGGCCTTAGTTATTTTAAGTTTGCTGGTTTGGATGTTGTTTCCACCTCAAAGTCATAGACACTCCTGTTGTCTTTTGAATGAGTGCTATTATTCTTTTAGTCTCTTAACATTTCACTTTGTAGCCTGTTTTTCCTCCTGTATTCTTACATATGTTAGATAAGAATTTGTCAAATGCTTGTAAAATGTAATTGGATATTTTCATGAGGGAACTGTCAGTCTGTGAAATAGTTAGAATTCTATTCACACAAAAATCTTTTGATGCCATTTTATGCATACATTCTCTAAAGCTGATGGTTTTGCTTGTCATTCTTGAAATGTTCTCTTGCCCAGTCTGAATCTTTGGAGATCAGAGTATATGGGGAAAATTGCCCAGTCCTCTTTAAGAACAGGTTTCATAGAAATAGGTCACCTCTTTGGGTCTGATAAAATTCTGCAGGGAAAATATTTTGATCTTCATATAGACTAACCTTAATTGAACTTAATTTCTCTCCTCCCCCCACCTCTCAAACTGAAGAATGTCAGAGCTTTTTTCTTTTCCTCATGTAGTAAAGTGCAAATAGGCAGAGCCCATTAGTGGCTGCCTTGCTTTGATTGTCACAGAGCTCCAAATTGCTTTTCTCTCCTATGGAGTTTTTTTCTTGGATAGCAGCAGAACATTCAATTTAATGGCTCCATAGTTAAAGTCTGATAGGAACAGCCACTTTTCATAGCTGCAAAAGCTGTCTGTCATCTTTTCACTGCTTAGAGGTCATTTGATGCTGAGAACAGATTTCCATAGGATTTTTTTTCCTCTCAGATTAAAAGCTGTGCATACATCAGTGGCACATACTGAGGCATGAGAGGGATTATTCACTTCTTGCACATGAACCATCTAACGCTGTTGTGGGGAAGATGAGGGGGAGAGGAGCCAGTGACAAAGCAAACCTTTCAGCTGAGGAAAGTTGAAATGGCCAGTTCAAGGCACCGGGGGCACTTCTGTGCCCTTTGTAGAGCTGGGATGCACAATGGCTGATTCAGAACAAGGTGTAAGGAAGAAGAAAAGGAGCCTAGGAAGCTTGTGAGGTGGAGCTGAAGAGATGGATGATAGCTCACTTTAGAAAAAAAACCAAAACAGACAGATATAAGGGAATATTTTCTAATAATTAAGCCCCTATTAATGCAGAGAGTTGAGCAATTTTGTTAATTGAGTTTGAGGCCAGCTCAGTAGCTGTCAGTGAGAAAGGACAGGCAGTGTGGGGGATCTTTGGCTGAGTGATGGAGCAAAGCATGCTTTCCAGGACTCTGCTCATAAGAATCTTTCTTTCTCTCTGCAGAGTATAAAGGCTCATTGCTTTCTGTAATAGGAATTGAAATATAAAATGGCTTATCTGGAGAGCTCTTTCCCTCCCCCATGTCTGACTTACCCTCCCTTCCTAAAAGTGATTGAAAACCTAAAACAGCATTAACTCGAGATTGTGGGGTTTTTGTTTGTTTGGGGTTTTTTCTGTGTGTTTTTGGGGGGTTTGGGTTTGTTGCCTTTTTTTGTTTGTTTGTTTGTGTGTGTGTCCTTTTTTTTTAGTTTTGTCTTGTTTTGTTTTTTTTTTTTTTTTTTTTAAATTTTTTTAATTTTTTTATTTTTTTTATTTCTAACAAATATATTTGCCATTAAGTATTTCCAGAATCTCCCATCTAATAAAGTGGGATTCAGAAAAAAGAAAAAGGCAAAAGCTTGCATGACTGATCACCCCTTTCTTCATGATTATGCCCCCCAAATTATTATAATATCACTAGCATCTGTTACTTAAAAGCATGGAAGTCTCTAGTCTGCAGAAAAATTAACAGTTTCAGAGCCAGGGAACAGTGAAATCTGGTAGTGTTGATTTTCTCTGCACTCACAAACAGTGGCTTTCCATCTTTGAAGGGGTAGAGAATAACCACCCTTACCATTTCTTTTGTTAATTAGCAATAAGGCTTGCTCCTGTCTCGGTACCTGCGAGTGTCTGGATGTGGTGTAAGTATCCATGTTCTAAGAGATGATGCCACAGCCCTTGGCAAAAACCTTCTGCATTCACTTATTTGTTATGAGAAATAGAGAATATCTCATATTTGATTATCATGAGCCCCAAACTGAACTGTTCTGTCAGCTGGTGATGACTGACTTTGTTGTTAAGGTTAATAATTTAAGACCTTTGTGTTGTTGATTGCTTTGGGGTTGAGAGTGTTGGGATACAGTGTCAGTGGCTAGCTCTTGATATTTTATTTTTCAATCTGTATTGCCCAAAATATAGCACAGCAGTTGTTGGAACCCAGAGCATCCCTTTGGCTGCCCTGAGAGCTCAGGAAACCCTGACCAATCAGTCTGGGAACTGAGCAAGAGAAATTTGAGTTTTGTTCAAGAGCACTTGTGATACCCTGGGCCTGTCCAGGGGGGTGAACAGGGGGGTTTTCCTCTGTCCATGGGGGCCACAGACCATGGCACAAAGCAGAGATGAATTACAAATCTCAAGAGTGTGAAACACAGTAGTTTAGCTTATCCCTGAGTAAGAAATATGTAGTTTTAGGTTTTCATAATAGAAGTAGATGGAGACAAGATGGAGATTTTGGGGTGGTCCCTAAGGCTTTTCCTCTTCTTCTTCACCTCCATTTCATGCTGTGACATTGGCACAGTGTGGCTTGGGGAGATTGGGCCAAGTGGAGATGGTCTGTTTGATGTGGATGGTGGACATTGGTGGGAAATGGTCAATAATATGTTCATAATAATCTGTATATAAGGCAACAACCTTTGAGGGCAGGGGGAGTTCCCTGATGGCTGCTGTGCAGGACGGTCCTCGCTGAGGACAGAGTGAACTATGAGATAAGAGAAAGAATAAACAACATGATAAACCTTGAAAATACAGAAGCTTGAAGCCTCCGTCTCTTTCTTGTGTCTGCCCCGAAACATCCAGGAGGGCAAAAAACTCTAAACCACCTGAATGTCGGAAAATACCAATCCAACAAGCAGTAATATAAATTAAGTTGCTGTTAGGCACAAGCACTGGGCTATAGAAATGAGAAGTGTCGTGGCCGAGAAGAATTCCTGCAGGGATGATGAAAGAGTTTGTGGATAGGTCCCTGTAAAGTAAAAGAAACCAACAGAGATGGCAACTTCTGCATGTTGGTTCTTTATGTACCTGGCCTGTAACATTCCCTTTTTTACCTCCAAGAAGCAGAGAAACAATGAGATCTGATGCAGCCTTCACAATGCAGGTGTCTTCAGCCTGTGAGCTGCCGTGGAGCCTCAGCAGGATCTCAGACAGCACCTCTGGCACACCTGCATCCACCAACTGCACTTTCAGAGCATCTGCAGAGATCACAGGAAAAGCACATTGAAAGCCTCTTGGCTCTTTGTGGAAGCATTTCAAACTAGAAAGCTAAATCCTTTAGCCAGTTGTTTTCCAGTCACTGTTTTGGTTTTGTTTGTAGCAGCTTTCTGGAGCTAGAGTGACACCAAGGCAGAATGAGCAAAGCTTTCTGCACTGGCCTTTGACATTTCTTGTGTTGCCAGTCATGAGCATTCATGTCATTAAAATCTCTGTCAGATATCTAGATATTTTTAGTGGAGCAGTGTCAGTGCTTGTTGCAGTGCTGCTTAGAGTATGGATCTTCACAGATTCACAGAATATTCTGAGCTGGAAGGGATCCACAAGGAGCAGCGAGTCCAACCCTTAAGTGAATGGCCCAAACAGGGATTGAACTGGTACCCAGTGTAATTTAAAATTAAAAAAATTATCTATGTTGCTGCCTTCATTTTACCCACTGTGGAGAGTGAGTTTGAGTCTGCTGTCTTTTGGATCCACTGAAATCCAGTGGAATGGCACTCTCCCCCTCCTTTCTATGTTGTCTCACCTGTGTTGTTTGGGCCAGGATTTTGCATATCCTTGGGACTTATTTCTCCCAAAAGTGTTGCTGGTTCTGTTAGCAGGATCCCATGGCAAACAGTATTTAAGCCAGTACAATCCCAGTGTCCCCTTGTTCCACACAGACCAAAAGGAGCCTTACCATTTTCTGCAAGTGCTTGCAGGACCTCAAAGACAATTTCTAACCTCTCATGGCTCTCTGCTCTCCTCAGTTGTTTCACCAGCTGTTCAGCAACTTTTGTCATGCTTAGAGCTTCCTTTGCTGAATCTGTGTGTGTGATAAAGTCAGGATTTTTAATTTTAAAAATTTGATTAAATGTTTAAAGATACCTGCCTATGATCTGAAGGGATTAGATGCTGCTTTTGAAGGCTTTTTTCTGCAAGAAGAAAGTTCTTGTAGGCTCCTGTGTTTCTTTGGACAGCACTGAGATAGCAGTACTCTATCCCTTCACCCCCCAAGTTCTTTAACTGCTTTTCTATAATTTCTGTAGACCTCATAGGTGTCAAATTAATCCTGGCTTAATTTCACTGACTCGTACAAGTCCATCTCTGGTATGGTTATTTAATATAACAATTGGCATGTGTCAGTTTGCCATTGTAGTATATTCTTTTTTGCCTTGATTAGGTGCTTCTAGTCTTGCTGGGATCCTAAACATCTGCAAGAAGAATGTTTAGCAAAGCTTGCCACTGTTTGACATAGAATACATTTCAACTGAATATGGTATTAAATAATATAACAGATATAATAAGGACAGACCTCCTTAGAGAATAATGTGAGCGTGATATTGTGTCCCCTTCCCTGCATCTCCCCATAAATGCAGGAAGCAATAGATCAAATTTTAGCCAGACCATATAGAGAGTGGTAATAATTTTGTACTTGGTCTTTTTCTTCCATTACTACTCACAACCTGTGTAAAGTGTGGCAAATATATTTTAAGTTAGTTGAGATGCTTTTGCTTTGAAAGTTGTGTAAATGAAAATGGAAGCAGTTTTGGTAAGGTATAAAAACTTAATTATGAAATAGGAATGAAGTTTTAATAAGCGAGCTTTTAATGTACCAAATCTGAAGTAGCTGACACTGTCAATTTATCATATGAAGTTATGCCATCCCTTCATTTGGAGTCAAAAGCTGGCTGCTAAAACTTAATTGTTTTAATGTAGTATAAATGAGTATATGGTACTCCATAAAAGAGTAGTTATTCCTCCAATTCAGATACTGTGGCCAGTTCCTGAATAGGTATCAGCAGTGTTTTAAAAACAAAACCCAAAGACCACCCCAAAAACAAAGGAGTAAACAAGCAAAGCCCACAAACCTGTGGGAATGGAAAGGCAGTGTGGAGATGATATTTTGCTCCAAGATGAAAAAACTTTAAAGAACTTAAAATAAAGACCTTACTCACCAAGGTCTGCCAGATTGTACAAGGCCAATAGAGCAACGTGGACAAGGGGTTCACTCTCTGCATAGTCAGTTAATATCCGGACCAGTGATGGGATTACTCCAACCTTCACCAGCTCTTCCTGAAGGCTGCCTGCTCAGCAAAGCACAGGTGTGAAAGGTGATTAAATCAGGAGCTGATCACATCAGTGGAAAGGGTCCAGCTGAGATGCTCAGCAGCAAGATAGTCTGGTTCTTTCTCACACTATTAGAATTCATTAAGCTTTTGTGTGGTGGCGTCAGGCTAATATGTGTGGAGAAAATGCGAGTTTGGAACAGGTTTTTGCTAAACCTCCTGGTTTGACTTTAAGTGTTAAGCCACTGTCCCCATCCACATGTGCTTGCTGAGGAAAACCCTGATAACTGCATTCTTTTTGTAGTTTATTTTGTAATGAATGAAAGCTTAACATCTGGAATGATTTTGGGAATGCCAATAACTGTAAGACACAAAGTTGGAAAGTGATGGCTGCTGAGCAGCACAATGGCACTGCTGCTGCAGCAGAGTCTTGCTGAGGGCTGTGCTGCTGCTTGGGTGCCAGAGTGCATGGCAGGAGGGCTCTGGTGCTATTGCAGCACAGGCAGTTGGTGAAGTTAATTTTTCTCCTCTTTGATGCATTTATTGCTGTGTTAGTAATAGGGTTTATTAAAGCATCTCCCAGTCGTCTTGGCAGATCTGTGCTCTGCCAGGAGGGAAGCAGATGTGCAGGATGGCCGTGTGCTGCAGCAATGCTGGGTGCAGGGGTGTCAGTGTAGGGAAAAGCTTTTCTAAACCATTGTGTCATTTCTGGCGAATACAGGGAGCTCAGTGGAATTTATACCAGGTGCCTACATTGTTGGGATTTCATGAGAACAGTGAAGGAGGCAAACCCACAACTTTGTAAGTAAAGTGCCAGATCCACACTAGAAGGCTTAGAGAAGATAGGTTGAAGGCAGAGGGTAATGGATAGGAGATACTGGTTGAAAATTTCCATGTTTCTTTCAGTATACAATAAAATCTTGGTCAGTCTGGGAGTTAAAAATAAAAAAATTCCTGAACTGTTTTGGGCAAGTAAACAAAGATAGTTTAACCTTTGAGACCAGCAAGCAAGTTGGTGTCCAGACAATTTGGAGCACAAAAATCTCCTGCATGCAAGCAATGGTCCTCAGAGAAGACTATTCCTTGCATAGATAAACATCTCTGTTTTTCTTTTTTAATCTCTTTTTTTCTAACACACTTTTAAAACAAGTGCTTTGCATTATAGATATTCTTATTACTTTGGAAGAAGTCCAAGCCATTTAGGATTTGGACCCAAGTCAAGTCTGTGGAATTGGTTAAGATATGTGTGAGGCTCTGCTCCTCTTGTAATTTCAAAGCAGTTCTGACAGAGTTGTGCCACCTTGAAGTCAAAAATGTAGGGGGAACCCAGAGTTCAGGCAGTGCTTGGGGTGCATTCAGGCAGGTGTCTGTGAGCTGCACACCTAACTGCAGGCTCAAATGCACAGCGTGCTCAGCTCTCATGAAGTTATTACGGGTTACAGGTTGCAATGCCTTTTAAAATAACGCCTTGGAGCCAGGGAAAAGCAGATTTTCCTCAGTGGATACTCACGATTATCGTAACAGATACGGCCAATGGCCCTCCCAGCGTGAAGCAGCATTTCTTGGTCTGTGCTCTCCAGCAAAGGTATCAGTGACAGAACCAAATCTGCTTCAATGCATGGTTCCTTCATTTCCTCTGCATAGATAAGAGAGAAGGAATGCCAGGCTTTTGCCATTTGGGAATAACACAATTGCAATAGCAGTCCTGGTAGCCGTGGAACAAAGTCCGAGAGTGCAAACGTGAAGCTATTGTGCTGTAAAATGCCTTGTAGTAATCTTTGGGCAGGACTCACCATTTTTGGCTATCTCTGAAAGCACCTGGGCTGCTTTCACTGCACATCGTGGGTTGCCCTTCAGGATTTTTGCCAAAGTTGGGAAGATCCCACTCGCTGTGAGTAGGAGGAAGGCTCTCTGCTCTGCAATGATAAGAGTGTTAGCAACACCTGCAGTGGGGCTGGAGCTGCTTTATTCACGTGCCCCTCTGTTTCCTGGAGTTCTGAGCGGGTATCAGTGGGATCCAAGGTTCTTCCAGGCTGTCTGAGTGTGGATATATGGGCACAGCCCTCTGCTGGAATTGCAGCAGGTGTGGGTCCAGCTGATTGCTCTGCTTTGTGCTGAATGGGAGCAAGGGAGGCAAGGCAAAGAGGAAAACAGTTCCATCTTCTCTGACCGTAAAAGGATGCCTGCATAAGGCAGGGGAAGTCAGGGATTAAGATGCTATTCCTGAGGTATGGCCTAGCAATTAATTCTGTAGGTAGGCACAGCATCTTTTATTAGACTAGCAATTAGAGCAGACAATTCCCTTGGCCTTTTTTCATCAAAAACCTGGCCAGCTGTCCTGAAGGTAGTAAATCACCATCTGCCAGGAGGCTCAAATAAATGCAGGTTTATGTGATTTTAGGAGAATGTGCAAAGGCTTTAGGGACTTTTGTATAAGTAGGCTAAAAACTACTTTTAAAATGCCTGACCTGATAGGGTCACCCTAAATTAATCCTAGGAGTTTGTAGTAAATAGAATATTAAACCTGGAATTTCTCTGGAGCTTTTGGTGTTTTAGTGACCAGTAACTTTATCTGGTCAGAGGTAATTTTGTGAGTTTAATACAGAGACAAAAGAAAGCAACACAGCCTGAGAACAGCTATAGTTCCAGCAGCAATCACTTCTTGAAATGCAGATTATGACAATGAACAAAACCTGCAGTGAATTCTTTTGAATTGTGCAAATGGTTAATTGGTGATCCAGGGTGATACTTAACTATCTTCAGCAAAAGCCAGGAGAATCCCATTCAGACTTTCAAGGATCTGATCTTCACCTTCTGTGTCATCTCCACAAAGCCCGAGGTATTCCAGGTGCTTACTCAGGGCTTCTAAACAGAATGGGATAGAAAACTGAGGTGAGCCAGCAGGAAAAATATTGTGGTAGTTCTTTTCATGCTTTATAAGATAATTTCCTGAAGGGTCAAGATCTAAACAAACTCATTTATTCCGAGAACATGAGGTCAAAGGCTTGGTTGCTTCTCAGGCAGCACACAGCTCTTGTGCAGGGATAAATTCTATCTGGAAACAGAAATCAGCACATAATAACTGTGGCAGAGTTGGAGGTGGGGAGGAGAGAGGAATAAAATTACAGGACCCCAATCAAGCCATGTCCTTTGTGTTTATCATAAAGGCAGTACTTGCAGCTCAGCTAGCTGGGTATCTACTGTGGCAATGGCCCTGAAAGAATGCAAGAAACAGATGTGGTAAAATACTTCTCCCTCTGTTTCTGGCTACTTTGGCTTTTAGAAACATATCTAGTATTTGCATCAATATATATCTAGTGCATGTTGATCAACATTTATTTGATTTTTTTTTTAAACCTGTATAAGTTAATTCAAATTTTTTGTCTCCACATCACACAATGGCATTAAGTTCCACACTTTT
This sequence comes from Brachypodius melanocephalos, assembly GCA_013398615.1. NCBI lineage: Eukaryota > Metazoa > Chordata > Aves > Passeriformes > Pycnonotidae > Brachypodius > Brachypodius melanocephalos. Next base: position 4,889,684 of record VZSR01003794.1, on the reverse strand, counting down.
ACTGTTGTAAAAGGAAGATACTTCCCTTTAAAATTTTAAATTTTTTTTAAAGTTTTAAAATTTTTTACTGAAAAGTTCAATAGGAATTATCCTTCACCGTTTGCTCCTCCATGTCTGTCATAATCAGATGGATTTTTATTACAGTCCTTTATAATTCCTCTGCCAATTTGCTTAGTATTTACACAATATTTTTCCAGCTTGCTTTTATTCTTTGGGAGGATCTAGAATTTGAAAATATTCTCAGGACTCAGGTGGACTGGGATTCAGACAGAGATGGTCATGTTTTGTTTTGTACTCTGTTAATTCTTTCTCTGTTTGAGAATGGCTTTTGTGCAATTAATCAAAATGATCTCTAACCTTCTGGGCAGAGGGAGTTAACTTCAACTCCACCATCATTTATAATTTGGCCATCTTTTCCCCAAATAGGTTGTTTTGAATTTGCAGACACTGCTCTTGATGTTCCTCTTTATCCCAACTCACACAGGGTGATGCAATTTTCCTGCAATTCTCTACAGTCAATTTTGAATACTCCAAATAATAAAAAAAACTTCCTTACCATTCTGCTGTTTCTAGGTCATTTATGAATATATTGAATTACACAGGTCCCAGCAAAGGTAACCTCTAATAATTTTGGCTTTCTATTGTAAAAGCAGCCTTTATTCAGCTCTTCAGGCTTCATCAGATAATCATCTCTCATATCCCAAGATAACTTAGATAAAGGTTATTGAAAGGTTTGTAGAAATTGAAATGCATTAACAGTATCTCCTTTACTGACCTTCTTACCAGCTCCTTAAAAATATGTTTAGAGACAGGCTGGGCATTACATTCCTGCACAAAAATCACAGAGACTCTCCTTTTTCACCACATCTGTGTTTAGTACCTCTGTGCTTTACTATAATCCTACAGTTTACCTGTGCAGGGATCAGACTTCTGCACTTTAATTTCCCACATCCCTTGCAACTGGTTTTGTAAACTCATCCCACTCTCACTGCTTCCAACTCTATTATTGCTGTTGTTGATCTCCATGATACTCTGGGTGTCACAGTTCATGATTTGCTGAATCATCTTTTAATCTCTTATAAACTCTGTAGTTATAGCCTCCAGTTCTGACAGTTGGTTACCACTCATTTTATTGATTTGTTTGACATCTTCTGTCCTTTCAGTGTGAAGATCCCTCCACCTCCTTTCTGAAAACAGAAAGACCTAAAGTGGCTGCAATTAATGTAAGAAACATTGCTGGAAAACTGATGTCTGAAGTAGCTGATGTTTGGTAGGATATAATGTAGGGAAAATGGTAAAATGACATTTTACTAGTAAAATAACATTTCTGCTTTATGGATGGTTTCATTGAAAATGCTGACTCGTGAGATGTGCCTCAGAAATTATTTGATGAGGGTTAATAATTGATCACTTATTTTTTAATCACTATATTCTCTGTCCCTAATGTATCCATTAGTTAATGTGAGGGATTTTTTGGATGAAAACACATGAATTTAGTGCATATAGGAATTTACCTCTGAGGAACACAAGTGTCCTGAGCTGTTTTGAAAAGAGGATGAAGTAAAGGGAGTTGAAGTAGAACATAATTAAAAGCTGTTACTGCCTATTGAGAAGAAAAATCATTTGGTTTAGAAAATTTAAAGCAGTTATTTAAAAGCAGTTTTGCTTTTGTGCTTTAAAGAAGCTGCCACCTCTAGAAAAATGGCTGGATTCATCAGGTCCAGGTCTCCTGCCAAAATTTGCTGAATAAATCATTTTGTGTAATAGAAGTACAGTAGAATGCAGCTTTTTTTACACAAAAACCAGAAAATAAACCACCTGAGCAACCTGACAGCTGAATCAGGTTTGATCTTAAACAAAGATCTACTGGGACTGGGCGGAAGGCTGCAACTTGAGAATTGATTGAGCAACATGGAATAAATTAGGAGCCTGTGAGATTGAATTACCTACTGAACTCTGCTTTCACCTTATCAAGAGCCAAAATGTGTTGGCATTTGACTTTAGTACTTCTAGACCAATAGTGATGCTTGCAAATACATTTCTAATATTTTTCTAATTAGGATCTACAAAGCTATGGAAAGCCAGCTGGGTTTCTTGAGATGGAGGAGGTTGTTTTACAAATAGCAGGGGACTGTCTATCCTGGTCACTTGTTGGGTCAGTACAGGGGTAACTGGAAATCCAGCTGCTTTGTCATTCCTCCAGGGAATAGATCAGTAGAATAACACCACATGCACGATGACAAAGTCCTTCTAAAACACCCCTCTGGTTTCAGTCTGTAGTATTTTGAAATGAGTAATATGAGCAGTAACTGAGTGAAGAGTTGCCTACAAAAGCCTCACAGAAAGCAGCATTTAACTACAACAGTGTCCAAATACTGAACCCTTTTCTCAGAATTCTGTCATGCTTGTTATTCATCAAAACTTGATTAACTTAACCAGCTTGGGACTGATTCCTCACCCTCCTTGTGTTCAAGTCCGTGCTCCTGCAGGGGCAGTGAAGCAGACACTGTTAAAACAATTATTTATGTGAAAAAAGCAGCAGAACGTACACAGATTGTGGCTAAAACTGACCAGAAAAGGGCATTTATTGCTCTTTTGTGGAAAATCCTGGGTTGTTGGCATTTTGTTTCACCCTGTGCTGGAATGGATTGTTGACACCGTGGAGCCAGAGGCAAAGCAGAAGGGTTTGTTCCAGGTTTTGTGCAGAAGTGGTTCTTGGGGAGCTGGGCTGGAAGGGGGCCAGCCAGCTGCTCAGACAGCAGGGAGTGCCTGCCTGCCCTCTGAGGAGGCTTTTAGCAGAATAAAACTGTTCCAGAGGAATACCACTCGTTCTCTTGAATCAGCATTTTTGCGCTCATCAGCCTTAGTGATTCACCATAGAAAAGAGGGAAATGGGCACTCGTTGCCTGCAGGTTTAGAAATCTCTTGAGACTGAGTACAAAAGGCTTTTTTCATGAGCTGAAGGCATAGATTATTAATTGACACATAAATCCGTGCATAAAACACTGATTCAGAGGCATAGGGACCAGACTTTGGAGTGGGAGTTGGTTTTTGGTCATCCTAACGAGAGCAGAGACAATAATGCAGAAAACGTGTGGGAGCACAGCAATTTCATCTGGATTCTGCAGGGGGAAAGAGCCATGAGCACTGAGCTCTTTGGGTCCCTTGAACCACTGCTGTGCCAATTCTCAGTGCTAGTTTTGACTTATAAAATCCTCAGGGAGTGAGAGAATCCCACACATCTCCCTCTTTCAGCAACTGATTTTTCCTGTTTGAAAGCAGCAATGGTTTCTGAATTTCTTTTCCTTTTTAGAGCCACTCACATGTGTAGAATTTTTTTTTTCCTAGACAAAGTATTGACTCTATCCTTCAATATAAATGCTCCAACTTATTGTTGTTTGGGTCCTGTGAAGTGTGAGGTCTTTATGAACCAATTTGAGGGCTTGAAACAACTTAATCCAGTCAAATCCCTCGTGTTTTGCTGCCTCTTCCTTCAGTAATTTCACACATTGAACTCATTCTCCTGTCACTAACCTTTAATATACTTTAGAAGGTTCTTCCATGGATTATTATCATCAGAATTATTCAAAGCAGAAAAACAAGGTAATGTGTTATTGCAGAGAATAAAGATGTGGTGGTTATTCACAACAGAGTTCTATTCAGTTTTATCTCATGTTTCTGGTAATAGGTGATTAAAGAACAATAAAAGAAGACACTGTATATCTTTTCCCAGGTATGCTTTCTTAACTCCTAGTAATCAACTCCACAGGGATTTTCTTTGGCGGAAATTTCATCTTGTTTAATTGCATTTAAATTCATTAAAGTATTTATGTTGAATTTGTTTGTAATTTAGCTTGCAGAACACGGACTAGAGATAAGTACCACAAAGTAACTTTGGATTGAGAGTGCAAATAACTCATTCCTGCTTTTTTCTTGTTGAAACTGTCATCTGGCCTTCTCTCAGCTTCGTTTTCTGTCAATATATTGTACCACCAGGGCAGGAAACATATCTCTATTTTGATATATCCTGTGTAACAGCTGAGGGATGAGGGTTAGGCTTGAGAAACTCCTAGAGTTCTGCAGGTCAAGACTAGCTAAAAAACATAAGATGTAGCCTGAAGAAACTAAAATTTCCACTCGTAAAACTGCAAAATAGCTGCTGGGTCTGTCTAGCAGTGCAGTTAAAAACAAAGCAAAAAGAGAAGTTGACCTGCTTTCATGTTGGCGTGGCAGCCTGCAAAATCATGTAGCTGTGATTCCAATTTTCTCACAGTCTTCATTGGATGCTCTTCCCTAAAATGGATAAAGCAATTCCTGGTTTGTTGGGGAATGTTCTAAATAAACCTCTGGTCATACGTGTACCTGTCTGCTGAGTGGATTATTGCAGAGCAGTGGAAATAAAGCTCCAGATCTCCTTGTCTGGGAATGTGGTATTAAATTTATTTCACGTGAAACATAAAGGTGTAAATTGGAGAGGGAGATGTCCAGGAGGGCTGGCAAGTGTGTATGTGTGTGTGTTAAGAGCAAATAAAGCCTGTAAGGTCAAATACATTCCTGCTGGCTGTGAGTGGTGCAGCTACATGATTATAGCATTTTACTGTAACCAAGGGTAGCAAAACCTGCTGCTTTTGATTTTTTATTTTTTTTTACCAGGGATGGGAGGAGAAAGGTGCAATTCAATTCATGGAAAGATTATTTTTTTTAAAAAAATTTCTCCAGTGGTGAATTATTGTATTTCATCTCTAGAAAGTCATGCAGCTGTTTTGGGACTGGGCTGACTTATATCCTTTCCAATAGAACTATCTTATCTTGGTGCATGAAGTAAAGTATGGGAGGAACAGATCCTCCATCTCTTCAGACTTTCAAACCCATGGCAAGAAAATTGTCCTGTAAATCAGATAAGATATTATCTGTGTCTCCATGGAAAGCCACTTAGGGCCACGTTAAAAGATACATTTTGTGTCTTTTTCACTTCACTCAAGGGTGATGAGATGTAGGAGAAAAATCACGAGATTAAAAAGGACCCAGGGAGAGAATTTAAAGCTAATATCCTGAGGATGAAAGGGATATATTTATGAACAACTCCTGACCTGGCTAGTTTTTAACTCTTGTTCCTCTGCATTCTTCAGCAACTCTCTTCAAGCAGGAAAGGAGTAAGAATGTATATGAGTATAATTTTTCCTAGAAGGTTGGAGTCTTGTTATCTGGTAATTGAAATATTTCCCTCCACCCACTTTTAGAATCTGAAATATTTTCTCCAATATCCTTTTTTCCTGGTCTACACTATAGGTAATTATTCTCAGGGTTAATGGCCAAATACATGAGTGTGGTCTAAAAATACCTCTTGCCTAGAACTGGAAAACAGAGCAAAGCCCACTGTTGTCCCCAAAATCTATCCTTTGGTCATTGCTTTTGCAGACTTTCTGGGCTCCTTAAACTATTCAATGCCTGTGATCCTGTGGGGTGGACCTCTGAACGTTTTACTATTCAAAGAACAGGAGGAAGGAGCAAGGTTTAAAGGAGATTTTCACTCCTGAGCCACAGGTGGAAGGGCTGATGAAGACAGGAATTTAAACCTGACTGGCTAGTACTTAGATTAATGTTATCTATTAATTACAAGGATTTAAAAAAACTTTCTGTAATCCGTGTCTAAAATTCTCTTAATTGTTACAAATCAGGTAGGACAGCCACAAATGATCTCTTTGATGTTGCTGTCATGAATGGCTTTTTTTCCTTTTTCTTTTTTTTTCTTTTCCTTTTTTTTCCTTTTTTTCTTTTTTTTCTTTTTTTTCTTTTTT
>VZSR01003794.1:4868483-4881865 GCA_013398615.1 Brachypodius melanocephalos | reverse complement strand
CATCAAGGTACTTTATTAATCTCAGAAGTCTCCAGAATAAAGTGGACAGTAGTGGGAATTCACCTAAATTCTGTTAAACATAAAATATTTTCGTGCCACTGCCTGAAGTTTGGTAGTGCTGGTTAATATGATTTTGCTCCTGACATGTGTGTTTGGCTTATTTTATAATGAGAGAGATGTGAAGAAGATCCTTGGAAGTCAGTATTGAAGTTGCTTGCATAATGGACGTGCCAGGAATATTTTTTCCTTGCTTAGTGGGTGTGTGTGTGTTTGGCTATTTTTATGCAGCATAAGAGACTTTGTACTGTAAAAAAAAGAGATCGTTTTCAGTTCTGACACACATTTTAGAGCTGTGGCCTTATAAGCTCTGTCAATGCTTAATGCAAGTAACACACTGCTGTTAGAAATGACCTACAATTCAGAGCTCTGCTCCAAACCCACAATCTGCTTACTGGTGCAGCACTTTTGGAATATCTATAAAGTGTTATTATGCTTCTTCCCAGCAGAGCAAGAAGCATCGGATTTTACATGTATGCAGATAGACAGGTGTCTTAAGTTGGAAAATCTGATTTTTTTTTTTTTTTTTTGGCTTGGTAATTTCTTGTTTTAACTTAATTTGGTTTCATTTAATTCTGTTGACCTGGTTACCTGTGCTGTGTGAGGAGGTTTGAGCTCTGCTGTGTGAGTGGGTTGCTGTTGCCTGGGCTTTGAAGGTTACAATTAGATTTTCCTGGACAAATCTGTGTTTACATAATGCTGTGCAAGCTTTTTTTGACATTACCTAGAACTATCAGGTTCAAAAATCTTGGCAGGTTTCTCTCACTTTTTGAGACAAAGACAAATCTTTGATTTGTCTGGAAGAAATGCTTGCAGATCATTAGAAATTATCTAAATAATGTTATTAATGTCAAAATTATCAGAATGTGTGTAAGGGGCTTTTCAGAAAAAGAAACATTTAATAAAAGCAGGGAGGGACTGTCTCTGAGGAAGTCATGATTCTTTTGCTGTGCTGAGCTTGTCTTGGCTGAATTACTTTGTGTCCCATTCTACTTTTTTTTGCACAAATAAGTTAAAGAATGATAAAATTATTTGAATAAAATGGAAGTCTTGGAATGCTAGATAGTTCAACATCTGCATTGAACAGCTCTGATTCCAAATACTTCTGATATTTCTTATAGTCTTGAAATATTCTCTAATTTGTAATATGGGCTAATTTCTTTTAAATGGGTATGTTTTTTTCCTGTCTGGAATTGGTGTTTTGAAGGAATTTCTACAGATCTTTCAGTAAAGCTGAGCTGGTTTTATTCCCAAATGTTTTTTATACTGGACAGGACATAGTTTTGTACTCTTCACTACCAAAGACCATAGCAAAGTCCCCATTCCAGTTTATAAATCACAATATACTCTTATTGTCCTTCCCTGGACTGTGCCCTGAATGAAGTACTTTTTCTGCATAGATTTAATTTAAATTGTATTTCCATTAGAAAACAGCTCCCCCTGGAAACTGGATTTTGATATTAGGATAGTGAAATGATAATTTAGCTCTTTCCAAAGAGCAAAACACAGCACTGTACTTTATTTACTTAATCTAGGTTTTTAAATGCATGTGGAGGGATCCCAAAGCACAAGAATGATAGGTTTAGATGAATGGATATTAAAAGCTATTTGGCTTGCAGCAGAGCAAGCAGAATGGAGATTATTTTATAATTTTGGTTCTTTTTCAGATTGTTGGTGACCCTGTGATACAAACAAGTCCTTAGAAACAGAGGAGATGGAAATACATAAAGGGTATGAGCCTTCCAACACAATCTCACCCTTCCTCAATTTTAAGGGCTTTGTTTCACAAAGCACCTCAGAAAAGAGGCTGGGAGCCTTTGAGGGCTTGGTTCAAAACTACTTTTGGGACCCTGTCTCCCCTCCTGCAGCCTGTGCAGGTCAGGATGGCTTTATTGGCTTTGGTGCCATCTATTTCTAGTTTTGCAGAGTAAGAGTGGCTGAATTTTTATTACGTTCTAGACAGCAATAAGCTTTGTTGACTCTGATTTAAGTGCATCTGATACAATGCTTTAAAATCTGGAAGGAAAAACAACTTGAATTAAAAGCAGCAGCTGTGGGATTTCCCTCTGGTGTTGATGTATTATGGGTTTATAATGCTGTTGAAGCAAATGGCAAGGTGCTGGGGAATGCTGAAAACTGCACACACAAGGAATTTGTAATATTGTCCAGGCTGGCTTTAGTATTTTTAGTTGCAAGGAAGGTGTAGCACAGCCTACATCTAAAAATTGCCTGAATTGTTATATGATTTTACATGAAGGAATAGTTTTGGTGGGGTTTTTTTAAAGATAAGTTTGATAAACCTGTAATTAGAGGTGTGTGGGTTTCTGTTTGTCATTTCTTATTATCCTGCCTAGAGTTTTGTCCTTGTGCAGCAGAAGCAGTGCTGTGTGAGCAAAAGCAGGCTGGAAAGAGCAGGAACGAAAGTGGGGAATAAAAACTTGGAGCCACGACCAGCAAATCTATCAAAAGGATAATCCTTCTGAGCAGAACATTCAGGAAGTAGGACAGGCACACATAAATGATGTAGGAGTAGAAGAAACAATCCACCAAGTTCAGCTGTCTCCACCTGAATTGCAATAGAAAGTGAATCCTACAGAAATCTCCAGTAGAAACTTCAGCCAGAAGCAATGCCTGTCTAATACTGGTTTAGTCCATTTATGTTTTGTGCCCATCTCTCTGGCTGCTTAAAATGCTTTCAAGTTAAATTTTGACCTGCTTTTTTTTTTTTTTATCAGTGTCCCAAAACTACTGCGATGTTTATCTTTACTTGCATAATCATTTAATTGACTGGGCAGGTGATTACTCTAAATGGCAGCTCAGTTGTCACACTGCTCTTAAAAAGAGATTATTTCAGCCTTAAAGATGTTGAGTATTACTAAGATTAGTGCTGCTCATGTCACGAGGTGCAGCTGTGACGTGGGATTGCCATCATGTGAATGAAGGGGGAAGGCTTTGATCCAGTTAACCAACACCTTGGAATGATCTGGACACTAGTGGAAATTAAAGTCTCAAAATCCAGCATGAGAGGCATTCCTTTCACCTAGGAAAGGTCCTAGCTAAGGGCTTGTATCTGGCTGTACCTGTGCTGGGGGCTGAGTCATAAAGAAGCAGCGTGTTCCAAGGCTGCACCACCTAAATGCAGCTCCAGCCCTCCCTCCTTTGGTGCTTGGCAAAGAGCAGCATGTGTGCAGAGGCACACGTGAGCGTATTTGCTTTGATGAATGTTGTACTGCCAATAGAGAGGGATGAATTTCAGTTCTCTCCCTTTCAAATACTTAAATTTCATGAGAACTCATCATTTTCCCGGTGATTTTAAGTTCCCTTTTCACCGCCATTCTCATGATTTGCTAGTTTTCTTTAAACCAGCCTTAATTTTCATGTGGCTGTAAGTGTTAAGTGTTGTTTGAAACAGAAGACACAAGAATTTTAGGTCACCTACAGTATTGCATTTATCATAGAACTACACTTGTATATTTAAATGATCCTAAATTAGTTTTCCATTTCTGTCGCGTACATCTGCAATTTCTAGATGAGAGAAAATTAATCACAGACTAGAGATTGTATCTATCTATAGTTAACAAGAGCTTTACTTACCCATAAAAGCTGTAGCTCTCCAGGATGGGGACAATAAGGAACAGCTGATCTGTGCTGTGAGTCTGTGTCCTTTACAGCTACCACACTGTGAATAAGGGGGAATATTTTATAGCTTTCAAGCTGATGAGCAGCCCACAGCATGCTCACTCTTTCCTTCTCCTGCCTTTTTCTGTGACCCTGCTCTTCAAATGCATCTAATACTCCATAATTACTTAATCCTCCACCACCACTTTTGTTTCCAGTTCTTAGATGTCATTAACGGAAATGGAAGCTTAGTAATTGCCACACTGGGAGAGAGCCTTTCACATCTTCAAAACAGGTTTTTAGTGAATTTCCCTCTGCTGTCATTTATTAGATTCAATAATCATTCTTCTGAGGGACAGAGTTCCAAGAGAGACTAGATTGCAATTGGCATCTACTTACAGCCAGATTTAAGAGTGCTCCTAGAAGGTGATTCTAAAGTCCAGCCAAATTTTATCCTTACCTGGACCTCACCTGGCAGGTGCTAAGGGCTTGAGAAATGGTCCAAGCCCTTCACACCCACCTTTCAAGTCTGTGGCTAAAATATAAAAGAGGATAACATTTTTTTTTTCTGTAAAGGAAACTTGAGAGCCTGAAGGTGCCATGTCTGACTTACTGTTTCTGATCAAGTAGAATGCTTTCTGAAATATTCTCGATTATTATTTTATAATGGTTATCAAAAAAAAGCATGGCTTTTTTTTAACAAAAAAAAAAGTTATCAAAAAATTGCTGGTTTTGAAGCAATAGTTTGAAAATAATGTACAGGTTTGGGTTTGGGTTTTTTTTCTGTTGCCTTTCTAAGCCCACTTTATGTGAGAGTTGAATCTCTAATAAATAAGAGCCAGTTATAGGACAGCTTAGGAAGCATGTGCTGTGTTCTATTCAGGATGCATTCCAACCCCCTGGTGCTGCTGCAGCCTGAGCCAGAGGAAATGCTGTCTGCCAGTTCAGACTATTTAAAGATTGTTCCAGTAAGCAGATTGAGCTTCCCAGTGTGGTGCTGCTTGGTGGGGGCTGTGTGCTGCACTCTGTGGTTGTAACCGTGGCTCCAAGCCTGCAGCATCCTAAAACTTCACTGCACCATGGAATTATAATCACCGTGGTGATTATAACGCTGGAGGGAGTTTAATTTGCTGACTCTTAAAAAGCAATCTGATAATGAGTTTGGAGCCTGAGGATCCTGTAAAGGAGGTGGAGATGTTTTACTGGCTCTCTTGCTCAATAATTAAAAAGCTGATCCCTTTGGCTGGGCTGATGGAGAGGGAGGGTGAGCTGAGTTCTTTCTGGCATTATTTGTTTTTTCCAGTTGAAATGACATGTCTTGCATAGTTGCATGTGAATTGGAAAATAAAAATCCTACGGTAAAGATTGCTACCTTACATCCCGTAACGGGGAAAATCCTCGTGTGTACTGCGTTATATTTGCATTGTCACATCCAGAAAAAATGCTTTTTACAAGTGGTGGAGGAGTAGAGCACATGCTTGACTGCTTAAAAGGGACCAAGATCAGTCATGGATTAAGCTGTGTGTCACAAAATGATGAGACCTTCCTGCTGGTTCAGAGATTGACAAGATGAGCTGGCTCTTGTTGGCTTTTGGGTGTCACAGGTGTGGCTGCTCATTGAGGGCAGAGTGCAGACTGAGGTCAGGCAGGATTGTCACACGCTGCCAGCATGGCCAGAGCTTGGGATATTGCAAGGAGCAGGGTAAATATTAGCATTTTATTGGCAGAGCTGGTAAAGTGTGAAGCCCCAAAAGAGCCAAGGACCTGAGAGGAATGGTACATGGGGGTACTGCAGCATTAGGCATGCCAGACACATCCATCCTCCACAGGGGCCACTTCCAGGGTGTTCTGAAGTCAATAGGAATTTTTTCAAAGAAGCTGGGTCAGGCTCGTGGATATGTAGAAAATGGTAATCATGAAAAAAAAAATTTTCCTTGGTAAAAGACTGAAGATAACAAAGGAAAGAAAATGAGGTATATAGTAAATGGGTGAAGACAAGTAAGAAATCACATCAGATCAACACGTCTTGAGTGTCATTCATCATCTGGCTGCAGTGAACACTAATTAGGGAACAGAGGTTCATAACACTGCACAAAGGTATGGAAATCCTGTGCCAAATGAACTGGGATTTTATGTGGAAACCAATCAGTTTCAAAGATCATGACAAAATAAGATGGTTTGGGAGTCCAAATTTACTGACAGCAGCACTGTCAAGATGAAATGCTCTTTGTGTTTGCACATAATCCTGTTGTAAGGGACACTGCACAAGGTTCTTACCAGCATCAGGTGCTGATTGTGCTGGCTGCTGTACAAATGCACAGGGAGCAATTTTTGCACTGGAAAAGCTTACACCAAACTGGAAAATCAAAAGGTCTCACGAGTAACCTGGCAGAGGGTCAGTGGCAGAGGCATGAGAGGAGCCAGCAGTGGCCCTGCTCCTCAGGTGAGGAACCAGCTCAGTTAAGTGGGCAGCACTGCTGAGAGGGACAATGTGCTCGGGTCTCCCCTGTGCCTCTGGGGCAAAGCTGAGCCTTCACCTGGGGCACCTGAGCTGTGTTTAACCTTCTCCTCTAGACACATCCCAGGACTGATAGGCAGAGAGAAACTATTTTCTCTGCAGATACCAATGAAACAAACCTTCCTTTCAGCAAAAGAAATTATGTAGAATAAATGGATGAGTCTTTCTTCCTTTCTTAGTTGATGGATTGCTTTAAGTTAAGTTAATCTAATATTCTGCATTGTGATGTATCTCTCATCTGAGGGTTAATTTGCTGCTTTAATTTTTTACAAGGTGGAAATGTGATTAATTTGATTGTGGCTTCAAGTAAACTGTCCTCTTCCCAGGAGATAAAAAAAAAAAAAAAAGTGGACAGTGTGTATCTATGTTGATCTGAGCAGCAAAATAGCAGAAAAAGATTTATTGGAAATGACTTTCTGCACTGGGGAACATACTGATTTCATATTTAGCACTGTTTATCTTCTCTGCCTTTGAATACTAGTGAAAGGGTATTTTGGTCTGGTTCACAGATCTGGTAGGTGCAGTTATTTTGGGAAGCATCAAAAGATTTTTAGAAAAGGAACTATCATTTTACTTGCTCAGCACAAAGCTCCTGTGACTGGTATGAAAATAAACCTAGCAGAACAGAAGGGAGAGTGGAGGAGTTAGAGCAGAGGGTGAGCATATCTGAGAGGAGAAGCAAGCTGGAGCCTGTGATCGTGCTTCAGCAAACTGCTTTGGGGAGAGAATTGGGAATGTACAGCAGCACATTGAGATGCTCAGCGAGTGCCATCCTCTCCACGGGGACACATCACCATGCAGGAAGCAGTGCCCAGCATCTCAGTGCTCCGGAGGTGTGGCTGCAGCTCCCTGTGTGCTGCAGTGCTGCTCCAGCTGCGTGCAGGGCATCAGGGATTTATTGCTCTCTGCAGTACTTTGATGAGGAATGCGTTTTAGCAAATGCCACTGTTGAGTTTTAGAGATACACTTCTGATTTATTATGAGAATCGTTATATATCTTATAGGCAAAACCATGTAACTACAGCTACCTGAGCTCTGTCCAAGATTTCCTGAAAAGAAGCACCCACATCTGTTGTGCACTGGATTCACTCCACGTGTTCTTGTGCACGTTGGATGTGACCTGAGCATGCTGTTTGTCCTGTGTTTCCTGGTGTTTTATCATGCTCTTGTAACTCCAAGCTCGTGTTAGGTTACAGATATCACCAAATCCAGGACAGATTGCCACTGTAGCACTCTGGTCCCTGTGTACTCTCTAGAGACAGAATTTCTGCATCTCCAGGACCATGTTTGGAGTTCTGGCAGTTTGGTCAGGATTTTCTTTTAATGGTCATATTCCCAAACTGAACTTTCCCTGTTGGTGAAAAAAGACTTGTTCCATAAGTGTATGAATTGCTACTGTCACTCTTCTTTCACTTTCAGACTGGCTTAACTTGGCATTCCTAAATAACAAAATTAATCTGCAACACACGGACAGTCAGTAGTACTTCAGGTGTCCTTTTCTATACATCCATAAAGTATCTAGATCCTGAAAATGTATTTTTTTCCAATAGTTTTGTCTGTCTCTGCTCTCCCCTACTGCAATTTTCATGCACCACTTCTTGCTTTCTGTTTTGTGTGATGCTGGTGCGATAAAAATATACATACACCCACAGATTTTTATGCTTTTTAGTATAGAATAAAAATACTAAGTGGAAAGCATCAGATGCCTGTCAGCCTGAGTATCTTCAGCTGAGGGGAAAAAAACACCACCCTATCCTGCCTTTCCCTTGACTCACATTTCAAATCAGCTTATCTGGACAGAGGCTTGATGGAATGGAAGCCTGTGATTTTAGGAAAGAAAAAACCATCATTCTAAAAAAAGGGGAAGGTGGCAAATATCAGTCATTTCAGTCCTCATTGCTAAGAGATGCTTCTGGAAAGCAAAGGAACGGCTGGCAGGAATAGATGTGAGAGTTTGTGATCCTGGCAGAATTCAGAGTCTGGAGGCTTGCGTGTGAAGGTGCGAGTTGTTGGTAGCGCTGCTGTGCTCCGGTTTCCACTTTGTGTGAGTCACTTTTACCAGTCCCACATGCTGATGTCTCTCAGGGTTTTCAAAACACTCTTCTCAGTCTTGTTTGGTGCTGGGACAGTGTCATGGAAGAAGGTCAGGTTAGCTCCAAGGCACAAGCAGCATTTGTTTGAGGAGGATGACCAAGGCACTCCATGCTGAAGAGTGAGAGTGTCTGTGTCTGAACTGCTGTCTGCAAAGATTTATTTCTTTGCAGGTTTTCATTAAAGCAGGGTTAATTCTTCCCTTTCTCCCTGGAGTAGAGGCCCTAGCAATGAGATAGTGAGTCCTTGGAGTGAATTAGAAACCTGTGAATTGGATCAAGGCAGTAAAGCCCAAACAATCCCAGTGCATGTTCCTGAGCTCTGCTCTGGGGGCAGGAGCTGGGGGTCTGTGTGACCAAGGACAGCATCATCACAAACCATTGCAACCCTCTTTTACCTGGAGAATCTTTATTATCATGAGCACAGGCCAGATTTCCATTCCTGGTTTCTCTGGCTGTAATGTTTATCATAATAGAAATCCTAGGCTGTCAGAGGTTAATTCTAAGAGTTTATTCATGTGAAAAAAAGAAAGGGGAAAACAAAAGAGAAGGGGTAGTAACTTTTCTATAGGTTCTCTAGTTTTGTTGAGGCTGGGAGATGTCATGTCCTTTCATGTAACTTACTTTTAAATCTTTTTCTTTTTTTTTTGCCCCTCAGGACTTTGGTAAGAAACTTTCTGAAAGAAAATTAATCAACTTTTTTAGAGACTAAGCAATGGTTAAGGGAGTATCAATGATGATCTGGAGGGCAACTGAGCAAATCCCCTGTTTAGGAGAACTGTTCTGCCACTGTGCATTTGGAAAATATTTTAGATATTGTGTGTAGCAGGCAGATTTTAAATTAGCTATAGATTTTTCATTCTTCCTGTCTGGTTCAGTAAAAAGATAATTTGCTTCATAATGTTTCACAGTAGAGGCTGGCTACACAACAGAAGCTTGGTTTCAGAAAAGTTTTTTGAGGTTTTGACATTTCATTTTCTTCCACATTGGAAGATTTTAGCTTCATTTTTATGCTTCCACAACCAGAGTTGTACTGGGGTGTCATCTCTGGAATTGAGACTCTGGTATTTCAATTGGAAGGCTGCAGAGATACCCAGCTAGGCTGATAAAGCTGGTTTGGGAAGGGGCTGCAATGCACACACCTCTGTTCTGTCTGCTGAGTAGGTTCAGATGGGAATTCATTCAGGTACATCCAAGATTTTAGTATTAGGGCCAGAGCAATGAGAATGTCTCACTGGCATAGATAGATGTAGCCCTAACCAACCTCTCTTAGTGAAATGTTTATTGGTACATCTCCAAAACACTTGGGCTTTCGCTGAACTTTTTTGAGCCAAAACCCTTCTGATGAATGGTACTTATTTCCATGCATGTGTGACAACATGTGGAGTACAAAAGGAAAGCTAGCTCCTGCTTTCTGCAATTAGTGCATTTATTGCTCAGGGAAAGGGCTTAGAAGCAGGTATTAGATTCAGATATCTGTGCTTTATCTCTGTCAGGCTCAGAGAACTCCTATATTTGACTGCAGAATTCAAACAACACTGTAAGAACGAGCACTAGTGAAATATTCAACATCTTCTATGCCACTTTTTAATTACCTCTTGTTATATAAATCCTGCTGTTCTTTTTCAGTTTATAATGGAGATCAGAGGAACTTCTTCACTGCTGAGAATAATTCTTGGTGCCTCTTTCTAAGGTCCTCTGAGTATTCGAGGGTTTGCTTCCAATAGTTTGCATCAATAGCTGGAGGGGTTTTTTTAAGCTGGTTCTCCTTTAGCTGCAGATGCTGGGGCTCAAAGGCTTCACAGCCCAGTGAAGGAATTCTGACTTGCAGTGCTCTGTTTGCAGCTCTCTGCCTCCTGAGGCAGTGAAAACTGTAATATCAAGAGAAAGAAGGTCCTACAGCTCCAGCTCAGGTATCAAAAATGACCAGAGTCCTTGCTTAGGGGTATTGGAAGATCATTCCAGCTGACCTTTGGAGGGACTCTGGAAGATACAGAGAGCCCAACCATGCTTGTTCCTTGTGGCAGATTCCTGAAATGAAATGCTCTTCTCCACTATTTGAGTGGAGAATTGCCTGTCCTGAAGAGCAGCAAAGCAATCCAGCAAAGCCATCCTTCATTCAGAGAAAAGGGCTTGTGCGTTTTTGCTTATGGGATTATAAAATTGCTTGGAAGGTAAAAAAAAAAAAAAATTGCTTCCTTTTCTTTTTTCTAAGAAAACCAAAAATGATTGAAACTATCTGAACTTCTGACTTTGTAGGGCATAGAAGAGCCTGTAAAATCCACAAAAAATGCTTGTTGCTGATACACATGAACTTAGAAAGAGAAATGGCAGGGGAAGGATATGTGCAAGTATTTATGATGCTCAGATCTGAACGTGTTCTTCTGCGATTGTTGTGGATTTTCTCCACCTCATTCCACTTTGGTGATGACAATATATAATTAGGCATAAAAAGTTATGAAATTAGGGTTCTTTTGGGTTGCATATATGATTTTTATGAGCCTTGTGTGATAAAGGTGTGTGTAAATACAGATATACATCCTTGCATATGCTTTTTTAATTGAATATTTAGAGAAAAATCATAAAATGTCTTTGCTCACTAGGAGATCACATATCATTAATGGTACCAACTATTCTGTTAATATATCAGAGCTGCAAGATACAGTAATATACCAGTAGCAGAGAACCACCTGTGTGCTCAACCTACTACTAAAAAAAAAAGGGAATTTGTTCATAATGAAAAATAGATCATAATAAGTCCAGAAGCTCATGAATTTCTGGGAGGCAAACATTGTGCATCTCTGGACTTTGGGTTGCAATTTCACAATTTCCACCTGTCCAGCATAGTTTCTGATTGAAGATCTAGATTACAATGAAACATTAGTGATAAAAATATGGGCCCTTGCTTTATTGAAACCGTGTAGTCTGTTTATTTTATTTTTAGTCCACAACAGTTTTCCTTTCTCCTTTTTTGAAATTCAGCTGTGACCTTAAACTGACTTCCTGTATCAACCATCTGCATCCTCCTGCAGCTTGTTTCTTTTTCCTAGGCATTTAGTCCCTGTTCTACATACTGAATGCCTGCAGTATCCCTCCTAAAGAATGCAAATATTGACCATCTTTCTCTACAATGGCTTTTATTTACAGAAAAGAAGTTTTAATGCAGCATTTTTGTAATGGAACAACAACTGAAGAAATATGGTCTCTGAGTATTTCTGTCAAATCGTAGGAGGAGAGGCTAAATAGAAAGGGGGGGAAATGCAGTAAAATACAATCTTCAGCTGAGCCAAAGCTCTTTGCACAGCTTTGGGGTCTGTGGGAATGGCCTGGAGTGGAGTTGGGGCAGCTCAAACCCCTGTGCAGCCTAGAAAAGCATCAAGGTTGTTCCCTACCTGCTTTTTCTTGGCCCCTTTTTCATGTGCATCTTTTCTCCAAACAATCCCCCTGTTCCAGAGGGTCTCTGCAGCCTTTTTGGCCTTGCAGCTGAATGTTTGCTTGGTTCTGTGAGCTTCCTGGTGGCTTCCAAAGGCTTATTTCTGGGATAAGAATTTGGCCTGTATTACACTATTCCCACACATATCATGTAATAGTCCCTGGAAGTTACTGTGCTTTTTCAGGAAAAATGCAATGTCTGATCCCATTTCTTCAGTGACCTGCAAAGCTCTTTAATATTGCACAGTCCAGCTAATCCCATTGATTTTACTAAAGGTGACTATACAGCATAAAGTTAAATGCTTGCTTCAGTCTCTATTTTCTTTCACAGCTGGGCCAACAAAGTGGGGTCTCTGCTGCTGACATATCTGCAGGCAATCCAAATAAAATTTAGAGAGGGATAGAAAACTCTTTTATTTTCTTTTCCATAATAATTATGCTTATGCTTTCAGATTATTACTTTAAATTAATAAATTAAAGACTAAAATTATTTTTTTTGTTCCAGTCCAGCATCGTTTCACTACACTCTGGCATTTATACTTTTTAAGTGCTCACTTTTTGATCTGCTTGATGACAGCTCCTTTAGGAGCAGTCTGTCTCACTCTTGGGTGAGTTTATAGATCCATAATAAACAAGCCAGCAGGGACTATTGGATCATTCTGACTGTCACAAGCCATTATACCTTCACCCAGCTATCCCTGTAGCATTTGTTCTAAAGGGTGAATGTTACAGGTCTGTGACCTTTCTGAATTTCACAGGAGAAAATGGGATGGCTTCATGGGGTTCACTGGAGCACTCTAGGGCTCAGAATTGGTGGTTAATTTAGTTTGCAAAGAGCTGTTTGTGGTGCCAGTAGTGAAAAATTAAGAAGTTCTCAGCAACGTGTTTCATGTCAGGGTGTGACTCATCTCACAGAGACTGATGATTATCAGTATAGTTTAATGAAAGGAAGTGTTGTATCCATAGGATGTAACCTACTGATGAGTGAGCTGAAACTCCCAAGAGTATTAATGTAAAAGCTCCCACCTCCACTAAATAAATCACATTTTATAGTAAAATCAGAGGGACCAGGTCTTCCTCCACTGTTCACACTTGGAACCACAGTGCACTTTATGGTGGCAGTGAGATGAATTCCCTGAGCCTCACTTTTGCTTTCAGAAGCTGAACTGCTTGCTTGCTCTGATGAGAAATAAATGATCTTTTCTCCCTGCAGTAGGGAGGTAGCAGCACACTGCAGGGCACCATGAGCCCAGCCTTGGGAGATTTGTGAGTGGCACAGAGAGCTGGGCTGCACAGACAGTGCCATGGGCTGGTGTGCAGCCTGGCCTGGGCTCTGGGGATGTGAGGAGAGGGCTGAAGGAAGGCTGAGGATGAAGAACAGTGAGCTGCTGTGCAGTTTGGAGCAGAGCAGAGCTCAGGCAGGGTGTGGTGGTGTGAGTGGAGCAGAGCTCAGAGCTGCTGGGTTGTGCAGTGCGGGCGAGTGCTCTGTGGAAGAGAAGTCAGAGCCTGTCAGGAGGGCAACTGCTGGTGTGGAGTGTGCTGAGTACATTTGGTATGAGACATCAGAATCCTGAAAATATGACAGGAGCTGGATCAGTGGTGTGCTAACAAACTTCAAGGTTATTCCAGCTGTGGCAGAAATGGACCTGGGGACAGCTGCAGCCACT
>VZSR01003794.1:4851188-4866141 GCA_013398615.1 Brachypodius melanocephalos | reverse complement strand
TGGGTTCCAACAGGTGTGTGCTGAGGGGCAGGGAAAGAAGAGCAGACCACAGCAATACTCTTTAGGCAGCCGTCTGCACTTAGAGCTTCCTCCTTGGTTCACAGATCATTATAAAGATCAGATAGAGGTAAATCAATAAAAAGAAAAGGTGTATAGACCCTTAAGAGAAGCCTATCACTCCGGAGTTGAAAGACAACCATTTCTGCTTTGAAGGGTCGTGGATGGTCTCCTTCAGGCTCCACTGGAGATTTCTGCTGAGCAGCAGATGGACTGGTGTATTTTGTACTTACCCAGCACAAAGCTGGCCTGCAGTGTGCAGGGTAAGCACAGGCTGTGTTTTGTACAGTGCAATACAAGGTCCTGATGTGATGGAGAGCAGCAGGCAGCGTGTTCCGTGTGTCTTTTTGGAAGAAGGAAATCCTTGGAGGCTGTTAGCAGTGCGCCTTTTCATCTGATAAGGTGAGATCCCTGCAGACACTCAGTGAGCTGTAATTGCTGCCTGAGCAGAGTCTGCTGCCTGCCAACCCAGGACAGCCCATTTGTAGCCCAGGGCCCAGCCTGAAGGGCTTGATTGCTGTTTTGCAAATGAGATGTACACCGATTGAATTGGCACAATCCCAGCGAGAGGCTGCTGAAACACCAACAATGTTCTACCTACCTGCAGTGGATGGGAGTGTTCTGGCATCATCTTCTGCCCTTCCTCTGCAAAGTCTCTCTCTTCAGTGCCTGGCTTAGGGAGCACTAGTTGTAGCCTTTTTACCATGTTTTCTCAGATTAACTTTGTCAAGGAACCTTGACTTTTTTCTTTTTTTTTTCTTTTTTTTTTCTTTTTTTTTCTTTTTTTTTCTTTTTTTTTGTCTTTTTTTTTCCTTTTTCTCTTTTTTTTCTCTTTTTTTTTTTCTTTTTCTCTTTTTTTTCTCTTTTTTTTCCTTTTTTCTTTCTTTTTTGTCTTTTTTTTCTTTTTTTTCTTTTTTCTTTTTTTTCTTTTTTTTTTCTTTTTTTTTCTTTTTTTTTTTCCTGTTTGGTTTAATTAACCTGCTTTCACTCTGAATTATTTTAATAGTGGGTGCTTTAAATTGAAAAATTATGAAGGGACTTGCCAGCTCTTTGTCTTGCTATTGTTAGTGTTTTAGTAGCAATAAACATCAAGTCTATCTTGTTCTGCACACGTCTCAGAACTTTGTAATACAGGTCAGAATTTGGAATATCTATTAACAACTTGAAGAAAAATCTAAGGGCTGTCCTGTCTCCACTCAGCTCCCCAAATCTCTAATAAATTGTGCTGAACCTTGAAGGCATCACAGGCTCCAGTGTAATTGTGTGTATGACAGCTGTGGCACAAAGGGATGGCCCTAAAGTAACTCTGCTGGGTAGGATTGCCCCGGTGCCAGGCAAAAATAATCACTGATGGCACTTCTTCTGAAGGGCAGGTAGTGTTGCAGGGTGCAGAGCTAACCTGGGGAGACTGGAGCAAAGACAGATGGCTCTACTCTCTGCAGCCCTGCACTGCACATCCTTCTTTCCCTGGGTTAATTCCCATTCCTTTACTTTCCCTGCTGTCTCTGTGTTTGTGATTGTCTGATTTCTGTGTGGGGCTGTGGAATAACAGATTTGAATTAAAATAAAACCGAGCAAACCCCATCTATCTGATGAGGCTCCTGCCACTGCAAATCTTCATTGCACCAATAAAATCCCCAGTTAGCATCATTTCACTTGCAGCTCTAAGACTGACAGCATAAGATGTATTTTCCCGTGGATTGGTTTGTAGCTCTCTTGCTGCATTTCATTTCATTAAGGTGAGGTTTTAATCTATCTATTTAATTCTTATTTTGCTATAAGTATCTCAGATTTTTTAAGATTTTCCTTTTCTTTATAGTTAACACCGTGCCCTGTAGAAACAGCAATCCTGAACGAGTGCAGAGGTGGTGATGAGCGTGCAAAGCCTGCCCTTGTTCCAAAACAAGGAGTCTGACTCACTGATGCTAGAGATCTATGGAAAAGAAAGGTCTGGGAAAAAACATGCCCTCATTTTTGCTTTGTGTGGTGCTTTGTAATGGAACAGCAGGTTCAGGGGAGCATTCATCCTGAGCCAGACTGTGCTGCTGAGAAATTCCTCTCAGCCCTTAGAGGGAGCCACAGACCTGAGGATGGGAATGGAGCGAACCCAGGCAGGTTTTGTTGAACCCATCTGTGAGACAGGAGGTGGGCAAGGGATGGTTCTCCGTTGGTTTTGGTTTTTTCCTAGCTTTTAATTAACAGCAACTTGCAAATCAGGCATAAGGCTAGTTCATGGGGAGTGCCAAAGCACATTTGCTTTTGTGGTGACAGGTTTGTAGGGTTTCAGAGACCTCAACCAAATGTTAATTTTGCCTTTCCCCTTTTATGTGATCAGCTCCCTCCTGCACCATTCAGGTCCAGGTTCTGCCGTTCTCCATTTGATGCTGACACAGCAGGACTTGAAAAATTAAGATACTGCATGCTGCTTCCTCTTTAAAAATGAGAAATCTAAAGACACAAACCACAAGAAATTGATTAAGACTATGGAATTCAGAGTCTAGAAAACATGATTGCCACTTTTTTTTTCTGTTTTTTTTTTTTTTCTTAATCATATCCCTTTCTTTAAGGAGAGATATTCGTTACAGCCCTCTCTTCCCCTGTAATGTGTAGGTTATAGCACGATATTTTTATGTAAATTACATGGCTAAAGTAGATTTTTATGGCTGTGTCATAAAATGCAAATGCTGTTCTCCTGGCTCAGCAATAATCAGCATTGCCAGTGAGCTGTTCAGGGGATGGAAGATGCACATGCTCAGAGCAAAATGGATGGAGAGATTTGCAGCCTTTAGCTAATGAAGGACTTCCCCTTTCTTAAAAACATGAAACAAAAATGTTCTTCTGTCCCTTTTCCTTTCCCTGCCTCCCCTTCCCCTGCAGATGGATTCTGGTGGCAGTGCTGAGGAGTGCTGAGCCAGAAAGATGCCACACCAGAGGTGGGGCAGAGCGTGTCCAGCCCCAGAAGATAAAATAAAATAAAATATAAAAATTAAAAAAAAAAAATTAAAAAAAATTAAAATAAAAGGAAACTCCAAGCTTAAATTGTGAACAGCTCTGGGCTCCTTGCAGAGACTGCTGCTAATTTGAGCATCAAGTTGCGTGGCAATTATTGTAAGGTAATGATTGCCAACAAAGAGTTCCATGAACAGTCACTTTTATTTTCTGTGTAGGCTGTTGAGTTGTAATGTTTCTGTGATGATTTTAGCTCAGCTTGGACTGTTCAGCTAGAGGTAACCAAGGTGGAAAGACAATGGAAAGTTCACTGTCCTAAACTATTCAAAATGCTTCCCAGGAAGGCTGGAAAGGTGATGGATGGCCACAATCAGGAAGGAGGCACCCTTACTGCAGATTTCCCTGCTCTTCTGAGTCATTAATTTATCCATATATCAACTTGGCCTGGGAAATGAAGAGAGAGAATAATTATTTTGCAATAAAAGTTTTTATTTTTTTTGTTTTGCCTGAGTTATTTCCTGTCCCTCAGTTTTCTGTCTCTGTGTTGGTTGGAGTTGCACAGCTCTTCACTTTACAAAATATCAGCTAATCCTAGAGGCAGCAAGAGTTGTTAGAGTAGGTTTAGTGTTTCTTCAAGGTTGTTTTGGACCTCACAGATTTGCTTAATTTTCTGAGCAATCAGGAGAGATCATGATAATTTCTTTGTGATAATCCCATCTGTGTATTTGGAATATTTGTGGAAACATGAATTGCAATGAGAATCAGTGTCTAATAGGTTAAAAATTAATGCTAAAAATGTATGATGTTTGTTCCTACTTCTGTTGAATGTTGGCTTACATTGGATGGGGTGTTTCTTTACCTTCCTTCTCCTTTGTATTTCCAGTTTATTATTTTGGCGTTGCTGCAACCCAAAGAAAATCTCTGACAAGGAAATCAATCAGATTTGCTGCTGTGATTAGATGATAACATTTCCACATGTGATATTTTTATTTTGTTAAAGAAAAAAAAATATTTCTGACACAGATTAATTCCATTTGGTTACCATCCTCAAAAATTTTAGTTAAATTATAGTTAAATAGTCTTCAGGCAATGGGTTGCTGGTGAAGTGTCATCTCATCTCTTGGCTCCTGCTGTTTTCCTCGTGTGGTTGCTCATTGAACATTACAAATAGTTGCCTGAATATTTGTTTGCATTCTGTCTTGTATCTCCATCCTGAGCTCCTTCTGCAGCTGAAGGCTGTTCAGAGATGGTGCTGCTTATCATGCTCAAATACACATAATCCATGATGAAGAGCTTGTTCTTTGCACTGTGATAGCTTCTGATCAGGATTTAATTTCTGGTCTGTGAAGTCAAGCGAAATAAAATAAGAACGATGACAAATGAGTCAAACAGTGAAACTGCCTGCCCCCAAGCCTTTGCAAAGGTGAGTCCTTTTCAATTAGTGCCAAAACGTGGAGCCACAGCTCTAATATAATTGAATAGAAGTGGAGAAACAAAAGCCAACCCCCTCAGGGTCTTCCCTTTCTACACCTAAGTAAAATAGAGAAGCATAATAAAATCTTTCTTACTCTAGGGGTTTTTTTCCTTGCCAAGTTCTATTTCTTAAAAAATAGTAGTAATAAAAAAGTCATTTTGTTTTAGGAGACAAAAATCTGTACATAAGACTGATCCTGGATTGCTGAGTGGACCACACTCATCCCAGCCCCTGATGATGGCTTCTGAAATCCTGTTTTCACCTGAAGGCATCATTTCAGCACCTTTGGCATTGTGTTTCCAGGTGACAGAATGACTTCATTGGAATTTTGGTTTATATCAGTTTGATTAGGGCAATAGTATTTTGCACACCTCAAAAGAAGGACATGTGAATAGATGCATTCATGTTTTGAATATGAGGATGTTTTTGAGTATGAGGTCATGGAAGTCATTCATATCCTACTTTGACAGCTCCTTATCCACAAAGCAGGTTTCTAGTGAGGAAACATAAGCCTGCTCTTTCTCTTCCTTCCTGTGTAAAAATCAAGCAGTGGGGTGTGGCTCAGCCTGCAGATGTGATCTGTGTTTTGTTGTGCCTCTGAGTGGCCACACTTTGGTTTGTCTCACAAAGTGGCCCCCTCCCACAGTGTGCCATCCCTGCCCAGTGAAAACAGGCTCCCCAATTCAGAGGGTTTGCTTTTCAGTGTGCTGGGCCTTGGTTTGCTTTGGGATTTTTACATAATTAAGTGGGTTTTGGGCCCTAATGCTGAAATATTATTTTTGCTGATTTTTATAAGTCTTTACTCTGTAACAGTTTTATCACGTCCTGGAAGAGCAGCACTGCCACTCTCTCCAGTCACCAAGTGGAAAATGAATTAACATCAGGGCTTGCCTGGTCTGCGTGAATTGCTGAGAACTTAGTCTTGTTTATTTCCTATTAATTTATTTATAAAGCGATAACAAGATTCTTGTGGCTTTTGTAACATCTGCTTTTAATTTTAGAAGCATTTTAGTCAATTTGCTGCATGACAGTATTTGTCAACACCAGGTAACTATGACCTCTAACATGCCTTACTCTGTTCAGACTGGTGAACAGGCTGGACTGAGAAATAATATGCAAACTGCTCTGTTATCAGGAGAGATCAGTTCCCAAAGTGACATGGATATTGGTGGTGTAGGTGATACCTTTAACCATGACATCACTTTAAACCCCTGGGCAATGCTCACGCCCTTGGGAGTGCACTGCTGCTGAAGGGAGCTGCTTGACCTGAAACTCTGAGACTCTCTATGTTGAATTTCCTTCTGCTCAAGGGAGCAAAGCTGCTGGCTTCAGTCAAGAATTCCTTATTTTTACTGGCTTGCAGTCAGGAGCACTGAAGTGACTTTTATTTTTTTTTCCAGCCTTTTCATTTTATGTTTTTTTTTTTTTTTTCCCTAGCCTGTTCTGTTCATTTTTCTTACATGCACTTGACACCTGTCCCTACCTTTGGAGGATGAGATAAGCAAAGAACTCTGTCCCTGTCGAGACAAGGAGCAGAATATGCCTGCACAAAAGGGGCCAGAGCAGGAATCAAACCTCTCCTGGGCGGGCAGGCGTGGGAGAGCTCCTTTGCTGCAGTTTGCTTTCTGGAGTGCCATCACTGGGGCTTTGTCACTCTAGTGGGTACAATTGGAAGTGGGTTTTTCTCTCTCTTTTGTTTTTTATTTTTATTTTTTTTTTGGAGTGGTCATGCTGCAGCAGATTTTGCGTGACATGTACATCGACCCTGAGCTGCTGGCAGAGCTGAACGAAGAGCAGAAGCAGATCTTGTTCTACAAGATGAGAGAGGAGCAGCTGAGGCGCTGGAGGGAGAGGGAAGAGAGAGCCCGGATGGAGGAGGCTGTGCTGAGAAAGGCAGCAAGGAGCACCCAGAGTAAGATCTGTGACCTCCTCCTGTGCTTCAGAGCTGGGGAGGGTGGGCTTGCACCTCGCTGTGGTGCAGCAGGCACCTGGAGGAGATTGCAAGGATGAGTGTCAGCTGTCCCCATGGGCAAAATGACATTCTGGGAACAGCAAAAGCACCACGTCCCTGCTCCTTGTATCTCCAGGCTGGCCCTTTCTTTTGGGGGTATTCTTTTGGGGGTATTCTTTTGGGAGTATCTTAGTGATGGAGTGAGGGGAGTTGTTTTGGAGTGCCTGTTCCAGTCAGGCAGGAGTCACTGCTGATGTTCTGTCAGTGGTGACTGATCTATCATGACCAAGTTTCTTCTCTCCTCCTAAGGAATTTCTTTTTTTTCCCACCTGCCATCCCCATCCCTTGCTGTAGGTCCATATTTCCAATATTTCCATCTGGATGGAGTAGGAAATAATTTTATGAATTTGATCTTGTTGTGAAGGGCTCTTTGTGAATAAATGTAACACAGCCATACCATATGAGACTAAATTTCCAGTTGTATTAGTAAGTAGTCTCTAAGAGATTATATTTAGGAAATAGGATAATAGCGTGGCAAATCAACAACCAAAAACCAAAGAGAAGAAACCAGAGATGTGTTTGCATGCAGCAGGTAGTTAAAATATGGAGATCCTCCCAGAGGCTGCTATGAATGCTGAATGCGTGTGTTGACTTGGAAAGTGAATATGAGAATGACGGAAGGAGCATCAGAAAATAACTTCTCCAGATGTCTTTTCGAACTGACTTGTGGGTCCAGGTGGTGTCAGAACAGAAATGCTTAATTTCTTGCTCTTTTCTCTGAGTAAATGCCTTTCCAGCTCTTTCTCCCATTCACAGGCTGGAGCTCTTAGGCTGGTGTAAGATAGGAAACATTTTCAACTTGGAAATGTAACTGCAGCGGTTCCTCAGTCAGCAAGGAGATGTCACAGAGATACATCCAACACTCATTTCCCTGCCAGAGATCTTATCCTGTCTTTAAATCTATTAAAGCTCGAATATTCAAAATTTCTGGTAACTTTTGGTAGCTGATTTTGAGAAAGTTCTTTAATGGTTATGGGACTGTCATCAGCATTTCAAGTGTTGCTTATTTGAGCACACCTATGGTACAAACACCTCAATACAGAGACATGGTTGGATTCAGTTGTCACTTGAAATATTTAGGGTTTCTTAACTTTACAAAATGCACTTTAGACAGTTATCAATTCAAAGACTATTATTAGAAATGTGCTTCAAAGCAGAACTAGTTTCCAAGTCTCATTTGAAGCACAGACCTGCATGAAGTGATTGGACTAAGTTACAGTGGTATCCTTAAAATGAGGAGGAAAAATGTCCAGAAAACCCTGGTCAGCCTCAGTAGGCACACAGATGGCAAAGTGGATGTTGGAAAACCTCCTTCTGTTTATTTTTAATTTTTTTCCATGTTAGTGCTGTCACTGTGAGTGGCCCTCTGAGAGGGATGGCGTTGGAACAGCTTCTCTCATACAGCATAAAAGCCTTGCTCATTTTGATTGATTTGTAGCTGAGAAAAAATTAAAAATGCAGTTCAGTTCCACGTACCAAAACAACACCACACCATTGAGATAATCTGTATCATGCTCATTCTTTGAGGGAAACAGATAGAGAAAACTCTAACTGCAAAAATATTTGTCTGATGAATTGTCACGGTGTTGACACCTACATTTCCATATATCAATTATACATTAAACCTGTTCATCTTCCTACTACAGGAGACCATTTTCTGGGTAATTAATTTTCTGATTTATAAGGAAGAGGAGAAAGGAGAGCAGCAGAGTACCCTATAGATTATATTTGCTCTGACAAAGGTAGTCACAAATACTCATTGAGTTAAATTTCCCAAAAACCCATTTCCATTTTACCTTCTTAAATTGCCAATTAAAGGTATTGCTTAGGTTTGACTTTTGCCCACTGTTAGGAAATTTCTGCTTTCTTCAGAACTGTAGTGAAGAACTATTGGGATCGGATTTGCAAGTCAGGCATCTGGTTCTGCTGGAAATATTTTTTTATTTTCATGAACTGATGTGCACCAGAGTTAGAAAATATAACTCCTTTCAGCTGTGTTGGTCATTAACTGTACAGATACTTTTAACTGATTTCTATTGCACAGTTCCACGGTGTGATGCTAAATGGTCTCAGTGAAGATGGTTTCTTGCTTGAAACAGAAAAGATAAAAAATCCAACTGCAAACTGTGGATATAAGGTATTAATTACTGTGCAATAGTCTTGCCTGTAGACTCAAGGGGTCAGGATGCCAATAATATTTTTTTTTTATCTTAAAATATTTTTTTTCCTAGAAGACAATTGACATCATCATTTTTTGGACCTTGAAGCTGCTTAATTTTCAATTGCCCTTAATATATAAGTGAATTTCCAGCCCTTCTTCCCCTCCTACACAGTGTAGAAAACAGAGTGGTTTTATTCCTGTTTTAAATTAATGTCTACTAAGAAATGCAAAGCTACCACAATTACGTGTTCTTTATTCCCTTGAAACTGAGGGGTTTGAGGTTTTTCATCTGTGGGTTTTGGTTTTGACTCTGCTGCATGACACTTTTTATGTTCATCCTACTTTCTTTAGGCCAGGAGTTACTCTGAGTTTATAAATATCTTCGTAGCCTGCAAGAGTAGAATAGATGGGAGACTTCAGTATCTCTAATGCTGAGTTTCTGAAAGTTTACAGTTGACAGGAAAACATGGATGTTGTTTTTGAATATAAAAACATAGCATTTGTATAAAATAACATCATACTAATTTAACTGGAATTATCTTTATAGTGCTGCCTTTCAAATCCTTCTGTTTTCCCTAAAGTTTGAATAGCCACATATGACAACTTTTCTCCCCACCTCTTTGGGATGGGATATAGTGAGAATGAACAGAAGTTGTTAATGACAACAGACACTTCTCTAAATAAAAGTGCTCTGAAAAGTGATGATGATCACTTCTGATGATCTGGAGTTCTGTTCCCCAGCAGCTGCAGTTCCCCATGGATTCAAGGGCTTAGCTCCAGAGGGATGTGTGCACCCAGCAGCACAGCACAAGGCTTGCGGTTTTCAAAACAAAGCAGTGATTGTGAGTTCAATTTTGGTTTCCTACAGTGGCTTAAAGATGAAATGTTCTTGTGTTTTAAGTGTGCTCTCCTATGGAAACCACAGTTGCAGAGCTGGGGGTAAAAAGATTGGCATATGCCAGTCAGAAAAGGCCTCGTGCTAGAGTTAAAATCATTAACAGGCTTAGGGAATGCTCATTAACATGATCATTTTTAAATTATTTCTACCAAAGACCCCAAATCTCCATTGATTTTTAAAGCAGTGCCACTGAGTGCAGGTTGTCTGTAAATGTCCTATTCAGTATTATGAAATTTGCTGTTGAGAAAACAAGTCCAAACCATGAAATAAGATGTAAGTTGTTGAGAGGGTTTAGCAAGCCAAATAGTGTACCCATCTGTGTAGTCTTGTTCTTAATTTCTAAAGAAAACAGTATTAGTCACATGCAGTAAATGCTAAATGATGCCTGCTTCTGTATTTGGATTGTTTGGTTCCATGTGTCTTGAGAAAAGGTTAAAATTGAAATTAGTATCAGAATGAGTCAATGTTGAAGGAATTATTTCACTTTGGGGGTGAATGAAATGTGTTCAGATTATTCAACAGTTTTAATTTCTTTGCCATTTAAAAAACACAGATTGATGTCTAAAGGGAAGCAATGTATAACATCACTTTAGAATGAAGTATTTCCTTTAGAAGAGATCAAATAAATTGTCCCCACGTTTTTTGGTATGTGTACCTTGCCTAAAATTATTAGTAGAATTTGGGGATCATGTGGGTCCTCCCAAAACGACAGCATTTAGTGAGCTTATTCAAGGTAAAGGAAATCTTTTGTAGCTTTAATTAAATAATGACTGCTGGCTGGTGCTGGAATAGCATCACAGGTGAGCTGAATTCTAGGAGGTCCATCTTCACTTACACAAATTGCTCCTGGGCAGATGCTTCAGGAACATATCTTCATTGTAATAAAACAGTTGTTCCTACTGTGCTCAAATCACTGAGAGAAGTCTCCTCAAAATTTGGAGATGCCTTTGGTATTTCCTGAGAGCTGACTGACAGGCAGCTTTGCAATTTGCAAAGAAACGTATTTATGTGATTAGGCAGGAGCCCTTTAGCCACTACAGCTGAGCTGGGAGGCAGCAGAGGACCCTGACAATTTGGGTTTTGACACTGATGCAGCACCCAGAACTGTCAGCATTCCCAAAATGAGATCTCAGAAACTATTGAGCATTAGGCAGCTGAAGGACAGTCTTGTGGGAGGGGAGATAATGCTGGTCTGCTGCTGTTATTTCAATAGCATTTCTGCTGTTATTTCTATTTATTCATTGTGAACTGCAGCTCTTGGTGCTTAGACAGGAGCTATTTGTAAACTCTCTTATTTGCCTGTCCTTAACAAGAGTAGCTGGGAGAAAATAGGGTAGGCTAATCACAGCATGGCTGGAAAATAATTTATCTGTCTAAATGACATGTGTGTTAGAAAATCATTAGAGGATAGATGATGCTATTTGGAGGCAAGTATTTCAACTATCCCAAGTGGATGGTTGGATCAGTGTCAGAGGAAGGCCAGTGAGTGGGCTTGTGTTTCAGTGGGTGGACATGCAATGACATTTTTTCTGACTTTGAACTTGGAAATGTATTCCTCATTAATGCTCAGGCCTCTACAGACCCTGCTGATGCTTGGCTAAGATTTTATCTCCTATGGGGACAAGCTCCTGTCGGTGTTCAGTGTTTCTTCCCCGTATCACTGGATATGGGTCTAACCAGAGACATCAGACCTCAGCATTTCTGAAATCTCTGGCACTATGTGGTCTGGAATTCTGTAGAGACCTGTCCTTTGTTTCCAATCCAGATAGGGATGGAAAAGTAACCAGAGGACATGAGCAAGAACATGAAAACAATTTTTGTTAGGGGACTGAACCACCTAATTTGAAGTCATTGGATGAGTTTTAGTGTGACACTCACGATGTAGAGAAGCTGCAGCTTTGTTTGTGCTCTGTGCCTTGGGCCAGAACTGAGCTGCTCAGGGCCCTGGAGTGGATGAGGCAGGCTTAGACAGCAGCTTCTGAACTCAATCCTCTGAACCTGCAGCTATCAAGAGACCTCCAGCTGCTGGATGACCTAGGTGTGCACCAGATGGAACAAATCCAGAGGGAATCCTCTCACCTCCTATGATCAGCCATAAGTCTCTGCTTTTTGGTTTTGGATCTTGTCCTGCAGCTGATTTCTCTGTTTTGCAGAAAAGTGACAGCAGAATGCTGCTGCCCACCTGGGGCTTTCCCCTGCACGTGTGCAATAAATAATCCTCAGTGCTCCTGAGGCATCAGCCACTCTCTGAGAGGGGCTGCTGGGTCAGTGCAGCCTCGGGCATGGGGGGCATTGCTGTGTTCCTCTGCCTGTCTGGACACAGCAGTGTTGGACTTTCTCCCACATCCTGTGCCCTGGTAATGGTAGGAGGTTGTGGCTGTCTGCAAACTCATGAATACTTGATATGGAAAGAGGGCAGAGCTGCAGCCAAGGGGGGAATGGGGTGTGCCCAAGATAATTCAATATTTCCTTGCTGATTTTGCCATTTTTTAACATAAATGACTAAAACATTCCAAGGACAAAGGAACCAGGTTTTGAGAGCAGGATTTGGAAAACTCAGTGTGTTCAAGTCAGCAGTGGATTTAGGCAGGCTCTGATGGCAGTTCATGAACCTTTCAGTCCACTCCTCTGCTGTGGTGCTGAAAAGCCTTGCTGCAAGGTGTGGCTCTCCCTGCTTCTGTCCTGAGTGCCTGACAAAAGGAGTCAGTGCAAGGCTGCCACGCTGCATTAATCAGGAGAGCCTGCTGCACAACATGGTCCATATTTCCCTGTTCATTCTGTGATCCAGAACCCTGATCCTCCTGCTCTGGGTTTCCTGTAGACCCTGAAGCAGCCATGCACACTTGGTTTTGTTTTATTCTCAAAGGGAAAACCTGGAAGCTTTGTTTCAGGTCTGTGTGAGAAGCCAAGCCCTATATATAGCTTTTTACATTTTGCAAGATTCACTTTGGATGAAGAATCACAAAACGTGGTGCTGTGTTCTTGATGTTTTGTAATGAAGAAAAAAATCTCAAATGAGTGACACTGCTGGGAATGATTTTAAAACCTTCAATTTTGCTTTGATGTTTGCCTGTATTTTTATGCTGTTTACACCAAAAGGGTCAGCCATTAAAATGGACAGAGAAGAGGTTGCCTCCAAATTGTACAAGGAGCTAGAACAATGTCTTTAGGAAAAGAGTTTTGAATGTTATCACCTGGTTGAAATTGGACCAGTTCCAAAATAGTTACGTGTAGCAGTGTGCCACGGCCAGGGAGCCACAAAATTATTTGGAACGTACTGGATAGATGCAGCTTAAATGGTATTTTATTTCTGTGTTTCTTTTTTCTTCTTCTTTCTGGTTTCTAACATGCAAACCTCTGTGTGTATGTTGCATATGTACAAACCATGTCCTAGTGCAAACCCACTTACCTTTGAGTGTTGTGTACAGTTATCCCTGCTACATTTGCTAATTACCAGAGTCTTATCTGAGTAACTGTTTCCTCCCTTAATATTTGCTCTCTTCAGTCACTCTTCCTTTATTTGATCCTGAAGGGGTTTATTGCAGCATAATTATTTCCATGGTAACAGGCTGTAATTCCATAAACAGAAGATTGAGTTTGTTATATGATCAGGAAGCAGCTGCAGAGCCATAAAAGGCTGATTTTTCAGCAATGCTGAAATCCTGCAACCCTTATTGATACATTAATGTAATCAGCTGAATTTCTTTCTCCCTTTGCAAATCGTGCCTTAAATAGAAAGGCACACAATGTAGTGTTCAAATTCAAAGGTGTGTAAATTGAAATGCTAGGGGCAGATTTTTCCCCCATTCTTCTTAAGAATTGAAATGAAGGGGATTTTTGAATGTATTTTGGGAAAAGAGGGATTCTATGCTCCCATGACTATTAGCAGGGGCAGAGCACAAATTAGTTGTAGATCTTCAGTTTATTGTGGGATGATGTTATTCTCATTACTTTCCTCATTACCATCTAGTTATTCTCTGTGTATCTTAATGGATTTACAGCAGTTAATGTTTTGAGAAGTGCATTTTGTCCTTTGAATACTCTCTCAAAAACATTCACAGTAATTTCCTAGCTTTTCTCCCTAGAAAGAAGTGAAATTCTGTTTGTGTGTTTGTAAAAAAAAAAAAAAAAAAAGATAATTCAATACTTATTGGCTGAGCTCAAGGAATTGAGAACAGCCTAAAGCTCACATCCTCATTTTCATCCTAATCAATGTGCTTCTAACACATGTCCTCTAGCTGATGAAACACTGAATGGAACCTCATCAACCCTGCAGACTAACAAAATTCAAGCCTCTACTTTAAAGAAGCCATAAAAATAATTTGCTTGGAAAGCCAAGAAATCTCAAGTAAAGGGCGTTGTGCTTGGACCAGAGTAAACCAGATATTTGAAATGCAGAGAGACAAAACCCCACAACCCTACAAACACAGCAGACTCCACGAGCTACGGTTTAGCTTTCCATGATCAGCTTTTAATGCACATGCAGGCTATTTGAAATGCAGAATAAATTTCAGGAGGTTTTTTCTAGCCCAGGGAGAGAAAAGAATAGAAAATGAAGAGTAGAGATGTTTTCTGTAAAGAGTCAAAAGATACTTGTGTGACTACAAAGCTTCCCAGCAGGTGAGGAAGGGCAGTCAATTGATGTTCTAGAGACCTGTGGCTTCCAAGCAGGGGAATTATGGTGGGAAGCCCAGAGAAACAAGGCTGTTTATGGAAATAGCAGATTCTTTAGTACAGCATTCAGCAGAATTTGGATGCTGTCCTGTGGTTCTGAGATTATAAATCGGTGATCACATAATTTTCTGAGTTGGCAACCTGTGGTGTTCCCTACCACAGAGAGGCAGGAGGATGTTTGGTGCTCTGTCATTTTGCTGGACTAAGCAGGCAGACTGGGTGATGGCACAGCTGGCAATCCTGTCACCAAACCAGGCCTCCAGCTGCTTGGAATAGCTCCTGTGTGGATCACAAACGGGGGTTGCTGGGGGTTCTCTGCCTGTTCAAGCAATGGTGACCAAGCCTGGAGAAAGGAAGCTGACTCCAGTGATATTTTATTTGCCCTAATGACCATTATGTCTAAAGCACTTCTATTTGGAGGTGTAAACAAGGAGCCCAAGATCCCATGAAACTCCTGAGCCCAGGGAGTGGCTCAGCTGCTGTTCCAGCTGTTCCAGAGGCAGAGTGAGGCCAGGTCTCCCTGGTGTGTCTCTGTTTGTTCCCAGCCTGAGGCACAACGCTCAGGTCTGAAGGATGGGGCTGGAGGGCAGCGCAGCCTGAGCTCTGCACACAGCTGCCATTCCCCATCAGCTGGGCTGCTTCTCTCTGTCCCCAGGTTTGCAGGCAGGGTCTGTGTTCCCTGTGAGCCCTCAGTGAGGTGACAATGCCCTGCTGGCCCTGGGGCAGTGT
>VZSR01003794.1:4796869-4851088 GCA_013398615.1 Brachypodius melanocephalos | reverse complement strand
CCAACAGGGCAGCACAAAGAGCAGCCTGTGGTGCCCCGTGGTACCCCAGCTCCTGGTGGCACTGCAGCACTCTGTGATGGGATCAGGAGCGCTGCTGGCACAGCCTCCTCATAACTCTTGTAGGTGAGAGCTCCAGTTTCCTATTGCTCTCCAGGGCATTGTTTTACACTCTCATTGCTGTTATAGAATTGACTGTGTGAACAACAGACAAACAGAAAACATGATTTGGTCTTGTTTTTGGTTGTGTGTGTTTATATGTACAAACTTAGAGCTGCTGTTGGTTCTGGTCTCCAAGAAGGTTTTGCTGTGATCCCTTTGTGCTGCAAATTTGAGAGGCTTGATTCTGCATTTTCTGGCTTGGCATTGTCTGGAGTAAGGAGCCAGAAGCCACTTTGCTGCTCTCAAAGCAGGGTGGGTGTAGGTTTAGAGGAGCTCCACGTGAGGTGCTAATTCATGAGGTTCAGATAAAAAGAACTTCAAAAGCTTGTTGTCTTCTCCTGGTGCTACAAAGTAGTTTTAGGTGAAAAATGGAATATTAAAGCTGACATACCATTGATCTGAAGAGTAGGGATGGGCAAGACCTGGTAAATTATTCAGTAAGTTTTCCTGATAAAGCAGTGCTTGTTTCTAAAACACTCCCATTTCTGCCCTCCAGTCCTGACCAGCTTTGACATCTACTGCTTCCTAAGGGTTGCTATTTGCAGCCTGCCACAGTCTCTCCAAGAAGAAAGAAGTACTTTTGTGGTCAGGGCACAAGAGATTTAATTTTTATTTCCTGACTCTGCATTAGGCTTTGTGACTGGGCTCAGAAGCATGCTGCTGAGCAGGAAACGTGAAGTTCTCTTGCCTCTTTCTCATCTATATTTCAAATTTGTTTAGTCAGGACCTGTCTCTTCCTTTTACAGTTAGTTGATTTTTTTTTTCTATTTTTGTGTATTTCTCTTTCATTTGGAAATAAAGTGCATTAACAAATCACCTTATTTTCAAAGAGTTATGATTTAAAAATTACAAGTTTTTAAAAAATGTAATACTTGAGAGGCACTTTAAAGCAGGAATTATTTTTGTTCTAAAC
Organism: Brachypodius melanocephalos; assembly: GCA_013398615.1. Taxonomy (NCBI): domain Eukaryota; kingdom Metazoa; phylum Chordata; class Aves; order Passeriformes; family Pycnonotidae; genus Brachypodius; species Brachypodius melanocephalos. Next base: position 4,850,016 of record VZSR01003794.1, on the reverse strand, counting down.
ACCCCTCAGTAGAGGTAATTCTCTGCTTGCAAAGCAGACAACACCAGTTTCCTACAAGTGTTAGGGAAAACAATTTTCTGGACTTTGCTGATTTTGCCATAGGTTGTGCACTTTAAAATATCATTGCTCTAGAAGAGCTGACCCTCTCACTGTGAGTGTGATTCTGCAGGCTGCAGAGGCTTTTTGTATGGCAGAAATTCCCTTTTCACAGTGCCAGATTTTCTCCCTGAGGTGCTCTTTTTTTTTCCCTGCACACTGATTTTTGATGTCATTTTGTGCTAAGAAACTACTGAGTTTTATGATCAGATTGTACAGTAAGATCCAGCTGCTGCTTTATGGGAGCAGAGGTTTAAGGGAAGGTTTGCATGGAAGTGATTTCTTGAAGTAAATTCAGTGGTTGGATGTGAAAAAATCTTCTTTTCTTCTAGAGAAAAATTTGAATTAAAGCATATGTGCTCAAGCTGAATTGTTTTAAATTTATATATATCAGAGTCTATCTGTATAAATGCTGAAGGTTAAAATTGCCAGATTTTTAATACACAAATCTTTCAGCTTGAATTTTATTTGAACACGTACTTTATGCATACACAGTAGAGTTCTGTACTGTGTGTAATGCTGAACCAACAATATGTTATACTGATGGTTTCAAAGGAGTTTATACATCTACTGGCTAGAACTTTATAAAAAAAGATGCATTGTTTTAAAAGAAGAGAACAATTTCTCAAGACAGGTCTACAAATCAGCAATTTGTTTTATTGGGCTGGGTTGCAATGGGTAAGTTGTTCCTCTGAGAAACACATTAATAAACCTTTAGCACAGGAAACCATGAGAAAAAGCAAAGATAAAATTTGTCTGCTTACCTGAAAAGTTTGGTGTTTTGGTTTTTCCCCCCTGGTTCCCTCTGATAAGCTCATAAATAAACAGAAATAGTGAAATTGTCTCAGAACTGGAGTAGTTTTTTTTAATCCACCAGTTATGGCACAGATAATTTATTACAAGGTGTGTTGTTTGCAATGTTTTCTTTAAAGTACTAAATAAAAGAGAGCAACTAGGATATTCAAATTCCTCACAAGAAAGAAGACATGCTGTGCTTTTAGAACAAAAAGTACCTTTGGTTATATGGAATCAGTACTCCTGGGAAATCATTCCATAGCTCTCAAGATACTTTACCACGAAATGCAGTAGGTGAAAACCTTGCAGGCAAGTAGTGAGATGGGCAGTCAGGTCTCAGCAGATGGTATTCTAATGCTGTATCCAAAAAACACAACACGAGTGTTGTGTTGACAGGAACACAAAAATGCACAGAACAAGAACCACAATGAAACACATTCACATTTATAACCTGAGACATAATCTGATAGACTGTGAAAAAGCAAATGCTTTTGAGAGTTATTGAAGGAAAACACTATTAGCTTAAATTTCCACCCCTCTTTGATGTTAGTGCCGTTCAGGCCAGCGCTGGGGATTCGTATAAATTACATTTTCCGATTTGCTGCGGAATATTCGCTTTCATGGCGAGATCCGATCCCTCCAGTCTGGATTGTCAACACTTGAGAGCGTGGGCTGGCCCTGACACTGCCGCTGTCAACAGCCCCACTCCACTGCCTCCTGCAGCTCTCTGCCTTCAGCCTGGGATGTCAGGAACACTTTATTGATTGTGCATCGGGAAACTCAATCCGGTTAAATGGATACGTCCTCGCACAGAACAAGAGGCAGCTGAAGGTGAGAGCAGCTCAGCTGATGCTACCAGAGAGAGATGGAGGAAAAGTGGAAGCAAAGCCTGCCTGTTCAAATAGGACAGGCTTCTTCTAACTCTCAGGGGAACAGTGGAGAAAAACTACTTAGGAAAATGGTGCCCTGTCCATTTCTTTATGTTTTCAAATGAGACAAGATTCCTTTTAGGAGATCTGTTCTCATATCAATGTTTGGGTGAGACAAAAAAATCTAGGGGACTGTAATATACAGGGAAAGGTGCAAACTCCTGACTCTTTCTAGTCTTGTAGTCAGAATTATTTAAAATAAACCCACTGTCCATCTTGGCAATGGTCTTTGTGGCAGAATCTCTTTTTGTGGAGGACAGTTTCACCAAATTTGCAGGAAATAAAACATAAAAATTGATGCGGAAGAGGTGTTTCTATAAATCTCTTATTATGAGCCTCTAAAATGTTTATAATATTTGACAATTGCATGTATAAAAGCAGAAGGAAAAGACCAAGTCACACTAAGGTGGTGTAAATAACTATTAAAATGTATTCAGGTAGGATCTCATCTAGTGCCCTTTGTAGTCCTATAGTTGGTGCTTGTTCTTGATGGTTCACCAAATGCAATCTGTTTTATAAAGAACTCTCAGGCTTTTTTTGGTGTTCTTAAAATCACTCTGTCAACACAGTAACCATAGATTTCTGTGTAGTTTGTGTCATGAAAACCGAACCAGAAATTTAATCGCTTCCAATTGCCTGTGTGAGCACAACAGGCTCTGCGGCACTGAACGGTGTGCAGGCTCCCTGAAACTCCTGCTTCACACAGTGGGAGCAGGAAATTCCAGGATTCTTTGAAGGTGTTCCCATGAAGTCTCTCTTACCTGTCCAACACTCAACATTCTCTGTGCACAAAGCATTTTTATTCACGTAATGTCACAATGTGGCACAATGTTATTGGTTTTGCCCTGGCTCTTCTTCCATGCTCTTCATTCATCCCTTGCTGAGTGAAACAAGAAAATGTAATGATTAGAAAGGGTTCATAATACTGGGAATCTGGGAAATGCACACCTGAATTAATAATTTTTATTTCTGTGGGATAGTGAGCCTTTAAAGATTGGGTAATCCACAGCATAAAAACTTTTTATTTTAGCCCCAGCGTTTGACCAGATTTGGTCAAATCCGAAGATTTCATTGGACTCTGAGCAATGTTTAGTTCCAAACTGTAAATTGCAAGCTTAATGTTTTTTAAATGGCAGTTTTCTCATGTTTTCATGCCTGTTTGTGGCTGGAGGCAGCGTTCAGGTTGTGGTTTGCTCTTGGCTGTTGCAGGTGACGCCAAACGCGTGCAGTGGCTGCGGGGCAAGGACGGCGAGGTCTGGGTCTGGGTGATGGGAGAAGCGCCGGGGGACAAACCCTACGAGCAGATCTCGGAGGAGCTGATAGCAGAGCGGGCCAGGCAGCAGGCACAGAAGGAGGCAGAAGAGCTCTGGTGAGGATCTCAGAGTGCAGGGTTCACTTGGCTTAATGGGAGACGTGACCTTGTAGGAGGGTGGCGGGTGACGGTGGGTGAAAGTGGTGAGTATGGTTTGTGAACGTTTCCTTTCTCTTGTTTCATCAGGTCCTCGGCGTGTTAAAAACCTAGTTCTGTTTTTATTGGATATCAGAATTCAAAAATCATCATTTGCAAAAAAAAAGCAGTGCCAACTTTTTATCCTCTCTTGGGAATTTAAACCATTGACCAGCCTGTAAATAAAGAAAAATGAAGCGGTCTGGTTTTGAGATAATTAAATTAGATTTTTTTTACATATCGCAGTTATGAGCCCACAATGAGAGTTTGGTACAGGAAATCCTTTTTGAAATTGGTTTTATTTGCGTTTTGCTTGTATTAATTCTTATTCCAGCAGTTCAAAAACTCATTATACAAAGTGCTATGTGGATTCTAGCAGAGCCTTTCCAGGTTTGGGGGGGATTCAAAAGTGTTTTGATGTTTGATATTGTCAGGAATCAGGTCACCTGCCTCAAACACTTCCCTTTGTAGTACAGCACTGAAAAGTGACTGCTTAAATATCAGGTTATTCTGTTATCCTTTTTCATATGAGATTATTCTTGCTTCGGGTACTTGCATGTTTAAGCAAGGATTGAAACCTTCAACCTCTGCTCTGAATTACTTTTACATTGTCAATACTAATAAACAATCTAGCATAAGAATTTGGGAGACATTTGTACTAGTGTTTGAAAGACAATAAAATCCTAGCCATGCTTTGCTAGATTAATAGAAAAATATAAGGCATGACTTAAAGACACCCAAGAAGTACTTGTCTAACTTAGGAGTGCTATTTTAATTAGTAATTTGTAAAAAATTGTAAATTGCCTGCTTTTTCTGAATGGTGTTTTCAAATATGATTTGTGGTAGGTCTCTTGTTAAACACATTTTAATTCTTTGCTTGCAAGACTTCCATGAAGTCTTATGCTAATTGTTTGTTGCAACCAGTAAGTATTGATCCTCAATTTAAGAAAATTAGTGCATTAATTTTTTATTTTCACATCCCTTTCTGAAGGAGACAAAAGGAAGCTGAAATAACAAAGAAATTCCGTGATGCTATGGCTCAAGAAAAAGCCAGAATAGTGGCAGAAAAATGGAAAATAGAAATGGAGGATCGGAAAGCAGCCAAACTGGAGGAAGAAAAAATTCAGGAGGAACTGAAGGTTTGCATAGAGCAATTTTGGTTTATTTAATAGTGTTTTCATATAGATTCACAGTTCTTGTCACCTTCAGTGCATGCTTATTAATAAGCTTTAAAATCCAGAGTTGTAATTTTTCATTCTGGAATATACAGAGAGCTACATGGTGTTCAGCAGAACAGCTGGGTGAGCAATGAGAAAAAATTACAGGTCTCATTCAGAAGTGCCAGAACAATCAAACTGGTTATTCAGCTCACACATTAACAGAATTGTTCAGTCAGCTGTGCTGGGTGAATCATCCTGGGGAAAATAATGTACAATTGGGAAAGAGCTCATTTTAAGTTAGCTTGCTTGAATGTATTCTGTGTATTTTGGATGAGTTTGTTCACATAATGAACTTCAAAACTGAGTCACTACTTCCTTCAAAATAATAAGGGGCGGATCCTTCCCCTACTCAACATATGGGAAAAGTCCAGTTGGCTTTGATGGGAGAAGTTAATTTGCCTGATTTTTATTGACTTCATGATGAACTTTCTATGAAATCCGTTACAGTATCTTAATGTTTGTTGCAAATAAACTTTTTTTCACATTTTCTAGCTGAAAATAGCAATTTTGAAACTAAATAGGAAATGCCTCTGTTCACCCCTTTATCATATTACTTGGTAAAGATAAAAAACTTGTTTAAAAGTGAGAAAGTAAAATATAATGGGTTTACTTTTCATGGGAAAGTAAAATATATTGCGGAGAAGTCATGACAGTCCCCTGAGGCTGGGAGTGCACACGGTTGGAGAGGCTGAGTTTCCATGGAGAAAACCTGTAGAAAATCTGACTCTGAGGATCCAGTAGCTTCCATCCACACTCCTCTCCCCTGCTGACAGCTCGCTCTGTCTCTCCTTCCTTTCCTGATTTAAGATGTGGAAAGCAGGGATGGGCTTTCCCCATTGTCCCTTTGTGGCGGGAGGAATGCTGAAAACTCCAGTCTGCCTGAGATTTAACACACGTTGATATTTCTGTGGGCAGAATTGATGTGAGTGAAGATGTGTGAGGGACTGGAGTGTGACAAGTGTGATCAAAATCAAACTGATGGTCCAGGTTGACCTCAGCTGTGCACATGCCCAAACAACATAATTGTATTTATTGACTATATTTTTGCCAAACTCACCTGTAATGGCATATTGAGGTGTCTATATTTGCAAGTGTGCATTAATACACACATGCTGGACCTAATGATTCTTTTTTCATGAAAAGCCTCTTTTCCCTCTGATGTAAAATTGTTTTTCAATCTGGTTTAGCAAGTGTGTTTAAGATCTCTAATACTATACATCTCTAAATAAAGAGCTTGTTTTAAAAAAGGCAGAATGAAGTACACAGGGCTGGAAGCCTCTCAAAAAAAAAAAAAAAAAAAAGAAAAAAAAAGGGAAGTCTTTCAAATATTCTAGGAGGCTAGGGAGAAACTCAAACTCATTGAATTTATTTAGCTGTTGTCTTCTTTTCCATTTAGAATTAGCATTAGGGAAGCAAGGATCTCTCCTGTACCATGCCTGTCTTTGACACGAACAAGACTGAAGAAAGCCCTTGTACCCTGCTATCCTTAATGCAGCAAAACAAAATCAGGTTAGGATTGTGCACTGGTAGATTTCAATTTTGGACAGCTGGTTTTTAAATTATTTTCTAATTTTTTTCCTCAGCCAAAGATGCCATTTGTGACTTTGGGTGGTGTTTAGTTTCAGTGGTTTGGTTGCAAACAGCAAATTTCTCATCACTCTGCAGACCGTGAGCCTGGGATTTGAGGTGGTTGTGGAGCACAAAGCCAGGGCAGCTCCTGCAGAGGAGGCTGCACAGAGTTGCTGATTTACCTTTGCACAATTAATTTCGACTCACAGGAGAGAATGGGGCCTTTGAAATTTGATGTCAACGAGTAATGAAAGTATACCTCTCAAGTGCTTTATTAATGTATGAATAATGAGCAGAGCAACTAATTAAACACTCTTTCCTCTGCTCTCTGGAAAGTAAAGCCCCCTTGAACAAAAGCTGAGAGAGTGTTCATTTCTCTCTCTGTGGCTGGTTTACAGGACACTTGATGGGAAAATGTCCACAAGCTCCTGTTACTGCTCTGTTTCAAAGAGACTTTTCAACTTCTGAGGCTTTCAGTGGCCAGCATTCATTGCTTTCTATTAAGGAAAACTAGTTGTTCAGTTGTTGATACAATTCATTGTTGATACAAAAATTTAAAAGGAATGGCACCGAATTCTGCTCATTTCCAAACTGATCAAAGGGAATGTCACAGTGATCTGTATTTCCACCATTTCCCAGGACACCAGCAGGTTCTTCCATCCAGCTGCGTGCCTGGTAGGAGCAAAGAACACTGCTGGGACTGGGATGAGATTATGGTCCAGTTTCTACTTTGAATTTCAAATACTTTGGCCAGGATTTCTTTATCTCTCTTCCTGAAGTTGCCAACACATTTATGCTATGGAGGAAGTAGAAACTCTTTCTTTTCCAATGGTTTTCTATTAAATCAAGTATTTGAAGACATGATTTGCAAAAATTCAAATAAATGGACCAAAGTCTTCAAAACACAGCCTAGCAGAAAGGAACTTTTTGGCTTAAAGAAACATGATATGATGCAGTAATTGTTTTTAAAAATGCCCTTTATCAAGTGTTCTCCCAGAATTTCCTGTATTAATCCAACAACAGAGTCTAACTCCACTTTCAGCATTGGGTCTTCTATTGGGCCTATAATTTGAGATCTGGCAGGGGAGACCTGGACTGACAGGGTTCCACCAGCAGAGATCCAAATGCAGGATTGATTCCTGGTACTTTGACACCACTCCTTTTCTACTTACAAAAGCAGCTTTTCTCTTACTTGCCCTTAAAAGATCAGATCTTGTGCATTGTGCATGGTGTCTAGACAGGAAAAGAAAATTGTGTTTCTGGCATCCACATCCAACTACAAGAAGGGAATGCAACTAAGGTACAGGGAAAAATGATGAATTAATGAATCTGCTGATTGATTACAGAAGTAATGGGTAGAATGAAGAAAAGGGTGTGGAATTTGGTGCAGATCCATAGGCAAGCTCACTTAAACAGCTTTAAAATATTTAATGCACTGGCAATCATCCCTCTGTGATGATGACCAGACCATGTTTAAAGAGGTCTCCAGACTGAGATATGGAAAGTTCAGTCTCTGCTAATGCTTCATCCTCTTGAAGCAGTTTGTCTTGGGAAATTGAAACTGTCTCCTTTCTGCTGGCATGTTTAATTTCTAACCATATGTGTCACAAACACTCCTTTTTAAGATGCTTTTATTCCTCTTGACCTATCATGGGACGTTAGGGCTGTCTGCACTAGATAAATGATATCTTACATATCAAAGTGAATGATGATCCCTATTTCCTTTTCCAACACTATTTGAAAAGTATTGCTTTCCTTGGTGTTTCTTCAGAATTGTCTTTAATTTATGATGCCAGAATATAATCGTTGACTGCTCTGTTTTTGGAGTTTAAGGACAGCTATTCTTTTATGCACCTATTGCAAAGGACAAATAAGAGAGCTAATTACTATCATTAATCTTTTTGCTGATTCACAAAGGTTATGAGATCATAGGCATAATTTTCTACTGTTATCAGTAGCTGTCATTAAGATTCTGAAACAATGTGCAGAGCTAAGGCAAATTAAAGATGTGAGTGTCATTCAGCCAGGGGTGGGTATCCTTCAGCTGCATTTAGAAATAAAAGAGATCTTCTCTCAGTTCAGCCTTCATGTGGTCTACATAATGCAAGAGAATATTAATAGTAAAGTGCTGTCCTTATGACAACATCAGATACCTGCCAAATTTAATAATATAAGCACAGTTGACAGCAGAGCTAAATTGCTTCTTAAAAATTCCCTGGGAGATGAAATGTGTCTCATCAAAGAAGACGAGTTGAGAATCAATCTTCAGAGAACAGAACAATTAGTGCTTCTGTTCAGGAAATATCTAATTAACCTTATGCTCAATAGGAAGAATACACTTTCTATGGAGCTTGGATGAGCTTGCAACATGTCTGAATGTGCCCCAAGTGCTGTGGACCTGATTCTTCAGAAAATTGCTGCCAGATGTAGAGTTTAGGAACAGAGTGAACTGTCACCATTGCCATTTGGAGTGCTGTGGGCTTCTCATGATAGAGCAGTGAGCATTCTGTCTAGATCTGAGAAAAACTCTTGTCTCCAAGTAAACGCCAGGCACTCGAGTGGGACTGTTATCTCCAAGTGCAAATAAGCTGTAAGTTCAGCTCTGTGCTTTGCTGTGCCAAGAAAACACTGAACTCCTTCCCAAAGACAGCATATTTAGAATCTAGGAATATGACAACAGCTTCTCGCTGGGGTTTGGCACCCAATTCATTCTGAAAGTGCCTTAGTTGGGTTATTTCAATGGCAATTACAGTAATTCAGGAATACTTCACTTTGTTTCCTTTTGGGTGACCACAGTTCAGTAATTCTCTTTTTCCTGTGCCATTATCTTCTGAACACCTTTGGGAATGAGGCAGCTGTTGGCTTTGGTTGGGACCTGGGTGTCCAGGTTTTCTCTGTCCTACTTGTAACTGATGTTAATTTGAAAGAAAAATCTCTTCTTCAGTGACATCAGTAATGACTGGGGTTTCAAAGCCATTGTCTTCAATCTGGATTGCTGGCAAAAACTAGCAAAGCTCAGGTGTTTTCCATGGGTAAATGGGAAAACCTGAGCCACTAATGAGAGTAGCTTACATGCTGGGAATTGAAGCTGTGAAGCCTCTCTAAGGTCCAGAGATAAACTTTAAGTAGATGGTCACTGGATCTATGGCAAATTCCTCTGGCAGAGCCTGTGCCAGCATGGGCAGTAAATGTCAGATCTCTCCTATCCAGGAGCTGTCCTTAGCTTTGTTTTCCAGCTCATGGACCTCAGGGGAGCTGAGAATGTGAATCAGAGTAAGCTGGTACCTCCTTGTAGGAGAAATGTGAACAGCGTGTCCTGGCACACATCCATGGCAGAAATCTCTCAGCTTCTGCAGAAAGCAGGAGTGCATTTCCTGCATTTGTCTCTGTGCAAATACATGCACAGGGAAGTGATGCAAAGCCTGTGCTCCTTTTGAGACACTGGAAGTAGAAAAGAAAATAATTCTTCTGCAAACACGTGTTTTTTTGATGCAAGGGAGAGAATTTTCTCAGAAAAAGGCTGGGGAGGAGCTGGACATATTCCTGCTGTTACTCAGAGCTCTGTTGGCACCTGTCAGGTGGCTCTGGAGAGAAGCCTGATCTCTGAACTCTGCTGGCTGTGTCAGCCTTGCTGAGAGCATCTCATCCTGCACCCGGGGGCCCTGGGGTTTCCAGATTTCCTTCCTCAGAGCAGGGAGTCCCTAAGGGCTCTCAGCTGTGTTTGAGGTGGCCTGAGTGTCTCCCCTGGCCCAGGTGGTTGCAGAGTGGGCTCAGGAGGTTTGCTGCAGCTGTAGCACAGCTGGCTGGCTGCAGCTTCAGGGCTGCCAAGGACATTTCCTGCCAGCCTGAAGCACTGAGAGAATCCCAGGCAGTATTTGCTTCAGAGAGAGCTGTTGTAATGAGTACACCTTGTGGGTTTTGCCCTGAGCAGGTGGTGGTCATTCAGCTGCCCTGCATCCTGTAAGGCTCTCCAGAAAGACACCAAGAGCTGTGGCATCCCAAACCCCAGATTTCCTCTGTAAAAACCCCACTGCTCTATTTTGCCTTTTCCTCAGTGTATTTTTTTAATCTTTCCACAGCAAAAACTGCCTCTAATGTTTGAAACATTAGACCTCAACCATGGCTAATATTAAATATTATTTAGAGCTAGTAAAGCTGTCAAACACAGTGAGACACACATAGACAGAAACAAGTTTGTGGTAAATTCTCAACTGCCAGAGCACAGATAAGATCATTCAGCACATTCAAATTCTCCAGTGGAATAAAGGCTGGAGAAGATTACTGAATTGCCAGTGTGATTTGTTTCAGCAGCTTGGTATTTCTCAAAAAATGCCCAGCCCTGTACTGGATTGTCACCTTCCTAATTATTTTGGCAGGGTTGGAAGGGTCAGGCACAGAGCACAGTCTCTCTCAAGTGTCAGGCAGAAGATGGTGTTTGTAGGTATTACACCTCTTCACTCCCAGCCCTGATGGACAGGATTGGATCCCTGGGGAGAAGCAGACAAAGTGCTTGCTGTGTCCTTCCAGTGGAGGAAATGTGAAAAGTTCAATTGTTGTTAATTTTAAAAACACACACACGCTGTTTAGCCGTGCTTTACAAAAGGATGACAGTTCTTTCCTGTGTCAGACCAGCAAGGATTGTTTCTTCTCACAGACACCTTGGAAGAGCTGGGCAATATACCTAATTCAATAACCAGAAGTTAAATCTCCTCTCCTCTAAAAAGGAAAATGACGTGAAAAAGTTTTGGTGAATTCAGAATCAAGTGCCGTGTTAAGTTTCTGTCGTTGTCTCTTCCTTAACTTAAATTTCCTTCTCAGTTAAAAAGGTGGGATTTTCTTAGTTGGCATTGTTGCCTTCCATTAAGAATGCAAGCTCTGAATTCTAGTTTTTGGGGTTTTGTTTGTTTTTCTTAGATCCTTTCATCTTTTTACTAGAAATGTTTCAACAACAGCTACATTAAAAAACAAGCCCAAACTTAGAACAAAACTCTTGTGTGATTCAGGGGAACTTCAGTGAGATTGATTGTTCCCCCCTCCTCTATTTTACGTTTACCTCGTGGTTTAAGATGTTGAATAGAAAATATTGTGATAATCCAGATTGCTTCTGTGTCTGTCCATCTTCCTGAAGGATAGACTGGATGTACTGAATGTTTTTTTAGGTAGTGAAGCTAAGTGAATAAATATTCTCCTCATAAGAATAAAGAACACTTGATCTCATATTTTTTTCAAGAAGAGAATAGAGCCATTTACTAGCAACTAAAACGTGCAATACCTAATTCTACAGAGATATTAAAAAAGATTTTTTTTTTTTTTCTGAGGAAGCTGCTTGGCTTTGAAATTAGTATTTTCTAAAAGCATTGACTTTTCAAAAATAAGGAACTATGCACCCAGCTCATGTTTTCAGGAGCCAGGAAATAAAAATGGAAGGAGATGTTAGAAATAATCCAAGATAGTAGCATTAGAACTGACTGAAGAACATTACTAGGCTTTTCTTTCTCAGAAATAATAAGAGCAGCCTAATGTATTTTTCATAGAATCGTAACATTAAAGGTCAGACCCTTAACCTTCACCCTAGAAATTTCATGGGGTTAACATTTTGCAACAATCTACTTTGAGTTTCCCTTATATATATATAGTTTAGGTCAGGTAATTAGGAAAGTAATTCAGGGTGATTTTACTCAGAGATTTATAAAACAAATCTTACCTGTAAGTTTGTTACCCATAAGAGTATAGTGTTGGTTCCATTATAAAATTAAACAATAACTGGTTTTATTTGGGATTGAAATTATTTTTAATAATATGAATAACACTTAATGAAGTTCAGTGTTGAGTTTTTTGTGGGCTCCAATTAAATGATATGACTTAAATCTTCTTCTTCACTACCTAAGGGATTTGGTAAAATTCATGAAAACTGATACAGATTCCTGGTTCATTATGGATAACATGAGGGAGGCCAACTGCATCTTTCTCAGATTTCCATCTCTTTTAAGCCTTTCTTGGAAGAGAACTTTTTTGGCACTTTACTCTTAGCTACATTTTGCAAAGTGACTGTTGTGTTCTGAAGGGATCTGCCTTTTCCTCCAGAACGCAGTGATCTCAATTTTTGGAAAATATTATTCCCTGTGTTGTCTATGATGACACATTGGGACAGTAACTGAAGCAAGGACAATGATAAATCAATTCCTGAATTCTGAGGCTCTGTGGATGATGTGTGTAGTGCTTGGAGGCAGCAGTATCATCAATGGGGGTACACATGGATTTACATCAAGCTTTACTTATGGAATACCACAGCTTTTGGAGGATAGCACAGGCTTGGCTGCCACGTGATGAAAGGTTTTCTGTACAGTTTACAGATCTTAGATAATTACATGTTCCTCACTCCTGTGATACCTGTGGTCTCAAAATGCACCCTCTTCAGGAATTCCTAAGAGGTGGGAAAATTCAGTGATGCCTGTTGTGAGAGGTGGGGTCCCCAAGTTAGAAGAGATGGATTTGTCCCAGGTGATGCAGCTTCTCTGCCATGGCGAGCAACTGAAGCAGCATCTCAGCTTTTGGCACATCCTTCCTCTTTAGTCACTTCTGGCTCGCTTCATTTTCTCTAGAAAAGAGAAGAAGAGGAAAGACAGAAAGGTGAGGAGCTGATCAGGCAGCAGGAAGAAATCCGGGCCAAGGAGCTGTACCTGAGCCTCAAGCAAGCTCAGCAGCACAGCGACGATGACCAGGAGTGGGAAGAACAGCGTGAGTAGAGCTGCCCCCACTGCATTACTTCATGTCTGAAAGCTGATAAAAGGGACACTTGAAGAATGGAGAAGGTGTGGCCAAAAAAATCTACCTAGAGCAATGCAGAGTGCTGCGTTATTTTGGTTGAAATTGCCGGCTTAAAATTACAAACAGGAGTTTTGTATTTCTTTCTAAATCTGTGTCAATGCCACATAGAAAAATTTTTGTGTACGATGACTGAGATCATTAAATTTTGCCTAATGTACTTAATGAACAGGTTTGGCTTAGTAATAGTAACTCAGGGCACAGTTATTTTGACAGCTTGTCCTCAGCTGTCTCTGAAGAGAGAAAATCTGTCTTCATCAGTATTTTAATTGCTTCCATATGGTAGTGGGGTGAAGCTATGATATCAGTGCTGAAACTCACTTCACTCCAAAAGATTTACAGAAAGTCATACTTAAATTGTTGCTCTAAAAATCCACCTGATGATGATGGTGATCTCACCCTAGTGAAGTACTGCACCTTTTTAGATGGCCTGAAATTCTTTATGAATATTGTAACTGTGATTAATTTCAATTTTTTTGGTGATTTTTAAAAGCCTATAAGGAACAAAACAACTATATTATTGTATAGATGTATACACTAATACTGTAGGTAAGTCAAGCTGCACATTATGAATAAATTTCAAAATATACAATTAGTTTATTTTATGGCTTTAGTCATCACTTCATTAATTCCTGGGGATTAATTACTGAAGTGCTGTTACCTGGAATTGACCTGATAATAAATGATTCTGTACAAGATGAATTAAATCTATAAGATACACTGGTGCCTTTTTCCAAGCTCATAACAGGGTGTGTTAATTTTGATCAATAAAACCTCTGCATATTACACTGTCAATAAAGATAAAGTAATTATTTTCTGAAGAACTATCTAAATCCAGGTGTACATGCTTATATGGAAAGAAAAACTTTCTGTATTTTGGGTATGTGAGAGCAATAGGTGTTGGGTAAAAGCAGCCCTTTAGTTCTACAGAAAATCAGCATCAGCTGGCAACCCAGCATAGGGGATGATATTATGTACTTTAGGAGTTCTTTGATATTATAGAAGGAAAGAAAATACATTTCAACCATGTTGTTAAAATAAATAAGTGAACCTGGGTTACCTTTCCACTAAAATAAAACAAAATACTACAAACACTACTAAAACCAGATACCATTTTCTTACTACTGCATTAATGAGGTAGCTGATGTTTTAAATTGTTGCCTCTGTTTTCTTGAGGAATGCTGTTTGTGCAGGGGTAGACATCAAAAATGCAATAGAATAATTATGGGAGAGGGGAGGGAGAAAAGGGAATAAGCTCTGAGAGGTTTTGACCATGAGTTCTGTCATGGCATTTTCGGTCGGTTAAAACATTTGTGACAGCATCACGTGCTGGTGAGGACAGTCTGCCACCTTTCTTGTGAAAGCTTTGGGGTGTTCTGTGTGCTCTGGAGGAATCCTGTCAGCTCCAGCCTGTGTGCTCAGTACCTGCAGCTCTGTCCCCTCACCCAAAGGTGACCAAGAGCAGCCCAGGTGACCTGGAGATGCTGAGGCTGCTCACTGCTGGGGCAGAGCCAAAGCTCAGCACCCTCTGTGTGCCTGCTGGGTTTGCAGCCTGCTGTAAATTCTGTGCTGCCAGAGCCGTGCTGTTAGCAGTAATTGATTTAGCATTAAGCTAACTGCAGACTAATGACTGGAGTGTACCATACCCTTGTTTATCCTCTCACGCTTATCTCAGTGTGTCAGTTCATCCCCGTTGGCTCAGCACCGTGCTCCGTTAGCAGACGGGTGTGACAGCTGAAGAGAGGAAGATGCAGTGTTCATCTGACACCAGTTGCTGCCTGGTTTAGACTATGCTATCAAACTTTGCACTCAGTTTCCCCAGGTGTATTAACATCTTCCATTCCCTTAACTTTACTGCAGGAGGCAAAATGTGCAGCAGATAGTCAGTAACAAATATTTGGAAGTGGGAACTTGAAATTGCTATGAAATTAATTAGTACCTCAGGTTCACCAGATTTTTAGGTTTTTTTTTTATTATTTCAGTTCCAGATATTTTTTTCTCTTTATGGTAATCCTTCCAGTTTGTCTGCAAGTATTCCTGTGGGGCACTGAGAGGAAATTCAGTGAAGTTAGGCAGAGCTGTCCACAAGTCAGCTTTTCTAAGTAATAAATAAATGCATGAATGAATAAGAGAATTACAAGCAGATGTAATATTTACATTTTTTTGCCACTACAACCCTGCAGTGGAGACCACATTGCCTATTAGGAACAAGGCCAGGCTCCTTTGGGTCTTACCTCCTTGAAGTAAGCCCTGTCCTGTTCCACAGAGCTGGGGCTTAGTGCTAGAGCAGGAAATGAGGACAGAAATGCAGCAGTGATATTGATGACACTACTAATTTCTTTAATTCAGGATGTGATGGAGATTCATCTCTCCTCATCACATTATCCCTCAGCTGTTTATTGCCAAGGCAATAAGCAAAGTGGTGCTAATATTAGTTTCTGTTGTTGGGTTCAGTTTGTTTCTGCTGTTTGCCAAAGAACAACAATGGCCCATAGAACTACTGTGTTAATTGAAATACATGATTTTAGGGCTTTTTGAATAACAAATGTAGACTAACTTGGGAAATCTGTGCTAAAAGGGAAAAATGATGCTGTAAGAGCAATTACACGCTTCGATTTCATCTAAAAGACATATATTGGGGTATTTTAGAGGGCAGTTGTAAGTTAATAGGTCGAGCAGGGATATTGGTTGGTGAGTGAAAAGATGAATGGTGGAGGACTTAATCAGAGAGTCTACTGTCCAAAACTCTTATTTTTGAAAGTGAGAAGCGAATCTAAACTTGGATAGCAGAGGATACGTATTCTCGTTAGTTTTGGACATTTCTATGTGCTGTCCCATTTATAGGTTTCTGGTTTATATAAGTGTGACCTCTCTTTGTGAAGGCAAAAAGAGAATCTGTGAAACATGGTAGGAAAAGCTGTAGCATGAATATTCCTCCCATTGAATATTGTAAAAGGCATTCTGTTAATACACTTACAAAGCCCTGCAAACTGCATCAGGCAGGGAAGTGCTCAGATGCCATCTGACCAGCTTTATTCATCTCCAGAAAAAAAAACTATTCCAGTAAAAATGTGACAGAGATGAGTGAGTTGATCTATTCTTTTGCCTTTCCCTCAGCACCTACTTTTGGTCCCTCTTGGAAGAAGGATACCAGGCTGACTCATTATAACTTCTTTTATATTGTTGTATTTTTATCTTTTTCTACAAATACACCTATGAAATTATTTTTTGCCTGACTTCTAAAGGAAGTATTTGTGTTCCCCAAAAATTCAAGTGAGTTTACTGGCAGGAGCATTGATAAAATGCTGAATTTTAAAGTGAGTGGTCCCAGTTTAGCTGTGCATTAACTAAGCAAGGGCTCAGCCTTACATATGTGCCCTCTGAACTCCAAGAGGTCTCACAGTGTGTTGTTGAATGGGATTATTTGCATGCCTTCAGATAAGATTGCTGAACTGAAGCCACATTGAAGATTATTTGTGGGAAGTTATATTTTTCCACTTAGGAATGGGGAAAAAAACACTGTGTGATTTGTATGTGCACTCAGAAAATCTGGAGATTGGATTTTATCTATTAGTTAGTCATCTTCAATAGCTCATTAACAAGTTTCCAAGAATTTTTAATGAGGGGAAAGCTAAAACAAAATAATTTTAAAATTCTGATGCATATTCAAAGCTTCTGATTGGGTTTTTTTCTTCAACTTTCACATATCTGACTGTAAATCAAAGCTCTTCAAAAGCACAAAATAGATTATAGAAAATGGAGAGCCTGGCTGAACTGTGGATCTCTCATGGGCTTGACAAATTCCTTATTTCCCCATCGTGTCAGTCCTTACATTATTCCATGAAATAAAAGAAAGATGTAAGAGTATGAAAGTTACTATTTGTAGTAATTCTTTATGTAGACATATGGATCTGTTATGGTGATTCAGAGCTTTTAGGGTTTTTTTCCCAGGTATCTAATGCCCCCACTGAGAATATTGACTGACTACACTACTAGTGTTTCTCATAGGGATCATGCCAGAAGTAAATTTACTGTAACAGGACAGCCAGCTAAGAAAAATAATCTTTCTACTTAAGTCAATGCTGTAAGTCCTGACTACTTTTGCTTCCTTGTTACTGGAAAGGTTACGATGTGTCTTGAAATACAAGTAATGCAGAATTTTGGCTTCTTCTGTCTTAAAATATTCGTGCTAGACGTGATCCAGACATCAAGTTCTCCCTCCTAGTAGATGGTTCAAAGCCATATAGAGAAATATGAATAGTCATGAAATTCTATTGTAAGAAAAGCCTTCTACAAAAATGCATCCAGATTTACCTTCAGACTGAGTGACTTTCTCAAGATAGATAAGTTTGTGGGAAGTGTCAGTATGGGAGGAGGATGATATATATCATGTGATATATATCATTTTGTCTGGGGTATAGCGAAAAACCTTTTTGTAGATTCCTGACTGGAGTGGCTTTATCCCCAATACTATTTCCAGTCACCAAACATGGTTATTGATGCCAGTGACTTTGATTATTTGAACAGAGATTAAAGGAAACAAGATAACCTAGGAACACAAGTCCACGGTGGAAGCTGTACTAGACAAATTCTAAAGGCAGAGGAAAGAGGAGGATGATTTTGGGAATAATTATGAGGGAGGGGATAGGGAGAAAATCAGGAGTCCAATAATGAGAAAAAATGGATTAAGAGATCCTATGCATCCCTATGGTCAATGATACAATTCAGATACCTCCACTGGGAAATTTCAGTAAAAATTCTTCATAATGTGAAAGAGATGATTCCATATATAAAAATCTCAATATTTATACGCAGCTTTCCCTATCCTTATGTGTACACAGACACATATAGACACATCTGGGGATGTACATCAATGTAAACACACATACATAGGTGTATATTTATGCATAGGGAGGACTGCATGTCATACTTTCAAAAGGTTTCCTGAATACTGATATTTAACAGTTGCAAACTATGCTACCTCACCTCATATTTTTGTGATAAGAAGTACTAAAGTTTGATAGTTTGGGACAATGTATTCTGGGTCACTGATTTCTGATGGTTCAGATTTGTTGGCTAGCAAAAATACAATAGGGACGTCTATGGAAAAGACTGTCTGTTATTGAGGAAAGTGGGGCATGAAGATACCTTGCTTTTCTTATTGCCAGGCAGCCTGTACATCAGCAGAACAGAGTCCCAGAAAGCTCCAGGCAGTCTGCCCTCAATCTGAATATTGTGATGGTGACAAACAGTCGGGGGTTTCTAGGTGTCTTGCGAAGTTGCATCGCCTTCATCTTCCTTACAGTCTCTCCTCGTGCTGCAGGCACAAAGTTTATGTTTGAAGTGACCATTACTGAGTGGCTTTATAAGGGATAAATCACAGAAATACTGGAGCCCTTGAAGCAGTATATATAAATGATATTATCTACCCTTAAAAATAACAATCTGTAAGATAAATAGTGGAGTCTGTTACTTGTGTTTCCTGTGCTGTGCGTTTTTTTTGTTACCGCGTTTAGCCAAAATTGCAGGGTTTGTAGTTAAGTGAAACTGAAATCCTGCCAGTTGCAGACATACGAAGCATCTAGGACTCGTTTATTATGCTATCTTGATGAGTTTTAGTCCTGCATATCTTTCTGCTTATGATAATATTATATAATTCTAAGCTTAAAGGTCTTTTCCCTCTCCCTCATTTGCCCACAAGGTTTTATTTCATTTCATTTGGCTTCGAGTGCTTTTATTTCTTGATTCCATTAAACCTTCTTAGAATTTGGAAGTTAAATCCAGTTACACTTCTGCTTGCTTTAAATGGGGAGTATAAACCAGGGGGATGCAAGCAGACTAATGAAATGCAGCTGTCTGATGATATATCACGCATTCCCAGTCACAGGTACAGTCACGTGGGAGTAGGAAATGGAGTGTTCACATTGTGAACTGGGTATGATCTAAGCCAGGATAGTCATGGCAGGGTTGATAATTGCTACTGGAGGCCATAGCTAGCTTCTTTAATGTTTGCTTCACTGCACGTTAAAAGTTTGTTTTGCACTGGAATATTTTGCCTGCCTGCAGTTATTTGTGACTCAAAAACATCATCCAAATGGGGCTCGAGGCACCAGAAACGAGCCGATAGATGATGAATATTTGCAGTAGAATTCTCAGTGCATTTAAGTTATACCATGTCAAAGACAGTGTTGGTGGAACATTAATTTTAAAATGAAGAAGGTTTACTGAAAGATGCCTGAGCCACAGCGGCCAGAGCAGCAGCAGTCTTATTTCAGGTTACAGAAATGGGTAACTCCCTGGTCAGTGCCATTGTCAGGTGTGTATTAAATCTTCCAGTACAAATTCTGGTTCTCCATATACAATTTCAGAGACCAAAGCGCAAGGCAACCCCATCCATAGCATCAACATGCCCTTTCCAAAGGCTATTAGTTTATCCATTGTTATTGAAACCATTTTTAGACTGCGAATTTCAAGCTGGAGATGTCTGTGACTATAAGTACTATGACAAAGACAGTATATCCCTTTCAGAAACTAAATGGCACTGACAAAGTGCAACCTACATGTCAGTTTTTATAACAGTAAATTTGGGGAGTTGACCCTTCAATTCTAGTTATGTTCATAGTGGCAAAGAACACTGTTAGACACAGACTTAATTTTAAGCAGTAATTAACATCTTTTCTTGAAACAGAGAACTTGGTCCACTTCTGGAAAAGATGTCCCCAAGCAGAATTTCTCTTATTACAGCCAAAATACGTGTCAGATTTAATCACAATATGTAGAGGCTCAGTTATTGCCAGCAGTGGTCAGATCATTGATAATTTGAGGCTTCTTTTAGAGGTGGGCCCATGTTTGAAGCGTTAGGGAAGCCATCCAGTTATCTGCCTTGGGTAACGCGTCACAATTGATACATTTATAAAACCAGCTGGTGTAGGAATAACGGCACTGAGCTGCTCTGTCAGCAGAGGGGTGAGTGCCTGTTTTTCTAACTCTCTGCTCCCGTTCATCCCGCCCAGTGCGCCGCTCCAAGGCTGCCGACGAGGAGAGGAGCCACAAAGCGCGCAGGGCGCGGGACGAGTACCGCCGGCAGTCCCTGCGCGCCATCCAGAAGGGAAGAGTGGCTGGCCTGAGTCACCTGTTCCAGGGGACAAACCTGAGCAATGATCACCAGATCAAACTGAACAACAGCGGTGCCAGCCCTTTGCTGTCTCCTGCAGCGTCCAGGTTGGTTTGTGCTGGAGTGGTTTTGGAAGTTTCCTCTTGGATTGCTCCCTCTCCAATCCTCGCCATTTCAACAGGCCATTCTTCAGGTTTTGGGAGTCCTCAGTCTTGCTATTTCCTGATGATCAGAAAAAAAGAATGTTTAGAGGAAAAGAAAAACAGATTTAATGTGAACTAAATGCCATTTATCTTCAGGCAGATTTCTTAGAATTCACACAGAGATGACTCCTTGAAATGACAGTATGAAATCAGTATGCGAGGCTGTGATAGAGTGAAGTCAAATGGACAAATTCTTAGGCAAATCTTAAGCCTCAAGCCTAAAACTTCCTGCTGCTTAACAGCATTTTTTTTCTTTTCTTTTCTTTTTTTTTTTTTTCAGAGAGCAGTCCTACGTTTCATAGGATTTTTTTTTTTTCTGGCCTTTTTTCAGGCAAAACCAAGTGTCTTTTGTATTTATTAATCTTTCATTTGACTATTTAGGGAGCATAATTAATTGCAGTAGAGGAGAAGAATCCAAACTGGAGGATGATTCCTACTAGCTAAAACACAGAGAAAGTAGTAGAAAGAGTAAGGCAGGCTGTCAAATAGAGAATGCAAAGGAAACATAAAAGTTTAAACAAAAAAATCACACTATTGTGCTTAGTGGTTTGTTTGGAAACATAGTGATAGCTGATACTGATTTAGAGTTTTTTGCCAGTAAAAAGGAATAACTCAAGAAAAAAGAATTGCTTGTCAATATTGGAATGCATTGGAATAAAAATGAGGTGGAAAAGGAAAGCTGACTGAAATGTCCATTGTGGTAATTTTTTTTTCGATTTAAATTCTGTAAGAAAATGTTTAAGGTACCATTGCAAATATAAACATTACACCACTGTGGTTTCCATAAAAACACAAAGTAATTTTAACAAATTTTAAAAGCTAAAGATGTTCAGTGAGTTGTACCGAGCAGAGGTTACGCTGGCCATTTTGCAGCTGCGTGTTTTATAAATATATAAAAAGAGATAAATATTTATTCTGTGCCTTGTTTTCACACGCTGCTGACGCTCTGTCTTTGCGTGCAGTAACATCTGGGAGCGCCCTTCTCGGCCCTTCTCCAGAGACGTCATCATCCGCTGGTTCAGGGAGGAGCAGATCCCTCGGCGGGCTGGCTTCGAGAGGAACACCAACAGGATTGCTCCATGGTTCCATGGTAACTCCCTGAGCCCTCATCTCCTCTATAACACAGCAGTCTGCTCGGGAAATCAATCTTGTCAGCTTCCATTCCAAAACAGCAAACCCTACTGACCTGGTGAAACCAATTTTCCCAAAAAAGCAAGCCCTACTGACCTGGTGAAACCAATTTTCCCAAAAAAGCAAACCCTACTGACCTGGTGAAACCGAGTGCCTGTTAAAACCAGATTTTTTCATCTTTCCTGCTATTGGCATATGATTTTCCCATTTTCTTTTTAGCAATTAAGCAGGCTAATGTGGGACTCATATCACCAAAGCTGTTTTCAGGAATATTTTGTCCAAAATACACTTGCTGCACAATAGTAAGCCAAGCAAGAGTACCAAGACCAAGATAGGGTGGGAGGTACTCAAAGATTACCCAAAAAATACTACAATGATGTGGTATGTGGATGACTGGTATTCAAGTTTTGATTTACCTGATTTGCAAGAGTGATTTGAACTCACATATTTTTAATCCTTTTTGTACTTTTTAAACTGGGGCAACATTTTTTATCTCTTTCTTTGGTTTTCAAACAAAATTCTTTTTTCCCTCAAAAATATTTGAGAGTGTATAATTTTCCTGGAAAGGGAAATGTGCAAATCCAAAATTTTCTGTCTTATGTGCTGGAGTTGCTAGCATTTCTGAGTCTTTTGCTTTGTGCAGCATTTGCAATGCAGGTGAATCTTTCATATCAAATTCACAGGTAAGACATCTTATTTTTGTAGGTGCTAGCAATGATCTTTATGTTTAATATTCTTAGACGTAAAGAAAAAGAGTTCTGGCTTAAAAGCTGACATAATTGAGGGACTATGAAGACTTTAAAGTTAAATTTCAATTTTTTTCCATTGCTGTTTTTGATGAGTCTATTGCTTTGTTTAAAGCATTAAGCTGACCTTCACCTGATTCATGAGTCTCTAAGCCTAAAATGATGTGTGAGCGTTCTGAAGTGAACCAGGCAAGGATTCTGAATAAGTTTAGTGTTTCATATATTTCAGATTTCTGTTTATGATACACAAATCTTTATGAGTTAAAAGACATCAACAAGCTGCTATTTTCATTGCCTTAATTAGTCAAAGACACTGAAGTCAGTCGTGTATAGCTTGTTAATGCTAAATACTTCCATTTCTTATGAACAATGATGCAGACAGTGTTTGTTTTCTTAGAGAAGACGTTTGGTGTGGTTGCTTTCTGAGAGACAAACTGATTAAAATTTCATTTGTGGAAATTTTCCAGAAGTGCTTCCAAACCAAGATCTTTCTGTACGATCCAATGATTAATGTTTTTCCTGCATGTGGGAAAGTCACATCCACATAAATTGCTGTGAGGAGTTATGAACATAATTTATGCTTAAACTTAAGGAGGTGTCTGGGCTTGAGCCAATGCCTGTGCAATCTTTCTATTAATTTTGGTGGCTTTTGAATTAGTCAATCACTGCAAGAATTGAGACATACATGATAATTCTTTACTTTCTCAGGTCCTGCTCATCATACCTTGAGAAACTGAATGGAACGACTTATAAAAATGAGCAAAGTACCTAATTTTCTCTTCTCTTACTCCAAGAGCCTGAAAAAGAGAATTAAGATACACTCTCAGCCTAAAGCTGATTGGTTTTCTTTGCAGGGCCCATGTGAGTGCTGTTTTGGTACCTTTGCTGCATGAGTCAGATTAATTGTTACAAATGTAAATTGTGAACAGCTCCACTACCTTGTATCTCTTCTGCAGTGGTGGAATCTAAAGATGTTGTTATAGATACAATAATCAGTGTTTGGTGGTGTTATGTGGTGTCTCTGTTACAGTTTGTGATGGACACAAACTCTGAGGAAAAAACCAAGCAAACAGAATCACAGATTATGAGAAGTTGGAAGGGATGCTCAAGGATTATCGAGTCCAACTCCTGGCCCTCCTGTTATTTTGTATTGTATTCAGGGATCTAGGATATTATGTATGATTTTTTGATTACTTTTGTCTACGAACAAAAATACAGCAGAATATATTTGACCTGTATAAGAAACTGGCAGTTCAAATGAAAGTACATTCTGCAAAGCCCAGAACCTCAAGCATCTCTCACAACCAGTGTAATCAGGTCCTTCACATCCTTGAGCAACTTCTGTATTTTCTTATATCTCAGTTTTGGACCATAAAATGGGAGTTTAATATTCTGCCTCACGCCAAGGGCTTTTTGAATGCAATGCACTCAGAGAGCTATTGCAGCAGTTCTGATAAAGTAGATACCAGTTTATTACAGAATTACATGTTTATGCCACGGTCAGTAGAGCTTGGCTTGCCTGCTTTGACTGTCAGGCTGTTCAGCTTTTTAACTGAAGTTAAGCATTAGCTGATTCACTGTTCTCAAATTGTGCTGTGGATATATAACTAATTCTAGTTAAACAGAGATGAAGCCTTGCAACAGATGTGTGTAGCTAAATAGCAAAGTACAAATAATAATGCAAATGTCTTTATCATCATATATTTGGCTTATTTTCCACTTAAAGTCATCAAACCAATCTGGATTCCGTTTAAAAATGCACATTGTCTGGGGCATTTTCATGGTACATGAAGCAGGGTAACATATGGCATGCTTAATGTACCTGAAGTTTTCCTTTTGTCTTCATTTGAAGAATCACTACAAAATGTTTCCTGTGAAGCAGGGTAGTAAAATCTGTAGTAACAAAAAGTCTTTCAAATCAGAACATTTCTTCCTTTATTCATAAAAAGTTACTTCTTAAATGAATATCAGCTTCAACTTCATCCATCTTTATTTGTCTCTTGAAATTATCAGCAGTTATCTAAATTCAAGCAAATGTTTTTAGCTCATTTGAAACAGGCTTTGCTATTTTCCTCATTGAAAAAAATTGGCATGTTAAAGATACAAACTGTAATGTACAGGTGAATTCTGGGTATAATTTCGATTATTTTTTGCTCTGTTTGAATAATAGATCCCTGCCAAAACTCAGTTCATTTGACTTTCCATTCTAGAATGACTTGTTAAGTTTGCAAAGAAAAAAATACATATCTATATTCAAATGTTTTTTATAAATTAAACCCAACTTTAATCCTGTCCTAAATCATAAAATTATGATATGATCTTTACTTCATTTGGGTTGTGCAGCAATGCACTTTTTTTAAAAGTAGCTTATGCCCACTTTGTGGCCACAGTGCAATTATGCTCAATTCTAAAACTGTTACAGCAAAGAAGAATCAGACCCAGCGATTAAAGTGTCACCAGGACTATCTTGGAATTTAATGTAATCAGTGTCTGTTTCTTTTGTAATGTCTAATAGTTGCCTTAGGTTTGAGTGAAAAGAAATATAGTTTCATTTTTTTTTTGATGATAAAAACTAAGAAATTGGTCTAAATTTAATGAAAGGTAAATTCTGCACAGTGAGATAACCAGCAAGTTAATAGTTGTATCCTGATTTCCTAGCTGCTAATCTATGAGTACAAGCACATGAATCAAACTTATATGGACATCCTAATGTTGTATCAAGTTGTATGAAAGGTTTTTGTTAGTTTGAATTAAGGGCATTCTTTGCCAAGATCCCAGTAGCTGACAGGCTTTGAAAGCAGGGAAGTAGATTGGTGTTTAGGATGGGAGAGCTGTCTCTCAAACAGCATGGAAAGGGGGACACATTCCTTGGTTTTCCCACGTTTAACTTCGAACTGGGTTTTCCTTTTCAAACCCCTGTGGGATCCATGCTGAGGGAAAGTTATCAGTCTTCCCTGTAGGTTGAAGAGTTTTGCCAAACCATCACAGACATTAGCAAACTGTAGTTTTCAGTTTATTGCAGGCATAAGACACAGGTAGAATTCCACATGGCAACAAAACTAAAGACCTTATCTCCCCTAAGTATTTAACGCAATGTTGCTGGTGGCTGAAATGTGTATTATTTCCATGTTTACACTGTCATTCATTTGTCCTTTAACCTTTCTCCTGTGCTTGCAGTCTGTTTCAGCACCTTTTTTTCTTTTTCATTCCCATTAGTTTGTCAGCTGTTACTTTTGATGGTTTCGATATTTTTACCTTCAGATGTTAGACTTTTCACCCTCACACACTTTGTTCTGCATTTGATTGTTTTCCATTCAGAATACAGGAGTGCTGGTTTTGCAGAGGGTGTCAATCTCGAAATATTTCCCCAGCTTTAGCTGAGAGCAGTGTTTTATGATTGTTGCTGTTTATACACAATAAAACAGGGATCTCTCAGGTGTGTAGTGAGCACAGTACAGAATTTATTCATTGCCTGTCTGTGGGTGGCTGTGTGCTTGTTTGCCAAGCAGCTGCTGCAGAACTATCAGATCTCCACTTGCCTTCAGGTTGAAAGGAAATTTCAGAGGCTGATATCACAGATCTGCAAGCATGAGGTAGTTGCCCTGAAGGCTGTACCTTTAAAATGTAATTGCAGCAGCGTGGGTGCTATTGGGGAGACCCATTTCACTGGGGGAACTGAGTGGGGTGCAGATAAGGGAGTGGGGAGCTGAGGAGGAGCTGATCAGAGCAGATCTAAGGATGGATTGAAAGAACGCTGAAAGATGAATAATATTCAGGAACTGAATATCTCTGAGGTCAGGGCAGCCAGGGAAGAAAATTTTCAATTTAGCAGGAACGTGTTGCAAATGCTTTCAGATCAAGGTTTAACCTCGGTTGGCTAATGCTGTATTTGGGAAGAAACTTGTTTTCAAGAGGAAAACCTGGCACATTGAAAGAGTGATAATGGTTCTGCAAATCAGGTGTTCTCAGCAAAGGAGAGATTTCTGAAAGTCTATTAATTATGAGTCCTTGAACAGCAATGAGAGCACTGGGTATATTCATATAGCTGAACTGTGGGAAATATAATGTATAACTCGTATTGTAATATTTTTAAAGGATACAGAAATGGCAGTGGTCTGTTTGAAAAACATCTAACAGGGAATAAAGTTTGCTGCTTTGAGTATAAAAGCATGCTTTTCCTTCTGCTCTTGAAGAGGAACCTTCCAGTTTTTCAGTAAATGCTTGTTAGGAAGATGTAAAGCAAGTGTTGTAAATCCAGCAGAAGTACAGCCTTCTTGATATTAATGATCTATTTTCTAATTCACTGCTTTATCATTATCTAAGTTCTAAATTTGAGAAAGTGTACAGGTAGATTATCTGCTTAAGTAAACTGAGCCCTAGGGGGTCTGGGATTTTTTTTTCCTCTAGAATTGTAGCTGATGATAAAAAGACACAAAGTTTGTTAAAAATCTCCTGAATTCACTGAGAGCTTTTCACTCTCTTCCACTGGACTTGAAGGATGCAAAAAATAGCTATATGCAAGGCTTGGTATCTAAAATGTTCTGTGGCTGTGAAACACTGGAATGGAATCAGAGAACTCCTGACTCAAAATTGTGAATATCAAGGTAGCTGTTGCACACATTTGCAGGACAGGTCCAGTTCTCTAATTTATGCAAGTAATGAAGAAGGGGAAGTGAGGATAAAAACAAGGGTTAGAGAATACCAAAACTTATTGTAAACTGTTGTCTGGGAAAGATTAAAAAAAAAAAAAAAGGATACTTTTGAGATGATAGATTTTGAAGAGATTATGTCTGACTTCCTTTATTAAAAGGTAGAGTTCTCTGTTCTCTGCCATCAGTTCTCAGAGAGGACAGACACAGCTGTTCAGCAGTTCCAGTATCTGTAGGCTCTGTGCCTTGTGCCTGCTGCAGGTCAGCACGGGCTGCCAGACATTGCCACCTGCTTGATTCTGTGCAAAACTAGTGATGCCACAGCTAATAACATCAATCACCATCCCCAGTCTGTGTGGTTTTCTCAGAAAACTTTGGTAGGAATGGGTGTTCCCTTTGTGGGGAATCTTGGCAGGAAGAGCAGATATGGAGTGATATACCATACCACACCATAACACACTCTCAGAGCTGTGATAAGCCTGCAGTAGAAAAAGGGTTGAGTGGTCCAGGTAGGTCTGAGAGGAAAGGCATGCTCAGCTGTCACCTCTGCTGTCCCCATCCTGGGGTGACACAGAGCACAGGAGGTTCCAAGGCTGTTTAGTTCTGTGCTTTGAGGCATAGAATGATGATATTCCTGTCCCCGTGGTGCTGCAGGAGGAATGAGATCCCTCTGGTGTATTTTACAGAGGGATTGCTAAGCCCTCTGTGAGGCTGCAAAGTCTTGCATTTGAATGGCTGAGGATTGGCTCACACTGGGTTTGTACCATTGCCTTTAAATAATAGTAACACTATTGTAATTTCACTCTGGAATTGTTATAAAGCAGTAATTTTTATAACCTACACATAGAGGTTCTAGTGCAGCACCAAACATGAACCAGTTTGTCCTTGCTGGTTTATATATGTTCTTTTTATGGGTGGATATAAGCATGAGAGCTGTTATTAGAGTCATGATAATCTCTTTACTTCCTGTGGGATTTTCTGTATTTCCTGAACATATTCTTATTAAACATTTACTGGATGTTCTGATTGTATTTTTTCAAAGATCACACGGTATTTGGAGTTAAGTGTTGAGGTTCTGTGGTGTATTCTGGTACTTGTTTATTTTTGTCTTAAGCAGATCTTTAACATAACAGAACCCAAACGCTTCCTCAGCTTCAATTCAGCTCTCAGCTTCTTTTTTAAGAAATGAGAGGTGTTTTGCTGTTTTCTGAGAAATAAGATGATCCTTCACACACTACATTCCACCTAGGTCATAATGACTCTTTCAGTCTGTCAGTTCTTTTGAAGGCTTTGGAATTGTTTTCCTTACGCCATTAGAGTTCCAAAGTGTCTACGCAGGCAGGTTATTAGCAAACAAAATAAATGTTTTAGACTCATGGCTCCTCTTGGAAGGGAGCAAAGTATCAAAGTGAGGTAATGTGAGCTGTAACAGGCTACAAGGAGAAAGGAAGCACAAAAGAACAGCAGGGAAATTGTAGAATGAGGCAGTTGAATAATTAATGTAAATTGGCTAATTGCTAATGTGAAATGAGCTTTCTTATTCTTTTACAATACATTGTCCTTCTTGAGTGCTTTTTAACTGGAAGCTCTGTTCTAAAGATTTGGCACGTTCTGAGGATAGAAGGCAGCAGTTTCTCTTAGCAGGTATGGTAGACATTTAAGATGAGAGATAATAAGGAACATGTGAACACAAAGGGGAAACAGGTGTGGTGTGTTAACAATTTCATGGACACAAACAGGGCAGGTACAGAGCCCAGGCAGTGTAGGGTTAGTTAAAAATAATAATTAAAATAGAAAAGAGGCTTTTCAAGTTTGTGCCAGGCAGTTCTTTGCATAAGTGAAGAATATTCAGCAACTTTTTCGGAGAATTTACTCCCAGGTGAGTTTACTGAAAAAATATTGAAAATCGAATTATTTTACATTTTGAAGACCTCTTCTCCTTTCACTTAAAACATTTTTAAGATTTTCTTCTCCATCTGCTGCTATTAGAGCATGCCACTGTGAGCAATCATGATTTTGCTTAGTAAGCCATTGTGGTAGTTTACAATATTTACCTGTAATTTTTCACTACAGTTCTGGCTCCATTTTGAACTGGTCCATGTATGAGTACATTTCTCTGTTACTGCAGCTCCTTCAGGCTTTATCACATTGCATAAGACAAAAAGCAGAGGTTTTTTTCCGGACAGAAAATTCTGCTGTTAGTGCTTAGATATGAGGAATCATTTATAAAAACCACGTGATTACAAGAGCAAGAGTTATTTGGAAGAAATCATATGTGAAAACATAATAGTCACATTTTATGCAAAATAAGGAGTGCTACATGCATGTGAAAAGCCCAGACATCTACAAAGGTTGCTTATAGTGAAACTGGAAGGAGTTATGATGATTTGATGGTGACCAAAGTGAATGCAGAAGGCCTTATTCACCTGTCCAGCACCTGAATCTGAGCAGTGGCATCCTTTTACACGCACTGTGCTCTGGTCCTGCCTGCTGGACCATGCTTTCTCCTTCCAGCGGCGTTGTGGATGCGTCAGATGGAATTTATCCACGCACAAGGCACTTTCAGATATCAGTCACAACCAGCACAATTCAGCTCATACTGTAGATGCTGTTGCTGTTTGTTTCCTGATCAGCCCCTCTAGCAGACCACAGGTATCCTGTGCAGAGCCTTGTTAGTCCTGGATGAATTGCTCATATCCTGCTCCTTGTTAGTCTCTATCTGAGTGTTTATCAGCTGTGCCTGCAGCTCTTGTTCCTTTGCCTGCACACTTACAACAGTGTGCTTTCTCTTTCACAGGCTTCTGTATATATTTTCATCACCTTACAATAGACTGAGTTATATTTGTTATTTTATCTGTTTAAAGCCCAGCAAACACTTGCAGACCCGAGGTCAGTAAATTTCCCCGATTTCCCAGCAGCTGGACACCTTATTGGTCCTTCTTCTTGCTCTGCTAAGTATTGAACCTGCAGTCCTATTGATCCAGCCTCGAGGGAAAGGATTACAAGTTATTAGTTTGACAGCTCCTCTGAAGTAATACTGTTTTCCTGCTAAGCAAAGACAGCTCTCTCAAACTGGGTACCAGCATGGATTGTGAGTAGTCATGCAGGGGGGGGAAGCGTGGGGCTGGGTGAAAATCTGTTGCTGGTTTAGCTTAATTCCAGTTCACCCAGTTAGAAGCAGATCATGACACTTGAACTGCTTGCTCCACAGGAGGTAAACAGTAGGAGATGGTAGAGAATTAAGGGAAGAGATTTCTGTGACTGCAGGCAGCTCACCTGTGAGTGTCACCGCACCCTGTGCTGCTGGCATGGAGGCACAATGGGGGGCAGTGAAGGAGGCAGAAATTTGCCTTTTCCTTGTAAACATTAGGAGAATGACAGCTTCCTTCCCTTTCCAATTTCAGAAAGGTCAGTTCTTCCTTCTTCTCCTGGCCTTTCAGTGAATAGGATTCTCAAATCACACACTCATGACCCTTTTGAAGAGCCATGTAGGTTGGCATACTGATTGGCATTGGCTCTGACTGCTTCAAACCCTGCTCTCTATACAAGATTAACATCCCATAATAAAATACACAGGAGTTCTTGATCCACAGTGGAGAGTACTGAGATCTAAATCATGTGTAATTCCATGGACCAGTGTGCCACTGCTGTTACCACTGCTTCTCACAATTAAACACAGCATGGACTTTCCATGGGTGCATGTGCTTATCATAAATTCATTCCAATATGCTCGATAAAGGAATCTTTTCAACTTGAAGCGTGCTTTAAATATTTATAGATATTCAATCCAAAGTACAAGAAGGCAGCAGTTCATCAGTCATGGGACACAACTCTCTCTCCTATTTTCTCTCTTAACCACATTACTGTCCACAGGGTGGGGACAGAAGCTTTAAGAACTAAGATGGTGGTAGGAACAAATTGTTCTGCACAGTTGCTGTGTGTGTTCATTTCCTTTAACCATGTTTCATTCGTGAAATTTAGCATAAGTGAAAGATTCTTAATTCCAGACTTTGTTTTCAAAAATTAGGTAAAATTTTGCGCCTGCTTCTATTTATAATTTTTTCAGAACTTGAGATGAAGTTGTTTCCTCCACTGAAGTAATTTCTGAGCAGTGGCTTCAAACCCCTGGTTGAGATGATCCTGCTGTGAGGCTGAGCCTAGCTGCTAGCTCATTCACCTGAGTTCCACTGCTGGTAGGAAATGAGGCAATTTAGTGCCTGGTTTATGGTGCCTTAGCTGAGAGCTGTGTCAGTCCCCAGGGGATGTCCAGAGCTGGGTCACTGTCAGAGCTGCACATGGTTACAACACTGCCACTCGTTAGGTGGGAAGGTTTTGCTATCCCAATGTTGTTCTCATCTGACTTTCAACAGTGTTTTAGTGTCTGGTTCACTTTATTGAGTGATTAAAGGTAATTTTTCCCCCTGAGGAACAGTACACAAAATCAATGTGCAAGAATGCTGCAAGCAGCTCGAAAGCATTGTAATTAACAAAGCTAGCCTGAAGTTCCCAAATCTAGCCAAGTGTGGGAGAAGAAAAATTAGTTATCAATACTATCCCTGGATTTACTTTTCTTTGCACTAGATTAAGTAGAGTTTCTTAAGTAGATACAGAAAGTGCTTTGTAGAAATCTATCTGGAACTGCTGTTTTAATTTGAATATAGGAAATTACTCAAGATGTACCATGATTTAAATTTGTACCCCTTTTAGCAGTAAAAGTTCTAAAAATTACTTGATTGAAAAAGACATATAGAAAGATTTCTAATGAGCTCAGTGATGTCATCTGGAAGCTCCTCACAGATAAAAATAGATTTCAGATTTCAGATTGCTAATGCACCTAAAAAATACAAACTTTACACAAAGGGAATATATTTAAGGAAAAAAAACCCCATTTTCCTTCACCTGAGAGAAAAGCATGAAAAGCAAAGAACACAGTACATTTTCTGCCTAGTTATCAGTTGAAACATTCAGCTGTAAAATTTGAATTTTCCAGGGCTCCATGTCAACTGTGGCTTTTGTTTTTCTCCTCCTTTTGAGTGAGCTCTGCTGACACTGTGATTTACTAGTACACTTGTCATTTAGGCTTATGGAAAATGTGTTTTGACAGCTTCTTCAACACCCATGAGATTATAGTATTCTAGGTGAGCTGTAAGATATATGTGCTTTTAAACAACCATTGTGAGCACGTGGATGTGTTTATACAGTCAGGGTTTTGTACTTTTTGAATTTATTAATTAATTATGGAAAGGAGAAGGGTTCATCGGTAATTTTTGATTGTGGGCTGTATTTTTTGTTAAAAACTGAGGGCTTCCTTATTAGGTAAAATATAATAAAATTATATTATATTATATAAATATAATTAGGTAAAAAAAAAAAATCTGCAAACAGAATACATTCCAGTGCTTTTCTTCTGTCTAATTCATGGCCAAGGACTCTATCAGTGAAGCCTCCTGGAAAGTTTCCTTGCCTCGTCCTCACACATTGCTGTGGTGATTGCAGAGCCAGCTGCACCCTGTGGCTGCTTTTATCAGCTGGTTTTATCTGCTCAGGGTATTCATGAGAGGCCAAATCTGTGCCACTAGTCTAGGTTGTTCCTGAAATTAAGAGTTTTACCTGGGAGCATGCAGCAACCCTCAGCTGTGTCCTACAGAAACACAACAGCAAAGGTCCCCAGGAGCTAAAAGCAAACCCTTGCTGCTGGAAAGTCAGACTAGAGGTCTAAAGAATCTTGATGGATGCAATAAAGAATCAAAACTTAACGTCCATGTAGTCAGATAAAAAGCATAGATACAGGAATACAAATCAGGATCAATCTGTAAAGGCCACTGGAAAACATCAGCAACTCTAGCAAATTTCTAGCTGGTCAGAGGCTGTAATGTAATATTTTGTTTACTACCATGTAACTCACTTATCTTCTAGACATTTCAGTGTCTGTTCATTGACAAATGCTTTTACAGTGAGACCACTAAATTAATGAAGTTTTGCTCATAATACATTCCCTGTGTACTGAATAACAAATCAATATTTGCATAAACAAAGCCATTTAAACTAGCAGTGTAGCAGGAAGGCTCCCCAAGAAGGCTCTAAACATTCATAATGCTCAAAACATGACCAGCCTAGGTCTCACCTCTCTGTTGGTAACCAGTAGAATTACAAAACCTTTCCTACCCTATTTTGTGTTACACTCATCAAGACATTTGTTCACAGCAATTAGACATTTGAATAAACCTTCCTAAGCATCATGTCTGTGGAGAGCTTTGGGTTTCAGCTGACACACAAGCAGATTTTGAATATCTAAGAGTCATTACTCATGTCAACGTTTTACTTCACGCTTTCACTGAAGTCATTGTGAAGCTTGTTTGTTTTAGGTAGAACTGCAGATTAATTGTCTTTATGGAAAGTAATTTAAGTATTCATTCAGAGATGCATCATGCAGAAAATTATTTGAATCTATCTGCTAGTCTAAAGCCAATGCAGTTGTCTTCCTTTTTATAAACACTAACATGATAATTGCACTTCAGTGTTCTAAAACGTGCTTTCATTCAGTACATCTCATTTATTAAGATTTTTCTAAATAGGACTCAGATATATTTCCTGTTTGCCTGAAGCTGTAGTCTATATTTTGGTTGTGTTGTTACATCCAAGTAAAACATGTCAAACCTATAATAAAGACAGTGAGTTCAGTTTCTAAGTCCAAATTTGAAGTGTTGGGATTTATCTTAATTCAACAAAATCATGAAATCTGGAATATGTACTGAAAATATTCTTAAACAGAATTTGTTTTTATAATGAAAACATGCTATCGCTTTTATACAAGACATATCGAAAAGCTTTATAACAATGTGAA
This sequence comes from Brachypodius melanocephalos, assembly GCA_013398615.1. Classification (NCBI taxonomy): domain Eukaryota; kingdom Metazoa; phylum Chordata; class Aves; order Passeriformes; family Pycnonotidae; genus Brachypodius; species Brachypodius melanocephalos. Next base: position 4,816,448 of record VZSR01003794.1, on the reverse strand, counting down.
GAAGGAAAGAATGCCTGAAAATTTTCGTTTTCTAAAATTATTTTCCTATTTTTCTACAGAGGAGCTTGAGAAAGTATCATTGTTGTTTTTCTCTGAGTTTTAACCACTAAGAATTGCAGTCTTTTTATAATTTGCCTCATGACTGAATGCCCTGCTTTTCCCTCCAGATTTTAGTTGTTGGTTTTTTTGGTTTTACTTTTTGTGTGTTTGGGTGGGTGGGGTTTTGTTTTATTTTGCTGGTTTTTTAATGGTTTGTGGAGATGATCTGATAAAGGCAGATCTATACATAATTATGTATAGATAAATCTCTACATAAAATGTAGTGTTATAGACACATCTGCTTTTCTTTTGTTTGGCTTTTTACAATTTGTGCCATGCAGCTGCCATGATTTCAGAATATTCTTGCCCATTTTGCTGCTTTTCACTTGGCTTGACGAAATTTGCCAGTAGCTTCCCATTAGCTAAGCAGTTAATTCCTTTTCTGCATTTAGTAAATAGAGTTACTCTCTTTCCTAGCCATTTACAGCTGTGGCAATAGTGGCACAAGGAACTGCACTAGGACTTAATGTCGCTGTCTAATTCATTTTGATAGAAAATCAGAGCATGTTACAATTCTAAATAATTTATTGCTATTATTATTAGAAAGCTGTTTGGCAGCTGATTGTCTCAGTCCAGTCTGTGTGGACAAGGGCCTGATTTTTTAGTTCCTTTGTATTTTCTGTACTTAATTACATGATGGAAAAATGGGTATAATGGGTTAAAAACTGCCTCAGAATAAATGGCTGCACAATATACAAGGTGAAATTTAATCAGGACCTGTTTTGCCAGAGCTTATGCTGATTTATTATATCATTTATTCAGTATAATATAAATCCCAGTGTGGCTATTATGAAATCCATGGGTACTGAATTAAATCCCCTTTTCCTCTACAAGTGGTGTATTTATGATAGAGCAAATGGTGGGGTGATGTCCTGCTTTTGGCTGGGATTGAGTTAATTTTTTCTTAGCCCACAGCAGCCTTTTAAAATGAGTGTTCATTATTTCCTGTCTCTTCTATACATCTTTAAATGTGGCCATGTTTTTAGAACAGGTTACACAAAAGAGCCAGTGTGCATTGCAAACTTAAATGTTTGTGTGCCTAAGCAGCCAAGTACTCACAATTCAGAAGCATCAAAACTAATTTATGTATCAATACTGAAAGTCTGTAAATGAAAAAATATATATATTTAGTTTTAGTATATAGTATTTTTATGTCAAAATTATTTGAAGACGAAAGGAAGCATCTCACTTATTAAGAAACATCAATATATTAAATATATGTATAATAAATATATGTAGTACAGAAGCAGAACCTGGTGCTAAAATAAGTAAGTATATATGTATATATATTAGCATTTAATTTTTTAAATAGTGATTATGGATTCACATGCCCTGTAAAGTATTCCACACTTCAGTCAGTAATGCTTATTTCAGAGATAGTAAAATATGTAGCTGTTTTAAAAGACTGCACAGTTAAAGTTTTATGCTTCGCTTTTCTTTCTTGTTGAGATTAAACACCTGTAGATTTGCAAGTACAAGTATTTCTTCTGACACTGTTTTTAAAAGAAAATCCTGCTGGTTAAATGTGCATATAGGCTTGAGAGGAGGAAGATGCTGCAAGTAAATAAAAATCTAAAGAGACATGGGGTTTTTTTTCCCCAAAAACAATCCCTGAGACTGACAGCAGTTTTAACACTCGCGGTTTTTCACCCTTGTCTTCCACGTGCAGAAAGTGGGAAATGGTAACAATTGCACACTCTGAGTGAGCCCTGGGTTGAGTTCCAAATGCAGCCTTGCACAGCCAGTCAGGGAACTGGCACTGGCTTCTGATTGTGATGCCTTCAGGGAGTGAAGCGTTCAGGGACTGCTGGTTTGGAATTGGAAACAATTTCTGCTTTTACATATTTCTTTGAATTATTTTTTAGAGGAGCCTTTGATTCCAGAAAGAATTAGCCCCAGCTTCACAAACTTTGCTCAGCCTGTGTGTTGAGAAGTCCCCTCCAGCCACGGCCCATCAGGCAGTGCCGGGCTCTTTGGGATCTCTGCAGGAAGGTCATCCCAGCCCAGGCTAATTAGCAGCAGTGCTGTTCCATGCACTGTTCCTGCCTTTGCTCCGTGTGTTCCCCCTGGAGTGTCACCTGGCAGTGTTGCCTTGGAATGAGCTGTACAAAGCCAGGAAGGTTCTGCTAAGAGACTGCTTTAATTCTTCTGCTTTGCCTTTTTTTGCAGACATCCAAAGTAAACAAGAATCTCGCTGTGGGCTTTGGTTTGTTTCATGTAGGTGGTCTGGTGAAAGCTCAGTCTTCCATGTTTGTTCATGTCTGTGTTTTCCTCAGGAGAAAAAAGACCCTAATGATGGCTGGAGTTATGAAAACATAAATAGATCCCAGAAGGGCTTTTCCTCTTCCCTCTTTTCCTTGCACATATCAGCTTTCTCATATTTTTCCTTGATTTTGATCTAATTTGCATACTAGAAGGTTTTTCTCTCTCATTTTCAAATTCAGTGAAATTTGAGAATTTAGATGAGCAGTAACAAGGTAAATAAAGTAAACAAGTGAAATGCTTGCAAAAGTTGCCCCCAAAGTAGAATTTCCCATTACTTGCAAGACCAAGGCTGAATGAACGCAAACATTTTGTCTGCCTGGAGAAAGGATGATGAATACTGCCCACTAACCCTCTAAGAAACCTGTCACACTTTTCAATTTGTACACAAAACACAGTGTCAGTGACTATTGTACCAGGACAGAGGTGTTTCAGTTTGCTGAGCCAGGATCAGAGCATAAATCTGTTTCTTTTTTCTGTGTTTATTACTCCACTGTACAATTTCTAGCCCTGTCAGGCTTTAGTGAGATATTTCTGTGTGCTTTACTGATTAAGGAAATTTTTGTGTTTCAGTAGATACAGCAAGGTCTTAATAATTACTGCACATCACATCACATACCCATCAGACAAGTTTATTGATGGTCTGTATAGCTTGATATCTTTTTCATACATAATAGAAATAAAAACTCTGTCTTATCTGTATTTTTATCTGTGTAAAAATTCAATCTTATCATGCTACTTGCAGGAAATGTTTGATATCTACAACAGAGTCTAGAAGGTTTTTATAGGCCTGGAAGTATTTACTGATTTAAAAACCTAACCAAAAAGAGGAAAACCAAAATCCCAACCTTTCTGTTGTTGACCTTCCATTGAGTTCACTAGAACATTGAGGCTTCTGACTTTGAAACACAACAGTCTTCCAACAGTGAAAACAGCACAAATTCAAATATTCTTGGCCCATAATTTCTGACAATTTATGGGTCATACATAGTAAACTACACACTGAAATTTAGTTTGAGAAACCACCAAAAATGGAGTGGTTAACTGTTCCATCTTTTGGCATAAGCTTCTTTTCAGAAGCTATTTAGACAAGAAGAGAAAACTCACAAAAATTTAAAGGATAGTAGCAGAGATTTCATGCAGGGATTTTAGGTCAGAAGAGCCTTCATCTAAAGAAAAAAGAGAATATATATATCTATATCAGATAAAATTTTAAAGGTATTTTGTGCTGTATTTTTTCTTCTGATACATGACAATAATTTACAAAGAGAAAAGAGAGATTAAATTGTTTTCCTCACAGCTAATACATTCTACAGGCTGTTCTGAAAAGAAGGAAACCAACACTAGGCTTTGAGGAGACATTAACAGAAAAATTTACAGCTCTATTATACAGTGGGATATTCAGACAAGTAATGCCAACACCTGTCTTTTATGTGCTGCACTGCTTGCTAGTGAATAAGGTGTAAATGTTTTGACAGTGGGTATAAAGGGTTTTTACAGTATTTGATAGGTGGATGTAGAATGAACTCTGAAGGAGACAATTACAAGGTATATTTTCTGCAGAGTGCATAGGGAATTAACTGTGAGCCACACTGGCAACAATGGCTGTTACACACATGATTTTCTGTAAACCTGAAGGGAAATACCTGTTATTACTGCATTATTCATTTAGATGGGATTTTTAAAGAGTCCCAGGGGAGTAAGGCACCCATTCCTTTCAGAATTTCAGTAGGTTTTAATTGCTTTAGAGAATCTTATTCTTAGGGGATTAAGAAATCTTCTGAGGACTGAGTTTGCTTTATTCTAAAAACTGTTGTGCCCTGACAGAACAGAGAGCTGAATCCACATTAGGAAAAAACCCCAAACCAACCAATCAAAAAAACAAACCACCAAAAAAACCCCAAAAAACCAAAACAAAACAAAAAAAACCCCAACAAAAACCAAAAACAAAACACCAAACCTACAAAAAAACCCTTCAAAAACCCCACCCAAAAACGAGGCCTATATATTTTTACCTGTGATATTTTCCTTTAATTTCTCCTGTGTCTAGAGACTCAAGATAGTCCCATGCACTAAGTAAGTCTCCAAGGAGAGCTCATTTAGGACATGGTGGATTATCAGTGTGCCTCATCCTTGCCTAAAGGGATCTCTTGCCATCAGAAATACATTATTCCTCTGGGCCTTGGTTTCCTACAGGTGTCTGTGCATAACCCAGGGCATAGTTCCTATACTGAGCAAAGCACACTGGGGAGATGGCTGAGTATCACTGGGGTGTTGCTTCCCAACTCTACACATGCCTGAAATATTCCAGCATGGTTACAAAGGAGAGAAATGGTGAAGAACGGCTAATGGGCTCCTGCTCACCTTTCAGCAGCACAGATTTATCTCCATCTGAGGGGTGCTACTGCATGCTTGACTCCTGAAATTGTGCAGGAGAAGAGGTGATGACTATGGAGCAAAGAAAACTTTCCTCCAGAGGCTCTCTGAGCAGTCTCACTTTGCTTTGCCTGGCTCAGAGAAGGCTGGCCCCATACTGGCCTCTGAGTACTGACATAACTCATTTGTGAATATATTTCAAATGTGTGCTTTACCTGTTGACAACCCAGCTTTGTCTCCCAGTGCACTTCTATGGAGACAGGAAGGTTTTATTTACACACGTTTTAGGTTTTGCTTTTTGTGACCTATTACAGACATTTTCTTTATTATCAGTATCCATAAATATTACTAGTTACGAGGAGATTACCAACCTGCAGCACAGCCTGAAATATCTGCATTCTTACTAGCTGTAAATAGCAAAAGCAGGAATAGGAATAAAATAGGAATTCAGGACCACTCGGCTCTTGGGCTCTTGCCATGACACTTCTGGCCAGACTTTGGAAAACAAACAAAAAAACCAACAAAAAACCACAACTCTCCCCCAAACCCCAGCAAACCTACCAGTCATTGTGCTGGTTTTTATCGAATTTTTGTTGTTTTGCTATTTGTGTTTTTTTTTTTTTTTCTAAACCTGGCCATTTATTTCAATGTCTAAATGGAAACAGAACTCTTGAAGATCTAGTCCCATGTGAGTTTATTCTGCCTTAACAGCAGATGGTGAATAGCTTCAACAGCTTTGTTTCTATTACCAGATGTCTTTGATTTACTCCCTTGCTTTGCTTTTTAGCCTTTATTGCTTCTATTCTGAAATAGCAGAGGCAGAGCTATTGTTACCTCTCAGCTATAGCTTTTCTCACACAATATATTGATCTCTTTGTTTTGTGGCATTATTCAAAAAAGTGTTGTGACTAAAAGGAAGGAGCAGGTGAAACCTCTTTAATAGCAGCACACTGCAAGATCCTACTGCTGCAAATATTTGTGCATGTATGTAATTGCATGTGCTACTCCTGCTGCAAACACCAGAGGAATGACAATGTATGCCTTTTATTTACATATATTTGTCATCAAAGGCTGAATTATCTTTTTATATAGACATGACTGTTATATGTGGTACTTTAGACCCTTAGTTATTTTTTGACTGTTTCAGTTTCAGCACAGTCCATAAACCACCATACTGATAAGAGCATTCTTTAAATTCTGTGTGACATTGGCAGTCTCAAGGATGACATAAAGTATTCAGTCTTGACATCACCCTGCTGTAGATTAATTGTGTCCTTCCCAATGAACAACCAGAACTACGTTCAGTCAGTTTAAGAGTCCATGTATAGACTTACACCTGTGGGAGAGAATTGGAAAAGTCATCCTGAGGAAATTTGCTTTGAGTGGTGCTTTTCCTTGAGAGTGTAAACCCTAGTTCGTCCACTGCAGGGAAGCCATTACTTCATCTTCTCTGCTTTTGTGCTTTTGTTCTTTCTGAGTGGCTGAAGGAGCTGGGCTTTTCACCTTCTCCCAGGCCAGAGATGGTTGCTAGTGTCATGCATTCGAGTGTTTGTTTCAAGCTTTTAGTATTCCACCTTATTGTAGGATCTCAAAAAGATCAGAGCTATTGTAAATTTTAGTTCCCCAGCTTCAGTTTTCATCTTAGCTTCATCATGCTCCTCATGAGCATCTTCATCTTCTGTGGGCTTTGGAAGCTCTGCCCCTCTCCATGAGGTTCATAGATATAAACTGATAATCCCTGAACTATGTTTATTATTACACTAAAACAGTGTGGCTTTTCATTACTTGGACTCCATGGAACTCTCACTAGGACGTGTGTAGGATTCTACGATGACAAGCAGTTCCATTAAATATTACATGTATTGTTTGGAGAAAGTTATCCCCAGAGAGTGTAACTTTGGGACGTGTACATACATTATTTACTGACGTATGTGCCATGTTCACATTTAGAATGCCCTAATTCAACATCTGCTCCTGATGAGAGCGAGCATCTGGTGTTTCACAGATAATTGGTCCATGAGCTGACCAGACAGACTGGAACCAGGCTCTCTGGGTGCATGGTAAGACCTGGTTCAGTGCCAGGTGCAATTCTGATCACACCTTTGTTGTGGGTTGGGACCAGAATGGATTTTATCTGTTATAACCTCCATGTAAGCAGAAGTACCAGCAACTTCAGTGCTGTGCCCCAGAATCAGAAGGAACAAGAGATGAAGATTGTTCCAGTACAAAATAATAAAATGGGAAAGTTCTTAAAACTCTACTCCTGTTAAACCTTTTCCTCCAATTTATCTATATGGATGTGTATGTGTGTGGATGCACAAAAGCAGAGGAATGCTTTTTCTCCTGGCACAAGCTTTATGTTCCTTCTGTAGGACCTATAAACCAGTTATAATTCAACAGAATCTGCAGAACTGCAATACAATTGCAAATATCAGCAATGCATTGCAAATTCAAACTGCAATGCCAAACTATGCTAGTCAGCTTAAATTCCTTGTCTGGAATTTGCTGGTTTGATAGGCCAGTTGCATTTATGCACTTCCTTTGAAAAAGCAGTAAGGGTGGGAAAAAGCAAGTCTTAACCATCAAATTAAAAAGCATATCCCACCAGATTCCATCAAAACTCTTACAGCTATCCTTCAGAAGCAAACAGTATAAACACTGTCTCCATCTCCTCCTGGACTCCTCCTGGAAACATTCTGGTCTTCAAAAGTTACATCATTCACTTCTGTTCATCATTCACTTCTGTTCATCATTTGCTGTATTTGCTTGCCTCTGACAGACCTGTTACCTGCATAACCACGGGGTTTTTCTTGCCAGGCATTATCAGCCGTCAGGAAGCAGAGGAGCTGTTGATGAATAAATCTGAAGGTGCATTCCTGGTGCGAGTCAGTGAGAAGATCTGGGGCTACGCGTTGTCCTATCGCCAGCAAAACGGCTTCAAGCACTTCCTGGTTGATGCTTCAGGGGATTTCTACAGCTTCCTGGGGGTAGATCCAAACAGACACCCAACACTGACGGATCTGATTGATTTTCACAAGGTAACACTCGCTAGGTGCAGATCAATAGCTGAGTGGAACGGATTAATAATTTAATGAGGAGCCATGTAGTTTGAAACCGCACTGGAAAATACGGCCATAGTGGGAAAGAATATTGTACACTAAGCCCAGCTGTAACATTCATACTTCTGTTGCAGTGAATCAGAAGGCTTTTCCCCTTCCTTCAAATGCTCCAGTACGTACTTGTGTTCCTTTATACAGTGTGTACTCTCCTTGGCTACAAATGGCCTAATAAGGGCTGACAGATGTAACGCTTTCTGCGCCTTTTTGCTGTGGAAAATTGGATTGGAAATACCATAGAAAGGTCTTTCAACGAAATTTCAGCATTTTTCTACCTTTGATGTGAGGGCTGTAATGTGCAAAAGCAAGAGAGTGTGACCCTGCACTAAAGAAGGGAACATGGAGGGGTTCTCTTTTAGGGATGTATTAAGGGTCACTCCTTATTACCCAAAACAATCTTACAAGAGGAATTTACTATTCGACTTTAGATGGGCTTGAATTACTTTACCTCTAGGTTCTGTTTCTTGCCAGGCTGTTACTAAACAGTAGCACTATTTCTGAAGGAATAAATTGTTTTCATCTTGCATCTCTCTCTATCTTCACCAGTTTTAATTCTCCTTTTTTCTTGGCCACCCTTATAACTCCTCTTCATCCTCTCTTTTCTAGTTCCCTTTCCTGTTTTATCCTTCTCTCACTCTTGTGTCAGAATAATTCTATAAGGTTTTTGCTCCTCATTTTCTTCACTTTAATTTTTAAAGTATTCAGTCTCAGGTTATTTTTCTTCTAAATTCTCTATCTTTTAAATCTTGCCTTTATCTCACTTGTTTTGCAGCATCTGTTTGGTGTTGCCTTAGAGTGTCCTCAGAAATCACTGTGAAATTAAATGTCCACAGATTGTATTTCCACATGGGGAGATGGTAGGTGTCACATTTGAGTAAAATATTTGTTTGCCCCTAATTTAAATAAATCCTTTCTCAGTGGCCACCTGGTAAGCTCAAATCCTTGACACCCTTCTGGTACAGAATGTCCTTTTGGCCAGTTTGGGTTAATCAGCTGGGCTGTGTCCCCTCCTGGTTCTCCCTTATTCCCAGCCTACTCTGCCAGCAGAGCCCGAGTGGGAAAAAGAGAAAGCCTTTGTGTTATGCAAGAACTGATCAACAATAGCCAAAACTGTAATGTGTTATCAACACTGTTTTAGCCACAAATTCAAAACACAACATCACAATGGAGCAGAGGTAGCTATGAAGCTCCATCCCAGCCATCCCCAGTGCACCTGGAAAGAGTGCCTTGTCAGGGAAAGAAAAGCAGACATGCAACACCTCAAATGCAGATTATCAGTGCTGGATGTAGAACCTCTGGCTAATGTCATTTCCCCTCTGCTCCTGGTGATGGTGACAACCAATCCCAGCCATCTCTGTTCCAGCAATATTCCTGTATTTCCATCACAGCTCACATTAGGCAATCACTGTGTTAGGAGCACATCTGTTTACAGACAGCAGCAGGGCCCTTGTCAGAAGCAGAATGGCTTTGAGTTCTTGCCATTTAAAAAAAGGAAGAAAGCTTGCTTAGGTGTCCCATGATAAGAGTTAATAGCTGCCCCTGTAGTAAGCCTATCAGGGAAACCGGTTCAGCTTTAATGCCAACAAGCTATTTTCCCTGTCTAGCTTGTGGCTGTATTTAATCTGGTACCTTTGGCAATCATTTCAGGAAGCATTTTATCCTGTCTGTCACATGGTTTTCTTAGAGGTTTTTCTGCCTGCTCTCTCTGGTGAAGTACACTGTCAATTGTCCCAAAGCCTCCTGGTAACTCCAAGCAATCTGTATGTGGCTGGTTGTGCTGTGGGCACATTTTCCCTTGCAGCTATTGCTGTATTTTTTGGAGAAGGTGCTGCTTTCCTCACAACTATTTTTGGCAAGAGTATACTTTCCCATCCCAGAGGTTGCATAGACTTTTTTTTTGAGGGCCTGAGGAGGGCTGGCACAACTAATTTTTTTACTTGCTTATACCTACTGACTTCTTTTTGTTTCATTTTGATTAAAAAACTGAGAGGTCACTCAAGGAACTCAGCTGGCAGACACAAGGGGGTGGTAAACATTAGTTGGATGATCAAATCTTACAGAATGTGGTATGAGTGTGCATCCTCTTTTTTCATTATCTGCATTTAAATACTCTGTGGAAAGCATCAACTACATATCTGAGATCATTGCTAAATATTTGTATTTACTTCCTCACAACCCTCTTGTCTAGTTGACAAGGCGGTGATTGGCCAAAGGTTGAACTCGATGATCTTAGATGTCTCTTCCAACCTAAATGATTCTGTGATTCTTTGATTCTGAAAATCATTTCATTTGGGTGGGAACTTTCTGAACTGATTCTTAGTCTGAATCTTAGTAGTGATTGGGAGGCAACAACAACTGGGAGCCTGCATGTGTTCTCAGGAAATCAAGCACCAAATTTGCATTGAATTTCAATAGAAACTGGATAGGTTTTGAAAATATTAGCTCCATATATAGATCCATGTCTTGGATCTAAACTTTCAAATGAAGGATTGCTATTTTAGTCAATGTAATTCTGGATTCCAGCTCATTTTGGTGCATCTATCAGTCTTAAACTTCTGCAAAAAAAAAAAGAACTATCATTACTGTAGGAATAATTGCAAAGACCAAGTTCTCCACTTTTCCAGTAGATGTCTTGGTAATCAGTCACTGGAATGACATGCTTGGCACGTGAATATTTAATTAATGAGAATAGGTGCTGTGAGTACAGACTGCCTTTACCTAACAAGGGCAATGAGTTTCACCTTGCTGTGTCATCGGAAAGCTGTTACTGTTTTGTGTGAGCACTCAACATTGAGCTCTTGCTCAGTTTGCCTGGGGGTATAGCATGCTAAGACTGGCATCTGTCTGTTTAATTAACCCATGAGAACACCCTTTATAAGCATCTGTAGCTGGCTTCCTAAGTAGTGCAGCAACTTACAAGTAGTACAAATTAGAGTTTGTTGTGTGCACTGATTTCACTGTTTGATAGTAGCACAAGTTGCTGCCAGCATGAATAAGAGAGAAACAAAGCATGAAGAAAATGATTATTCAATAAGATCCTTTTGCTGGTCTGTAATTATTTTATTAAGTGTTTATCCATAGTTGCTTGCCAGTTACAGTGAACTGATGGCCTTCATTGCTGTTTTTAGATGGTAGGTGTGGCTTAGATCTTTGATATTTTAATTGGTTTTATCATTCCAGGAAGAAATCATCACATCCTCAGGTGGGGAGCTACTTCTGGAGCCATGTGGACAGCAGAAAAATCCACCAGACTACAGCCCTTTATTTGAATAACTGATCCAGGACCAACGGGAATGCATTCTGGATAGCTGTAGTAACAGATAGTTATAAAAATAAACAATGAAAGTTGTTAGCCCCCTTTTAAAGCCACTGGTCTTGTGGCCAAAGAGTATCCTCATTAGGAGGCCTAAAATATTTCTGGTTTGCATCTGAATTATCATCATCATATTCATATTGCTAGCACTTGAAAGGTGAGAAATTACCAGCAAATTGCAAGAGGACTACTTCCAAATTTTTTTCAAGGGTTTGTAGCCAATTGCACTGAATGCTAAGTTCCTGTCTTAATTTTCTCATGTTTTATACTGCAAGAAGCATGGGCAGGAGCTATTCCTAGAGTACTGTATGAAGTATCAGTGTTGGTGAACAGATTCTGTGTTCCAAAGCGAGGTTTGACAGTTTCTGTTGACAATTCCATTGCCCAGTGGTGCACTTTGATAACGAGAAGCAGTCTTCAAACATCCATGTGAAGTTTGTGATTGTGTATGTAATTAGGCGTAGCTTGAAACTTGCCACTTTTGAATTCAGGCCTATGAAGTTCTCCACAGCAGAGACAGAATAAGGTCACATACATTTTATTTACATTTTCATGAAGCCCAACAGCCTTGGGAGGAACTTTACTCCTGTACAGTACGTGGTCAGCTTATTCTAAAGAAAACTTTGATTTGCTGCAATTCTCTCACTGGTTTTGTTGTGCTTTCCAATTTTAGATGTGCAAGAGACACAGTGGATATTGCTAGCTTTACTTTGCTATAGGATTGGGTATTTTCGTTATCTGAGTTATGAGACAGGATGGGGCTGGCATATTTATACATAGAAAAGGTACAGCTAATTACATTGTCATCATGCCATTTTATGTGTAAAAACAAGATGCACACAACGTGTTCCTGAGCCATTTGCTATAAATATTAACCCCATGAAAATAGACCAGAAGCCTAGATCTGTGCAGCACTTGCTTAGTGCTTGGACTAGAAAAACAATAAAATCTCATCGCAGTACCCATAGGAAAGGCACACTGAGCATATTTCTATAAGCTACTGCTTTGGGCAGTCTTTGAGCCCTGTGGGGTTCTCTTCAAAATCCTGGTGTAGACCCCTCCTGAACCTCCTGTAAATCCCTTTCTCTTCAAACAGTCATTTGACACTTGACTCACTGTCACCTGTACTCTGACTGATCTAGACGGTAAAATCAACCAGGAAGAGGAACTTGTCCAAGCCAATAAAGCACACTGAACATTTAAGGTGCTACAATAGTAAATACTTGTGGTAGTAATAGCAATATTTCTTTTATAATTAGTTTTATGCCTAGCTCATATTAACGTACAGATTTTTGCACACAAGTTTCATTCTCGGTCAGGAGCTTTTTCTTCTGTAAACATTGGGTTTTGTGTGATTTAATCCATCAATGTTTGTGACCCGTGAAAAGAAAATTCTATTGAACTTCCCACAGAGACAGCTGGGCAGATTCCGTACTAATCACTTGGCACACTGGCTCAGGAGGTTTTAAATAGTTACTGTTAGCGCCTCGGAACAAAGCAAGTCAGGACACAGCAAATAAGCAAAAAGCAAGAAAGATCTGCTTTTTCTGAGAAACCAGCTCTGCATTTTCTCCCTCCTGCAGAGGCATTTCAAGAACCACCTCAGGCTCAGGTTACTCACAGCTGCACAGTTTTTTCATGGAACAACTGCACCTTCAGTTAAAGGAGAATGGAAAGGGACCTTTAAAATTATAAAGAAATGTAAGTATCCACAGACTTACCTTGAGGTCAGATAGTGGTAGGTGACTGAGTAGGATTAGACACCTAGGTGCCTTTACAGACCTGTCTTTTGACTTTATGCACTGAAGAAAACCCCCCAAAAAACCAAAAGCAGCAAAAAAACCTCATGAAATGCTACCTTTTCTCTGGAAAAGATGCTAGGCATGCTTGAAGACATGCAAATTCCAAAGTTTTTGGAAGATAACACAATGCTGTGAATGTTTATAGACAGAATATTGAAGAACTTGTTCCACATGCAATTCACATTTAGAAGCTGATAATAATAAAGCTATTTATTTCTAGTGACACAGTTCCCAGCAACTGCTTGTGTTTTGTTTGGCCATTAAGAAGGCCTGGAAATAATAGCTCTTTAGCTTATGTGGCCTCTTGTGATGTAATTAACATTATTTTCATTTCAGAGAACACTTTCTCATTCTAATTTTCTAATTTTTGTCTGAATTCCATCCATTTCTAACTTTAAGTTTTACCTAGCTTTTAAATAAAGCCCTTGTAATTTCCCCTGCAAATTGGAAAACTGCAGTTTCTGCTGGGAGTTTTACTGTCCTAATAAATGGCAGAATTCTCATGTAACGGAATTGCTTGTTTTTTCTCCCTATAGCCCCACAGAAATAATGAAAAATAGTCAGCTAATTCATAGAGTTACCAAGAAAGACATCAAAACAGTATATAACCAGAAGCAGTGTCAATGAAATACAGTATATTTGGCTGAAGATAAGTTTTGGAGGAAAGTAAAGGAGATCATAGCTAGCAGAAACTAAGAACAGAAGCTTTCCTTGGTTGAGATGTGCAGCTGTTGCCAATATAGTTCAGTGAAGTACAAGCAAGGAGATGTTTTCTAAGTTAACAGGTGCTTGTTATTGCCTAAGAGGGCAGCAAGACAGTAAGGGAACTATGAAAAGGTAGCCCAGTTAGTAGGAAGAAGAGAAGACAAAGCAGTAAATGAGTAAATATGGAAAATTAAGAAAATAAGAAAGGGTAAAATGTAGCTCATACTATGGTTTTGAAAGGATTTTTGCTGTGAGGCAGACCAGGCACTGCTACCTCTTTAACTCTCTGCAAGTCTGGAAGATTTCAGCTTTGAGCTAAATCTACCTTGGAGGTAGGTCTGACACTTGAATCTGTAAGAGCTGGGCTGTGCTGCAGCCTTGAATGCTTCCCTCTGTCTGCCTCTCCAAGCACTGCTGGCTGCAGCTGTTCATCACTGGGTGAAAAAATGGTTGTGGTGCTGCCATTTCCTTGGCTGCCAGGGGTAGCTTTAGCTCATCCCCCTGGCACCTTCCAGTCCTGCTTCCTGACCTGCTTTTCTATTGGTAACTATTGGTGAGGGGCATGTTATGGAATTTCCTTGTAAGATTCCCTGTCACTGTTCCTTTCTGATGAGACCAACAGGAATTCACTGAGAGGCCTGCTATGGTAACAGTGTTTCACAAAGAATAATGCCACAGCAGTAAGGTAAAGTTTTAAACTTTAAAATGAATTGACCTCTTCTCATATCTGTTTCACACCAATAAAACATGGCACACAAGGTCCCAAGCTTGTTTGCAGGTATCTTTGAAAAAAGCATCTCTTAAGGATTTATTCTTGTTTCTTCCTAGATCCACAGATCTGTTCTTTTGAATTTTGGTTTAATCTGTTATTGTACACAGACATCTCCAATTTAATATTGCCCTCTTCTCTAACAAAGAACAAAAACCAAGCAAAGAAATTGGTATCAATCATGGATGAGATTTCCAAGGCTACTCAAAGAACGTAGATGCCAGTCTATTAACTCTAGTAATTAATGGAATAGTGATGTAGTATGAGTTTTTGCATATCAGTTTTATAATAGATATCCTGGATTATTCTTTTAAGTACTAAATCCCTATTGTTCTGAACAAAAGCTAGGCTAAATAAAATGACACCTCTCTCAAGAAAGAGATACCTAAAAATTGTTTTTATAACAGATTTATTTTCAGGTTAACTGAGTAGAAACTCTTTCCAAAAACCAGATTCAGAGTGAGAATTTCCACTAGATTTCAGTTACCTTGAATCTAATAAAACAACCTATTTCTTGGCTGAGGTGAGACAGTATTAATACACTGATTACAGTAAAAGACTTTTGTTTTGTATGAACTTTGTATGATTCGGCTCAATCTTCCCTTGAAACACCAGAAATGTGAATATTGAGCATTCATGGAACCATACCACATTTCAGTGCAGTCTAAATTCTTCCATTTACCACAACACAAACCTTGTCTCAGGTAGACTGTGGTAGTTCACAGAGGGAGAAGCTTTTCTCTTTCTATGAATAAATTTGTTTTCATAATTTACAGGTCAGAGCTTATTTTTCAATGATTTTCAAGGACTGTCTTATTGTGCCTTTGCTTTAAGATTTCTTTTTCCTTTCCCAAGAGGATGGGGTAAATGACCTCTGTGAAGTGTGTCCCTGGCCAGGCTATCAATTGCAGAATGAGGTGTTTGCACTTGACCAGATGCTTGCTTTGTGTTTCCTGAGATGAATCTCCTGGACACATACTGTCAGATGATAATGATGCATAATTGATTTTTATAGCTGATTTCTTGCCATGCAAGTGCTATGTGAAAGCTTCTCTTCAAATATTTGTTTACTGCTAGTGATTAATCCTGTAGCCTGTATATTTACATGATGGCCCATAGCTAATGCAAATTTTCTACTAGGCTGGAGCCTTCAGTGGGTTTGGTTTCTTCCCTCAGAATTTCTTCCAGTAGTTTTAAATGAAGGTAACATTTTATGATATCTTTATTATACATCAATAAGTGTTTTTTCCTTATGGAAGAGAAATAACTTCAAAAGAGACTGGACATTTAGTTTGGTCCTGTTTGTGTCCTCATGATGTACAAAGAAAACTCTTGGCATGTTAATGTCTCCTTTAAAGTTTAGCTGCCGTTTCTCCCACATTCTCAGTTTTAATGAGAGCTGTGGATGGGAGGAGGTCATAAGCTCACAAGCCATGGAGAGAAAAGAGAGGAGGTAGGACTGGTTTATTCCGTATAAATTTCCATATAACAGCAGGCAAAGCTTGGATTAGGTACTTGCTGAGCTGCACTGGTTTTCCTGCTTAGCATTCAAAGTAGTGTGGTCACTATTTTTCCCTCACACAACATCAACAGGAAGAAATTCCTAGTGGGTGAAAAAAAGCCCAAAAGATGTTCACTAAGTAACATTACAGTGCCCCAAGAATGATAGAGAAGGAGTGTGGACCAAGAACACAGTAAAGACATTTTGTCTTTTGTATATGAGTGTGTAAACTGGGAGTGATTGCAAATTCTTATTTGGTAGGTGTTAATTCTTTTAATTGCATGATTGTTGTCATTAATGGTCAATGCATGTGAAGATGTGGGCAATTGTAATGCACCTTCTATTCCCCAGACTGGTAGAGCATGGATTGCCTGAAAGGAAAATCAGACATAGTTGTCTCAGACAAAAATTACTAAGTATTCTTGTAGGTTATTTGGGGCAGAAAATTGTAAAATGTATAATGCATATCAGGATTTACAAATGTAGAAACTATGCACTGTTTATCACATAAAGTATGAAGAGTTAGTGTAAATTTTGCAGCACTTAAAAAGTCAGGGAAGAATAAAAGTATCCCTGGTTATTCTGCTCTCCTGTAGGAAATGTCAGCATTGTAAACAAGAAAATATCTTCTCGTCCAGGAATTTCATCTTAATAATGGACTACAGTAAGTCATTTTTTGAGAGCTGTGCAGTGAACATTGCAATTAGTAAGAGAGCCAGCCTGTTGAACTGATGTCTGTTCTTGATTCTCAAAGTCTTTTTGCTCATAATAGCCTGATGCTAATGTGAAATACATTTTTAGGAAGTCATTCAAATCCAATGTAATGAAGAGGTGTTAAGGTAGGTTAAGTGTTAAGGAAGAAGAGAAGTTTCATTATCATTTTTACTGTAGATATTTTCTCTCAAAGAATCCCAGAAAAAAATAAAATTCTAACAGCAATGCATAAGTTCTGGTCTGCCTTGTAGACAATATTTTGTTAGCTATTATGTGCTGTACTCATATCATGCTGCTTCATTTATTTTGAATTTCAGTGGTCTATATGCTATATTGGAATGCATCGGATTTTTTGAATAAGAAAACAGTAGAGGCAGATGTATGCAAGAACTGTTCTATGGGACAAAAAATGTCCACTGAATTCCAGTGCTGAGCTCCCACAACATATCCTGGAGTTAGTTGATAAATATGAAAATTTTTGTTAGGACTACTTGTTAAAATCACTTTTCACTTTCCCCAGAGCTACTCTAAAATCTTCCATTGACACTATTTAATGGAGAAATGTTCTGTTTTCAAAATGCCAAGCTTCATGAAGCTGTTTCAATTCCCTAGAGAAAAAAGAAAAAAAAAAAAAAAAAATCTAAAGGCATTTTTAATTGCAGAAAATATGAAAGATGTGCTCAAATCTACCACAGATTTTTTTTATTAATCTCTAAAAGAAAATATGCTATAATATGTTCCAAATTCAATGCAGATATTCAATGTTTTTGACATTTCATTAGGTATCCATTCTCTTTCTTAATGCTAGTTTCCTTTTAAGGGAGAATGGAAATACCCAGGGAGCAGTTACTCAAAATGTCAAGTCCATTAAATATCTGATTTGATGACTGAAATAAATTCATGAAGGTTTAAATAAGACCCCAGATAATTTTCTCTAGAAAAAAAATCGAGCTAGGAAAGTGAGTTCAGAAAAAAAGAATGGATGCATTTTGTCCACAATTTTGAATATATTGTGTTACATGTGTGGATCCTTAGAGTATGATTTACATTTATACACTACTAAAAAGTCTGAGGACCAAAAAGTAATTGATTTAAATGGAATAAAAAATAACATAAAGGAAATTAGACCTACTGTTCCAGTTTCTCTGAAAAAGGCTAATTCTATAAATGATTATGTAAAAGACCAAGCCTATTCATGAACTGTGACAGGAAAAAAGGATCTAATTTTCCAAGTTGTCATTGTGATCAATTACAATAGAAATCTCTTCCTGGATGAAGGCTGTGATTAAGAAATACAAAGTTCAGACTACACATTCAAATACCAAATGAAAACCTTTGCAATGTACCAGCTCTTTGCAAAGGTGAAACATGCCACAGAACAGCTGTTGTGGTGTAGCAAAATGAGCAGCTTGGATTCCAGTTGTTCTCCTTAGGCTGGACGAGAAACAGGCACTTCAGAGTTCCAGTGTTGTATCAGTTCCTCTGCCAAAGACCGCTGATTATTTGAGGCAGGATCAGGAAAGAGTGAGAAAACTTGTGAAACTTTGAAATATTACTATGAAAGGAAAAAAACCAACCCACTTCCCCTTCCTCATCCTAGATAAGAATCAGTTTGTAAAGGGGAAACAAGGAGGCATTGTGAAACTGGCAGACCTTGTTTTCCTGTTGGTCAGGAGAGATGTACACAATTTGTTGAAATCAATGAGACGGAAGTGGGCAATAAGGATTTCACAGCCGGGTCATTTTTTATTAATTTTGTCCTACAGCAGTGCACATACAGTCATGAAGTGTTTGGAGTGCTAATCCATCTGTTCTCGGGAGCAGCTCACATCCAGTGGGCTAAAAATGCTCTGTCTGCCAAGGAGACACTCAAGGTACTTTGAAAAGGTTTGGATGCTTTTACTTTGGGCCACAGATAAAGGTGATAAATTAAGAGGCATTGGGGTTCTTTTTTTTTAATCTCTCTTCCTCCCCCAGACCTATTAATAATGAAGCAAATTCAAAACAACGAAGGAGAAAACTGCCTGCTGGCTAATACACTGTAATCCTGGGTCTGCACCTGCCCATAGTGCTAAAGTTCAATTCAAGTTACACTTCAGTAATTGATGATCACTTGCCATATGCCTTTATAAAGCTTTTTCATCAATGTCTCTTGTGGTTCATTTTCTATCAGCAGCAAATCAATGGAATTTTAATGGAATAGAGCACCTACTTAAGACTGAATTACGCTGCTTTACCTGTTTCAATATCAAGTGAAGTTCTCAAAGGCTCGACAGATAGTTTTTCAGATTTTTTTTTTCTTTGATAACTTTGTTTCTGCAGAATGGTGACATCTTTGTAATCAGCTGTAATAAAGATTGAAGGCATTAATGAACTTGGGTTTACTGTGCTGTTAGAGACAATGGGGAAAGGTGGGGTTTGAAGCTGAATGCTGCAGTGGTGTAGTAGGGAATGCTTTAAGTCCTGGATCTGGTGATTCAGGGAGAATCTTAAATGGTTTAGAAATCTCCAGGATAATGCAGTAATTAACCGGGCACAGGGAAGTACAAGGTCACGAACTGAGTTCCGTTCTTGAAAACCGCAGTGGGTGCTGTACTGTCAGAACAGTCACACCCCTCACTCCAAGGGCAGGGCTGCCCCGAGCCGGGGCTGTGAGCAGGGTGGGCAGCGCTGGGGCCGCCCCTCAGAAAACATTCCAGACATACATCAGTCAAACAGTACATCTCGCTTTTCCTGAGGCACAATTCACTGGATTGATTTGAACCCACTCGAACCAAGTTGCCTGGCTTTGCTGTATGCCCGCGGCCTGGGCGGGCTCCCGCCTTGTCCCGCTCCTGCCGCTCGCCGGGCGCTGTGGGCCCTGGAGGGAGGGGGGGCCGCGCTCTGGGGGCTGTGAGGGGGCTGTGAGGGGCTGTGAGGGGG
>VZSR01003794.1:4777758-4796769 GCA_013398615.1 Brachypodius melanocephalos | reverse complement strand
GGGCTGTGAGGGGCTGTGAGGGGCTGTGAGGGGGTTGTGAGGGGCTGTGAGGAGCTGTGGGGGGCTGTGAGGGGCTGTGGAGCCTCCCTCAGCCGGGACGCTCTGGAACCTTCTGCATGCTCTCGTGTACACTGCGGCCCCTTCCAGCCCGGCCCGTCCCGTCCCATGGCCTGTGAGGGCTCGGGGCCATGCTGTGGCTGTGCCGCGGTGCCCGCAGCCCTGGGGAAGGAGGATGCGGGACGGAGCGGTCCCACACAGCTCACACTGCAGTGAGGGCTCGGGGGATGACGGCCCGGTCTCGCAGCTTTGATCGAGGAAACTTTCAGAGCAGTTCTCCTCAGCCCAAAGTATCCTGTTTACCGAGCCCTAGCCAAACCAGCTCCCGAAATACAGGCCCTTGCTCCATGGGTCGATTCAGGTTGAACAGAGCAGATAATTTACAGATGGACAGGATGAAACTGGCAGGAAATGCCAAGTTGTCCTGGGTTTTGTCCTGGTTTAAGGACTCTTCACCTGCTTAAAAGGACTTAGTGCTCCTTGTGACTGGACAGCAGAAAGGAGAAGGCTCCAGGGAAGGAAGCTGCCCTTTTGTTCCCGAAAGACAAGGGAAGGAACCCTCTTCTCCATTAATATTTACACGATGGAGGCACACTAGTAGGTAAGATGCATTTTTTTGTTCGATTTTGGCACGGCTTCCTTGCACTGCTGGTGTAACAGTGGTGGAATACAGGAAAGGTAGCAGCTGATTGTTGAAATGGGAAAATCACCCACAGAGATTGCTAAGGAGGTCAGCATTCACTGCCCCAATTGGTTCACCAAGTCCGGTTTGAGTCTGGTGTAGAACAAATCTAAAGGAAATGTTTTCCAACATGTTTGTATCTCCATGAACCACTGAACACAAATCACATATTTAAGTATCTAAGTTAATCACATACTAAACTATCAAGGATGTTTACAAAAATGTGGATGTTTTCCAATTATTCCAATGGGCCTTGGGTCAAGCCTTGAAAAAAGAAAATAAAAAAGAGAAAATAAATCTGCCTTCTCACCTTTACAGTCACAACTGGGGCCCACATTATCAGGGCAGTTTGTGTTTCCCTTAATGGAACTGTTTCTATGTGATGAAGTGTATCAGCCTCTGAAACTGTAAATTTAAACATTACCACTACCATCTTGCTCAAGACAGCACTAAACACGATTTCAGATACAGGAGAAGGAAAACTGTCAGAAGGCTTAGAAATATCAAAAGAAGAAATGACAAAATAGGATTGTGCTAGAGAGTGGAGTGGTAAACAGCTATGTTCTGCTTGATTTGATGTGCTTTGATACAGCCTGTAAACTTTCAAAAACTATTTAACACATACTGAACTAATGCTCAGAAACGTAATGCAATAAAGCTTTTGCATAAAAAGGAGTGTAAGTGGCTATCAAGAATGCAATGTTGCCTGATTCTCACAATAAAATTACTCTGTTTTTATTTCTTTGTCTAAAGTAATCTCTATGCATCCTTTTACTATAGAACAAGCTAGAGAACCTGTAAGCAGAGTTAATACTTTCTCAAGTAGTTCAACTGAAATGTTTATGCTTATTTAATATTTTGTGAGTATTTTTCATGGTAGTTTAATTTCTAACAAGCCAAGGAGTCCAACAGAGAAAATAAGATGTGGACTTACGGCTCTGTAATTGTAGCTGATGAGAAGCAGCAAATAAAAGGTGAAGACTCTCCCGCTCTCGTTCTACACAGCACAAAACTCAGGTAAAGAACTGCTTTGTGATGTGAAAGAAGATGCTTTTGACTCAGTGTGGTTGAATTGTAGAAACTTAGAATAATTTGGGGCCTTAAGAGGCCTTTGGAAGTCATGTTTGTACTAAAATTTTGAGACGGTGTCTTCTGGATCTGTGTGGAATTTACTTAATTTTCTTTAATCTTTCAGCATCCAGAATTTAAATTTTTTCCTTGTCATTGCACCCTCTGGAGGACCATAGCTGACTAGTTTATTGGTCCAACAAACAGACCTGCCCTTTTATTTTTATGAATGTCTTTCAAGCTGTCATTTCTGGAGCTTATTCTCCAGTAAAGCTTTTACTGTACACTTTTCTTTTTTAAAAACTTTTATTTTTAAACTACGGTTTAGATGCTGGACTTTGTTATGTGTGCAAAAGTTCTACTGAAAAGGCTGAAAAATATTTTACATAAACCAACTGGAAATTCTTGCCCATTAGAGTTTTATTTTTGCACTATTAAAACTCTTTATGTATAGTCATAGAACAATATGGGGAGTTGTTGGTTTTATGGTTTTGTTATCATTGGTTTTGGTTTTGTTTTATTTTAAAAATCTATGTGATGGGATATGAGAGGATTTGTAGAAGGCTTCATGAAGTTTCTTCTTTAAACTTGCTATTTTAGACTGATTGTTGTTGCTGCATGTCTAATAAAATGCTGTTGCTCTGAGTTCTGTAACAACTATGGATGTGACTGAGGTGTTGGGAGGTATATAAGAAAACAAAAAAGCAGCCCATTTCTAACTAAAGAATGCAAGGAAACAATTTGTCACTACTGACAGCAGAAAAATAATAAATATTGCAATAGATACATGTATAACCAACAAATTTGTACCAGCATCTGAATGATGTCCTGTCAGGAAGGCAGGCAGACCAGGGTTATTAACTTCCTTTATGGAGAGCTCTCCTTTCAGGCAGGGAATTTGTGGTGGGAATCAACAACTTGGTTATTGGTTTTCCTGTATTCTTTCTCTTTCTAAAGTACCATGCACATTATCATACAATACTATGTTAAAAAACAAACCCAAAACCAAAGGGCTTAGATGCCTGTCCAAAGCTAGGCACCAAAATTCACATTTTGGCACCACCATAGAAATGGACAAACTGAGAAGTCTCAACTATTTTACATAACTTTATATGTATGTTTAATGTATTGGAAAAATTGTGATTTAATATAGACATAAAAAATGAGGCTGTGTTGAAGCACAGAAAGTTCTGGCAGCTCCTAAATACTCTGGCAGTATTTAGACAGAAATTATGAGATCCTTATCAATATTAATTATAAGGCTATAAGAAGAATGGATCCTGTTTTCAAGGACAATAAATAGCTAATAATTGTAGCACAGCGCACCCTGTGAACTGCCTCACTATTTCTTCATTATTTTTACTTCATTTTTCTTGTTGCTCAGTTTTACAGGTCCAGGATCTTCTGTCACTTTGCTTCTTTCAAACATAGACATCTTCCACTTCTTGATTTCCATCTCCTGCCCTTTTTTTTTGTTTGTTTGTGGTGTTTGTTTTTTTTTTGTTTGTTTGTGGTGGTTTCTTTTTTGTTTGTTTGTTTTTTGTTTTGGTTTGGTTTGGGTTTTTTTGCAATCTAGTGTTTGCCAGTAAGTTGTCACTTCAGTGCACCGTTAAACTCTGCTTAGCACATTCCTTTGGCAAAGGTGCCAGAACAGTTATTGTAGAAAAGTTATTGTAGAAATAGAAGAGAAGAGAACCCTGGATAAACAATGTAGAAAACAAAACAATTTCAGGCAAACTGAATTCATTCTGGTTTTATAGGTAACCGTAACAGAACTCTCTTGAAGTTTAAGAATAGTTCAGTGCTTCCATTTCCAGTCTCCCTTTAGGGCCTCATAGAGTTCCTGGTTCTTACTAGTTTTGATCTGAGTGCTAAAAGGATGCTCTGGGAGTGCCTGCCTGATGGAGAAGTCCTGAAACTCCATGCAAGTTTGTCTTTATGTTCCTTTTACAGCTCATTAAATGTCTGTTAGAAGAAGCTATATAAAGAATAGGAAGTCTCAAAAGACCACCTTGATGCATCCCAAAGACCTCAATTCCATGAAACACTTTCAGATGAGGGTCTGAACTCCTTTGCTTCATATAAAAGCATCTGAACCTTTTGAGAAGGGCTAATCTCTAATGAAAATATCCTTATGTATTTTTTAATCTATCCTGCTGTTTTGGATGGTAAGTCCTTTAAAAACTCTTCAGAACACATCAAAATATCACATTGTGCTGAATACCTAAGTTTTCCCCTCTGGATCTTAGCTTAAAAATGAATGCTGTAGAATAGGAGATCATTTTGGATTACAGAACAGCTTCTCAAAATGTCACTTGTAAATAGTCAGCAAATCCCTCATTATCAATAAAATGGCACCAATATGCAGTTAAAAAGTAATTTGTAATACTTCAAATCCATATCCTCACAAGCCTTTTATCTTGTACCAGTCCTACCAACACCAAGCAAAACACATTTAATGCAAGAGGGATCTTTGGGGGTTTTGCGTGCCTAGTGAACTAGAGTAAAGGTTTCAGAAATCCTGCTGGACAAACGACTTTGATTTTAATAGTGTTTTGAATGAAACCACTTAAAGTTGTTTCAAAGTCACCATCTTTCACCACTGTAATAGATATAAAATCCTTTAGTATGTGTTCAGATACCATTCATTTTCTGGATAGGAGTCATTATTGTTTATGAAACTGCATTGTTCATAATACAAGATTGGATGTTACTTAATTCATCTTTTTGAGGTTTTTGATCTCAAACTTGTGTTTAGTTACTTTATCAATTCACTCATATTCCTTAAAAGCTCTTTATCATATGTGAAGTAAAAAACACCTCTCTAGTGTTACTTGTGTGGAAATTGTAACTCAGTAGGCCTAAAGCCAGTATTTTTTCAATGTAGGTCAATTGTAAAAATCCCATTGACTTAACTGGCAGAAGAGTTAGATCTGTATAAGAACCAGAGGAAAAGAAAAACAAGTCAGTGGAAAAATAGTGTGAAAATTTTATACCATCAGAGAAAATGTGATGTTGAAGGCAGAGTGTGAGCACAGTGACAGGCATTGGTGCTGGATTGCAGAGTGCAAGGTCATTTATCCACAGTGCAGGGCGTTCAGCACCATGTTACTGCAAATTCATCTTGTTTCTGTAGATTTTATGGCTGGAATTTTACTCTGTACTTTTGACTTACCCACTGAGGTTTTCTGACTGCTAATTAGGTGGCTGTTTACCCATTAATGTAACACAGCTCATCTTACATTAACATCTGTAAGTGAGCAGCCTGAACTGAGTTGTCTTTGAATAAATGACTCCCAAGGGCAAGTCCAGGTATCTTGTTGCAAGCTGCTGGCCGGTCTAACACGTGTGAAGTATTAGGAAGCTTGTAAAATAAAACTGATTAAGAAAAAAAAAAAAATTCCAGGAGATAAATGGATCTCTAAAATTTTTGCTAAAAGAATAACAAGGAAAATAATCTTGTAAAATGCATCTTATGGTTGCTTACCAGCAACCATGCTTTCAGTGACATGCAGTACAAGGTCTCCAAATATTGATGTTTTTGAAAGGAAAAAATTCTGAAATGTTTGAATAAAAACTGGCTAAATTTGACTTCCAGAAATAATCTGGTGTGAGCAAAATAGTACCACAAATGTGTGTGAGAAAAAGTTTTAATCAAAATACCAAACCAATTTAGAATCAAATTCATGAATGTTAGCTAAGTTTCAAACACATACATTTATTTTTAAAACATGTTACTCACATGCTCATTAGAAAAGTTTGTAGACCCCTAGTTGACTTCACTAAAGCCTAAACTGCCCTCACAGCTTTTCTTTTGGTTCCTGAAAGTATTTTATGATTGTTTTTCCAGCTTCTTTTTTACTTCTCATCTCTCAATGATGGTTCACAATTGAGCAGCCAGCAATGCTGACAGTGGATTGTGTACCTGAATCTCAAAATGCTTTCTTCCAGGAATCCAGACTAGATTATTGCAGTGGTATCTCTCATCTAACACTTGAGCTGGAAACAACTAGAGCTGAACTTACTTGATTATCTCCATCCAAAAGCATGGAACATGTAAACTCAGAGGACAATCTAGACACACTCCAAGATGTAGAAAGCAGAGCTTTCAGGTGTAAAAATGGAGTACTAAGGTTTGGCGATCATCACAACAGGTAAAAGTAAGTAAATGCAAGCCTTTTCCGTAGTCTAGTTTATACCTTGGGTGTTTTGATTCTAAAGAATATAATCTTCAGCTTCAGTTCATTCCCCACATGGGGTTTTAGGTGATTTTCTTCTCTTCATGTTGCCTAGTCCTCTTGTCTCAACAGAGAAAAATCCAGCCGCATTCAGAAGACCAGCACACAGCCAGTGCACATCTTAAGTACTGTTCTGAAGCTTCCAATCTGTTGTGTAGGGTGACTTGGTATCCTGGGAAAACTGTAATGGTGCCTTGCCATGAACACAGTGTTTTCACAACCTGTACAACAAGGCAGTTGGATGTGGGCTGAAGACAAAATTTGAAAGATTGCTTGCTGCATGATGGGCTGAATTCCAGTGAAAGACCACCATAGCAATATGGTAATGATGGAAGAACTTTAAGTCAAACACTAAATGTTTTAATGCAAAATGTTAGGTACCAAATGTTTGCTTGCTGGGAGGATATATTTAATGCTACACAAACAGTTTGTGAAAAGGTATGTATTGCCTAAGGAAGAAAAGTGTAATTAAAACCTCATTAAAACTGTTCTAAAGGGAAGAGCTTTGAAAAACTGACTCTCTCAGAGTATAACTAATTTCTTTCCTTTTGAACTTAGAGTGCAGAATCTGAGAATGAGAATATAGTGTAAATACTGTTATTCACACAGATGTGAGTGAAATCTTTTGCTTTGCATATTCCTGCTGCAAGCAGGTGTGGAAGTGTTCCTCTTGTGCTCAGAAATCTGAAGTCAGTGAGCACAATGTTGAGTCAAGCTGCAAACTCCTAAGCAAGTGAGTGTGTATTAGCTCAGCTCTGACAGTTAAGCCCAGCTCATAAGTCTGGGGGCTCCACTGGATGATCATCTATAACTTGTAGTGCTGGAGTCAGGAAACTCCTGATGGGCCGAAGTTAAAGGAGGAAAGACAGATCAATTTCTTAACTATTTGTTATATATATATATATATATATATATATATTTGTATATATATATATATATGTTTGTATATATATATTTGTATATTTATACTAGAATAGAACCTTTCTTCATATAAGATAGGGAGCCTCCTGCTGCAATATTCTGCCAGGAATTGACAAGGGTTCACAACTCATCATATATGTGTAATGAGGGTAGTTTTGACAAGCACAGAGTCAAGTAGGTTGCATTCTGGTTTTGTCTGGACATTCACCATTAAACCTTTCTCAGGGTTTGGCAGACACAGCCAATTTAAAATGTTTCAGATCACAGTAAAATTGGAACAGGCATAAAATCCTCCTTAACTAGTGTGTCCCTGTCACTGCAAAAGGCCTGAATTCTGAAATGTCAGTGAATTCACTTTCTCATCACCCTTCTACTTAGGAGACAAGCAGACAGCACCTTCTGTAAAAATAAATATTTTAATAGCATTTGGTTCTTCGGCTTGCATGCAGAGTTATGCCTTTAAAATTAAAGCCAGAGAGCAAGACAAAAATTGACTTGTTTTGTAGAAACAGTAGCCATTTATGGACCAGGATGATTGTATGCTCTTCCAAGAAATATACCAGACAGGGTTGATCATTTTGGCAGCACTCTGCAGTTCATATATTTGTATCTCAGTTTCAAGCATAATCTTGATGGGGAACATACTACAGCCCAACTTTTCAAACATGATGAATAATTTTGCATTGTCTTGTTGTGTTAGAGACATTTTATAAGGTTTTGTATTTGTTAGTGGTCTGCAGAACAATTCCTTCCAAATGGACTTGGGCAAAAAATTGAGGCATCCAAAATCGGTCATTTTTGAACAATCTTGCTTTCAATGTTATTTGATAAAATCTTTCTCAACAGTTCTGGATTAGAATTTATAAGAAAATTAAGGCTCTGGAATATGGTTATCAACAAGAATGCTCGATTGCGGAATACTTTTTATGTGTGTTAAATATAGTACACAGATGCAATGCTGTAACCCAGCCTAATTAAGAGAGTGTTTAGGTCCTATCTGTCCCGCCACCATCTTCTTGAGAAGATATTGGGGTATGTTGCCAAAACACAAAATGCTGCTCCTGATCCAGTGATGTGTAGAGGAGTTTGTTTCGGCAGGAACAGAAATGTGTTTGCCTTCAAATGAGAGGAATACTAAGAAATAGTTCAGCCCTTTTTAGTTGACTCAGTCTCAGATGGATGTGGAGGAGCTGGAGGACAGCAGCTGCCCTTGGCCCTCAGGTGAGAGTGATGAGGAGTGAGTTCTCTTTTGCCTCACCAGCCCATTGGGGTCTCCATTGGTTCATATAAACTTGGGACATCTCCTCATTCTCTTTTCACTTTCATGGGAATGCATGAGAAACTTCAGTGCAAGGTAAAAAAGCCTCACAGAAATGAAGTGAAAAGAAAATCAGTCTCTGCTAGCAAGTGCCTAGACAGTAGTTCATCTAAGAGTCGGGCTGTCCCTTCCTCATGATTGTTGCTGGTGCTTTTTCTCTTGTACGTTATCCCTGCAAAGGGTTGTCCTTCTGACTGTGTGAGCTGTCAAGGTCTCCAGATAAGAGACTACTAGGAAACTTATTTTGTTTTTTTTCATGAATAGCATGACGGACTGAAACTGTGATTTTTCTTTTGATATCTCAAATTAAATTTGATATTATAAATTTTACTAAAAGCATGAAAGATGTTTACCCAGAGTTTCACAGCTGTGATGACTATTAAAAATATTTAAATCCGTGGACACCACTGAGAGGCAGCTTAAAACAAGAACCTGAATGTCAGTCTCTTACATCAGGTTGCTGCCCAAATAATTTGCAGTCTCTTGACTATCTTGTCCCTGTTCCTCACTTCATTTTCTTTTTACTTCTGTATTCAGAGAAACTGACTCAGTGTAACCAACTTATCTCCTTACTGTACCTTGCAGCCTTCTGGCTGTGCCACCTACGCTGGATGAAGACACCAGGAATAGATTTGTTGTTTGGGGTGGCAGGGAGTTTCTCAGGTTTTGGTGTGTTTGGTGTTCTCCTGAGCTTTTTTCTCCCACAACTTGAGCAAGAGGTTCCTAACTGAGAAAAACTTAGGTCCTGAAGTTGATCACAGTAGTAAAGTGGAGGATGATGGGCAATGGAGGGTGATGGCAGTGACTTAGCAAGCAGTCAGGAGAAGACAGGTATAGCTGGCTGCCTGCTTCTTTCCACAGCTTAAGCAAATGCTAGCAGAGACAGTAAGATGGTTAAGGAGTCTTAAATTTTGGGAATATGCTTGTAATACACCACAGCACTGCCAAGGCTAAATTACAGACATAATGGCTTGAAGAACACAGCATTATTAGTCACATTTACTAATTAAAAAAATTGCACTGTTGCCCCCAAATATAATTACAGAGAAATTATACAGTATTGACATTTTCCTGGGAAATCAGCATTAAAAACAGCGTTGTTGTCCTCATAATGCAAGTAATTAAATAAGGGGAGAAACAGCCCCAGCACATATTCCATGGGCTTCAGACCTGATAGCAGTGGGCATTGTGAACAGGGATTTAAAAAAGAACATGTCTACTGTGAATAGTTCATATCTCTTTTACACAATTTGTCTACAAAACATTAGGCAGGTTTAAAATATGTGTTTTGAATAGCAGAAAATAACTTAGCTGTTACTCGAACTCTTCCAATGACTTAAAAATAAGCTTAAAAAATGAACAAGCTACTAACAGTAAGATTTTCTATTCAGGGGTGGCATACACATAAGCCTGGGAAAAGTTACTATTACCTATCATTCTTGCTGTAAAGCTGCATTAATGTGTACAGTGCTCACAGCTTGAATGTGCAGAAGAATGTACCATGCAGAAGAGGTGATGATCAATGCAATTTAAGCACTTCAGAGACCATCTGGGCTTTCAGTTATTTTAAGATGGAGAAAAAACAGCTTGACATGTTGACTGTGAAATTGCAAATACCAACAGTGTACAATATTTTTCAGTATTTTGTTTTGTGTCTTTTAGCAAAAGAATGCTTACAAATCTTAGAAGCATAGCACTAGAAAGGGACCTTTTTATGCAGCTTGTCTCCTTTCAGTGAGATAGCATTGATGACAGATGTTTTGTCCCTTACTAAGCAGTGACACCACTTCCCTGGACACTAATGATAGACACAGCAATACTGTAAATTAGAAATTTCTTTTCCAGACTATGTCTGAAGTCTCTTCAGCAGACAAAGTTTGTTTCTCTTTTTCCTCTTCCCCATGAGACTGGAGAACAATTTATTGCTATAGCACTTTTACCAGCTTTAATATTATAGAACTGTTGTCATGATACCTGTAAGATCCCTCTTCTCTAGACTAACCCTGCTGAATTTGAGCAACTTTTCCTTTTAGTTCTTTAGTTGAGCAACTTTTCCTTTTAGTTCTTCATGTTCTCTTCAGGATTTGGTTATTTGCTTTTTTCTGCCTTAAGCAGACTGGCCAAACTACAGTCGGGATTCTAGCTGGGCCCTCAGCAGGATAATGAAAAGCAGAGCAGTTTTCTCCATTTCAGATTTACAATATTCCTGTTAATACAGTTCAGAATAAGCTGACTCTTATTTTCAACCAGAATTTTCCCTGGTATAGTCTGATGGTTTGTTTCCCTTCTTTGTATTTATGCTCTTTATTTCTCTTTACTATGGGCAGTGCTTTGCTCTGGTCCTAATTGAATTTATCTTACTGTATTTAAGCCATTTTTCTGGCTTACCAGGGTTATTCTAAATCTTAGTATTTTCCTTCGATATGCTTTTAAGTTATCCCAGTAGAATGTGATGTGTGAATTTTCTGTGTTATTTAATTACTCAAATAATTTATGGGTATTGTGGCTTGAATTGTTAAAAAAAATGTAATCACAGGGCAGACTTCTGAAAGATCTCAAAGTCTCCCAGTCTGATAAGTCATAGACTGCTAGTTTTTGAGATTATTCCACTGGCCATCCCCACATGTTTCCAGTTTATTGTAACGTCAGTGTGAAATGCCTCACTAAATCTGAGCAGTGGCCCATCTATTGCTTAACCTTTTTCACTAAGCCAGCTAGGTTTTTCTGTGTGCTGATAAAATTCAACTTAGCTACCAGTTGAATTTAGGAGGTTGTTTTTTGAAGTGCTCAAATTACAAAGAGCACTATTACATTAGAATGGTGAGAATGTGCGCCCTTGATGAGCTCTGGTGATAACCCTGAATTTTGCAGGTGAAACATGCTGGTTTATAAGGGAGTGGAGAAGACCTTTTTCCACGCGGGGGTTTTTTGAGATATTTCTGGGAACTGCCTCAGTTTCAGTGAAAGTCTGAGACTGCTACAAGGTTAGGGAAAATACTCTTCAAGCAGGATTTATTTTGAGGTAAATCTAAATGACTAATTAGTCATTGATTAACAGTTTAGAGGAAGGCAGCTAGAAGTAGTCAATACTCTCTTCTGAACTGGACTCTGTATCTCACAACAGAACAGAGTTGTGCCAATTCTCATGATCAAACATCAAACCCTCAGTGCAGGTTGCCCAGCTCCCATAGGATCAGTTGAACTGTGGCTGTGTACACCAGCTGAGATTTTCTCCCATGGAGCTGTAACAATAGGAACATCAACACTAAGATAAAATTGGCGTGTCTGGTTTCCTTTTTGGGAGCTACAGTTTATCTGGGAATTAAGTTCTAGCATTATAGGGGAAAAAAAAATCTTTTAAACATGAAAATAATTAATGAACATTAAGCAGCAGCTAAAGAAAACTTAAAAGTGGATAATCATGCCTTTTCACTAGTAGTTCAGATACACTGTGTTGTTATTTTTCTTTCAGAACAAAGTGAAAAGCACTGAATTAGGGGAAGTAAGATAATTATTTTAATTGTAAATACTGATTTCTACATCAAAGACTCCATTTCTGCTTTTAGTAGTGAGTAGAGAATGTCTCGAGGATTTATTATCTTTTTCCTAAGCCTGTTTTTTTTCAACTCCAGCACCAAAACTGATTCCACTCGCCCAATATGTGGTCTTTCATCACATTATTAACTTTGAGAAAAGTCTTTCCAACATTTCAGAAATTCTTTAATAGAATAAATGCCTACAGTTGCAATAACTGTTTCTTCTGACCCATGGGGGTTCCTGTGTCTGATAGCTGAGGAGCAAACATCTTTTTATGTGTTGAAAGGGAAGAATCACATATTCCAGCTGTGACACATTTTATTGCCTGAAACTTCATCATGTGCATTAGGCCTTGAAATTAAAGTTTCTTGTTAACTGAGTGCTTCTACTAAGATTTGATCCAATAAAAGCAAGAGATGTAGTGAAGACAAAAAGCCTTTGTTTATTTGCTTTGTTTTAGTAGAGTTGAGAGTTACAAGTCACATATGCTTATTTTTTCAGTTAAGTCAAAAGCTGCTGTTTAATAAAACATTGACATGGCTTTAGTGATAGTAGATCAACATGATGATTAATCCTCTAAAGGACCTCCTTCGTGTTGGAGATGTGGGGCAGAAAGCCTTGTATATGCATCCTTTATGGCTTCTACTGGAACTTTGTGACTTCAACTTCACAGCATGACTTGTTTCTTCCTTGTAAGAATATGGAGAGTGAGAGCTGAAAAGTTCTGGTGCTGCTTTTTTACAATATCTATGTCTGAATCAGCCAAATTCTCAAGAGTCCTTTCATTAATTTCAATTATATGCTATCATTGTGTTTTAAGGCCTGATTTGATAGCCTGGGACTATAAAAGGACTTCAAAAATTCTTAATGATGTCCTTGTAAGTACTGTTACTTTTATGTAACAGCATATTTTCATTCAGTCATTCATTTTCCATGACAATGAATCTATCTATCCCTAAATGAGTATTGGTGCCATGTGTCCTCAGAGGTATTTGATGCATTCAACAAAAGCCTTATGGGGTGATTTTTTTTAAATTAAAAATTGCTTTTGATTTTTATAAGTACCTGAGATGAAGAAGGTTAAAAAAAGGGAGAAATTTTTTAAGAAGTGATATAAAATTTTCCATCTTGTAGCGAATTGTCTACAAATTTTCCATTAAAGCAGAGTAACTTTTTCCTCTTGCTGTAGTTTTGAGTTGCTTTAAACCACAAGTAGTAACTTAAAAAGGAATAACATTATGGCAGAGAGGATCATATTGAGTACATTTAGCTAAATAAATAAACCATCCCTAGTGATTTGATGGAACACCAAGATTTTCTGTTACCACCCTTTCTTTCCTTTTTTTTTTGTTTCTAGGCTTATGCACACACATACTTGCACAACATGTATGTAAATATATGTATATAATCAGCAGTGACAACTGTGGCATGTATTTGAGACACACATGTGGAATTATTAGTCCTGTTTGTTCTCAATCTGAAGTCTCTAATATTCTATAAGAGGAAGGTACATTTTCTAAGCCTCAAAGGGAAATTGATGTCTCTTAATTGCAAAATCAAATAAGGGAGGACATCAATAAAAGGTGTTGGTAGCTAATACAGGAAGAAAATGGTGTATGTGCTACAGTCCCCATAGTAATAAAATAGAAGTTCCCTGCTTTAAATTAGTCTAACAAGACTAGGTCATTTCCTTACTTACACCTTGCTAAACATCTGTTCAGAATGAGCCTAACAAGTAATTATTCAGAATGATACCTATAGACTAATAACATTCAAGAACTCTTTGGTTAATTTTTTGGTTGACAAATTGGGAAGTTGTAGAGATGTACCATGAAACTATTGAAAATAAATAAATTATGCTGCCTCAGTTGACATTAAAACCTGGAATGAAACTGTACATGACTTGAAATAGTTTTAATGTAACCTGAGTATTTCCATTCCCCTGGTTTTGGAACACATGCTCACAAGTGACTATTACAAAGTTCGTAATACAGTGTCAGAGTTGCCATGTAGAGAGAGAGAGAGCTTCATGCTGCTTCTGCTGTGACTAGAGCTTGAATGGAGTAATAAAGCTGTTTTTCTCTGATTCATCTGGCTCTGATACCCTACGGTTAAGGGTCAAGACCCTTAATCAATTCTCTGGGAGTCCTGTGTATCTGGTTTCACGCTGCCCTGAGTCTGTCCATAGGGGATTCTTGCAATCTCTTGCCTGCTTCTATTACCATCAAGAATTTCTGTTGGCACCCTGCAAAATGAGGTCAGGAGAACTGAAAGCAAATCAGGTAAATTTTGGTACATTTTAGGTAATCAGTCTTGTGCTTCAGTAGACATTTTTCAGGCACACAGAAAAATCCAGTCTGAAGGGTGTTAAGACAAAGTTGTTTATTTTAGCAACTCAACAAGAACAAAATGACAACTTTAAAAAAGATATGTCAAAAAATTAAGATATGTCTATTACCCATATATGGGGGAAAAGCCTAAACCTTAACAATAGTTTGACTTCAAATTTAGAAAAGAAATCTTTCCAAAGTTTGAAAGACTGATGGTCTATGATGCGACTGAGTATGGGAAAACTCAACAAAGAAAAAAGAAAGGAGAAATCCCAAATGCAGACTCAGCAATAGATGAGTCCTTGTACTGTATCAGATGTCTCTGATATATTGAACTTTTTCTCACATCTGGTTATATAAAGGACAATCCACTTTGTAATGGTGATCTTTGGTCCTCGTGTCCCTGCCTGCACAGCATAGATGTCACAGTCTGTAGTTGTGATTTCAAACTGTTTCCTCTTCCTTTCTAGTCTTTGCAGGAGTTCCATGATTTTCTGCTTTGGTGTCAAAGCATACATACAAAACATAACAGTGGTAGGGTCAATGTCTCCTTTACACAATGCCAAAGCAGTTGTACAACAAAGGTGTTGAGCAATGGCTCCTGTTGGGCACGTCACAAGTTTAGGTAAATTGCAGCTCTGTCAAAAGAATAGATTACACAGGTGGAATTCATGGAAGCGGTGTTGATGGGGAATCAGATTATAGCAGAAGTACTTGACTGGGAAGTGCTGTAGGGAATGTTGTGTGTTGAATGCATGTGAAATTCCTGATGGGTGAATATTCCTGGTCAGGTTCTTTTGAAGATCTTGATCTAGAAGGCATGTACTTTATTACTCTTCATCCCCTTGGTGTAAATGCAGAACTAAAAGCACCGAGTAATCCTGGCTACAGATCATGGTGCTCTTATCCTGTCTCACTCGTTCTCCATGTCTTAACTAATATTCATGCCAATTTCCTGCACACAGTGTGTGGGCTCCCATCCTTAATGTGCTCTTCTGAGAGCATTCTGGCTTTTTGCAGTCAAATATTAATTTCATTTACCCAACATGGTTTTAAAAGTTATTTTCTAGTCTAATATTATTCAGGAAATTTTCCTGTGACAGTCTTGCAACATTGATTGTGATGTAACAAACACAGCAGCAAGGCTAGTGCCTGAGGTCTTAGAGAAAATTTACTAAGATACATATAGAATTTTACAACAAGAATAAATGCTTCAGATAAAATCCCAAGGACAAGGCAAACAGCATTTTAATAGAAAAACAGGTTTCTATTTAAATTCTGCAGGGAAACCTCACATTTGAAAGCTCTTATTATCAAACAAAATGGGTGTCCTTGCTATCTAGTCATATATTACAGGTCTGTTTACTTTCATTTGCACAGGCATTGTGTGAGAACTGAGGTGATGAAATCTATCTGGAATCTAATTTAGTAAGGTCAGCCTTATCGCAGGTTGGGTACCCCTGTCAGATTACCTGCCTTCTGTGGCTTGGCTCTGTTTGTAGGGCAGGAATAACGCTACCAGGTGACAGCACTGAAAGGCTGAGAGAGCTGAGACTGAGTGTGCTCTGGGTGCCCACCTCTGCACAGTCCTGGCTGCTGCTGTGACTGGGAGTGCTGCTCTGCATTAGAATATTATCTGCTTTTCAGTGTAATGTTCTCTGAATAGCCCTGGCAATTCAGCCCTTCACTGCTCACATGCCTCACCAAGACAGAGCACTGAAATTCCACGGAGAGAAGCTTTTCATTCCTTCTGCCAGCACCATCCAGAGGCAGGAAAAGTTATCTTGAAAAATGAATGAGGCTTTTCTTTCCAAAATTTTGCATAAATTCCCCTCAGCAGAAAAATCTTTTCAAAACCAAGAGATTTAAAACATTCACTCTGATATTGTTTTGGCAGTTAATGAGATCTGAAGTTTTAATGAGTTTGGACTCAAACAAATTGATATTGTCCCCTTTAGTAGTATAAAGAAAAACAATAAAAGAGAATTATTAAGGAATTATTTTATATGATTATCTGTTTAAGGTTATTCTGCCTATCCTCACTGTTTTTGAATATGACTCCCTTTTCCCTCTCCTTCATTTCTGGCTGAATAATACTATGCAAGTCTGAAGGTCTTATAAAGTGAATAAAACCCCGAGTTTAGCTGAACTGATGATGCCACAATTCCAGTGTCTCAGGTATACAGCTGCCTTAGAGCCTGAAGAAAAATGACACTGACTTGAAGTGTAGGCTAGAATTTGAGGGGGGGTTGGTTTTTTTTTTGGTAGGATGCATGTGAGGAAACACATTCCAACCTGCTTATATCTATTAAACACCAAGGAATGGCTTCTACCTTTACCTTCCCACAATTTACCTTTACACAGTTTATGCAGGATAGAATTCACTAGTTTGTTCTACTTGCCTCTATGTGAAACTGAATAGATATGTTGGTTTATTATTTAAGATAACATCTTATAGAAGTTACTTCATGGACATTAGTGGTTATCTGCCTAGCGGATCACTTCAATGCATATATTCCACGTGTACTTGCACATTCACTTTTACACAAGCAAAATTAAAGTCAACTGACACTATCATCCTGTTTATAACTGAAAGAAAATTTCCTCATCATTTGAAATTAAAGAGAAAATTATATTTTGACAGAATAATCATCAGGGTAGAATTAGTGCAGATTGAAACACATCTAGGAAAATTAAGTAAATCCACCTGACAAATACATTAATCTTTCTCCAAAATAGCATTGCATTTGCTTGTACATGGTGAAAGAAATCAAGGAACCCATGGTAAAACAGGACCTTTTTCTCCTTTGGAAGAATTTGCTTGTAGAGCAGGATGTCTTGTATGGCCTACTAGAGACAATAAAATTCAAAATACTTACGAAAATAGTTCGTGCAAGCTTTCACATACCATGTGTTCCTGTGTGTAGCCTGAAAGTTCATGGCCCAATTACACAAAGGAATAAAAATGGAAGGACTGGGATGATACTGTGATGTTCAATGGTAGTCTGCCTGTGAGTTGATATAAATAGTTCACACACCATTGTTATTTGCTATTCAGACTGTAATTCATTTTTCATCATAGCAAAAAAGAGAACTCCCTCTCTTTCCCCCCTTGGAAGATTTTAAAAAATGAAGAGATGGCCAAGCCTAGAGCACCCTCCTATAGCTAAGTCATGTAGGAACTTGTAATCTCATGCATCGTCAATGGACATCACTGCCAGTACAGAACTGAATATTTATGTGAAAGAAACTACTTTAAATGGGGGAGTAAACTATGTCCATTTAAACGTGCCATTGTGGGCGAGGACACCAAGCAGTTTTGGTGATATGATTTCTTGGAACACAACATTTGAAAGAAAAAAGCACCACAACTACACAGAAATGCCTTTATGAGAAGGCTTGGTGCAGTGGTCAGCTTTCATTTACTCACAGATCATAAGGATTAGGAGAGTAAATTCAGATAAAATACAATGGATCAAAACACTTAATTTTAGTTTTATGATTATTTAAAATAATTTAAAATTTAAATTTTTTTTTTTTCCTTCAAGTGCCTACAAAGACTTCAAGAAGAATCCTTAGATCTGATATACTGGTTTCAGTGCAGTGGAAACTGGGTGCCTTCTGTGGGTGTTTTACATGACAGACCTTGGCAGTTGGCTGAGTTTACCAGTTTCACTTTAAAATGTGTGGGTCAAGCTATCCTTCCTTGCTGTACCTCTGGAGGCTGTGCACTGCACACTTTGAGAGCTGCACTTGATTTTTCTCTTCAGAACACTCCCTGAATTAGATTTGCTAACAGGTTATTCATGAAGGCTTCATTTGCATACTAGGAAACATAGTTTACAAACCATGGAACAGACCACTCTGTAGCCTTTTCCTTCTTGATGCTTCCATTACTTTGGAAGAGGATGTGCAGCTTGTGGTTTTTCCCCACATTTTACTCTGCCATGAGATGTTGCAGGGAAGAAAAACAAACCCATGTGCTTCAGTTTCCAGAATTCTCCCCATTTCAGGACTTGTACGTGAATAGTAATGCTGAGTGTATGCATAGAGGGATAGCAGGCTATGCCTTACAAACAATAGTCCAAGTCTCCTGGAGGTACAAGGTTTCTGTTGCTTGGACTCCTTTCAGGTGCTCGAGGACATCCTATCCCCACCCCCTCTCCTCTCCCATTTTTGAGTGTCTATGCCACTATGGTGACATACATCCAGTCCCAAAGAGGATTTAGATCTTCATCTCAATATTTGCCCTTTATCAGTACTTGACTCTGTTTGTAAGAATTTTGTTTTGAGGTCTAATAGGAAGGTTGTGTTACCTGATGTAGAAGCTGGGCAGTGATGACACTGAGATTTCTTGATGTGAAAATACAAGCATTCACTTACAGATCTGTAGTTTCTTCAGTTTTATGAGCTTGACAGTAGAAACTATGTTTTGTCTGCTTACTTTCCTTCATATTCACTGTGGTGTTCTCTCTCTGAAATAGCTTGTCTTAGCTGTAACAAAGAAAGAGAGCTCCTATTGCATAAACTACTAGCATTTATTAATACAGGATGACAAAAGTCTGATTAAGCTAAGGAAAGAGACCATATTAAGAATAAATATGTGAAGATTTGAAGGTGTATCCTTTAAAAATCCACTGTTGCAATCTGAGGAAGAGACAGATGGGTGATATTCACCTTCTAAATCCACAGTTGATTTGCCCTTGGGCCGAGTCCGATTTCTAGACAGCTGCCAGACAGACGCCGTCCCTGATTGTGTTTGTCCACCTCCAAAGGATGGACAGAGGAAGGAAGCCTTGCTGGGGTGTGTGGGACCAGCAGGCCCGTGGGAGGTCCCACCCTGAGCCCTGTAAAGGAGCT
>VZSR01003794.1:4689482-4777658 GCA_013398615.1 Brachypodius melanocephalos | reverse complement strand
GAGCTGCTCTGTGTGAACCAGCCCCCGGCCCGCACCTGAACTCGTTCTCAGCAGGTGGCGCTCTTGAGCTGATCAGCCTGGCACAGCTGCTTCCGCGCCAGACCTCTCCCTCCCCCTCGTTTTTTAATGAATTATTTTCTTTTAATATCATGGTGATGTCTTCCGCATGTGTCTCAAACTGCAAGTCATGACAGGGTGGTGTTGTACCACTTTAAATGCAGAGGGCAGCAAAAACCCTGCACAGGAAGAAGGTTTTACACTTTGTTCCTGCTGAAGGTCCATTTGTTTCTGCAAACACGATAAAACCTGTTCTGATTCTCATTAGTGCCTGCTTGTATCATGCTTTTAAAGACTAATTTTATTCCTTGTTTGGAAGAAATTGCATACATATTGACAAAATATATAATGGCACAGCAAACGGATATGGACAGAATTTAGGATGGTTCAGTCCTCCCAGCATCTTGGCCTTTGCATCTGATACATGAAAATGAGTCCTGAGGGGGAATCTTTATGAAAGCTGGCCCTAACCTTGTAGGGAATTGACTACCAAGCATCCTATTGCTAATACTGCCAGTGTCATCCTGCAGAAGCATTAATGTGTGAAATACTTTGAAAAATAGGATTATTGTGGTTACTGTAGTTGTATTTTTTAGCTTCCCTGCACCTGTCAAACCAGTTTCCAATGGTTGAATGCTCACATTTTACCCCTACTAATTCCTAAGCTATGAGATCTCAGGATTGTCATTGATACAAAACTGAACATAATGAAGGTCTAATCTGCTGAAGTTGATTTGTATTACAGCAAGGTTTGGGTTTAAAGGAGATAACAATTCCTGATTCATTCTTGTATAGCTGCTGTCTGAATTACATTCTTCCATTTAAATGTATGCTAATTCAGAGCTGTGTACTTTCTTTTACTTCAAAAGAGCAGCACCAATGACAGAAGATGAATAAGAAGAATCAGGAATAACAGCTAAGAATAAATACCCCTGCAAACCTTTTCTCTGTGTAGTTTGTAGGAGATATTCTACATTGAGTCAAGAGGAAAAAGAAAGAAGACAGACTGTGACTTAAAAATGCTTACAACTGGAATGTTAGTATTCTTAGCAGGTAAATAATAGCATCCTTCATACTTCCTCATTCATATCTTAACAGTTGACAAGTAAAAAATAGATTCAACAACACAACTAAATGTGTCTGTGTAACACACCAAGGGGTTATTTCCACTCTTTTTTTTTGTTGATTGCATCCAGTCTGGGATAAATCCTCCAATAACACCACACCACACCACAGATGTGTTCAAGTTATTCCTGTGCATTTTGCATTCTTTGCCTCAGTCTTTAATAGCACAAGCATTTGTTCTTTGGTACCCAGCCCCCTGAGCTGGAAGACAGGAACGCAGAGCAGAATGAAGCCCCATGATCCAGGTGAAATGGTCAGTGTCCTGCTGAACCACTTAGACACACACACAAGTCTATGGGAGCCGGTGAGATGTGTCCAAAGATACCAAGGGAGCTGGTGGAAGTGCTCACTGAGACATTTTCTGCCATTTGCTAGCAGTCCTGGCTAACCAGGGAAGCCCCAATTGGCTGGAAGTTGGGAAATGTGATGTCAATCTACAGAAAGGGTTGGAAGGAGAATTGAGGGAATTACAGACCTGACCGCAGCCTGACCACAGCTTGACCTCAGTGCCAAGGAATATCATGGAGTAGATTCTCTTGAGTGTCATCATGTGCCATGTGCAGGACTCAGGGGACCACAGCCAGCTGACTTGGTTTTAAGAAAGGCAGATCCTGCTTGACTAATCTGATCTAAAACAACGTGACATGTTTAGTGAATGAGAGAATGGCTGTGGTTGTTGTCTTCCTGGAGTTTTGACACTGTTTCCCACAGCATTTTCCTGGACTAACTGGCTACTTATGGCTTGGATGTGTTCTATTTCCTGATCTAAACCTTCTGTTGTGCAACTTGAGGTCATTTCCTCTCATCCTGTCACTTGATACTTTGGAGAAGAGACTGATTCCCATCACAAATCTGATTACAAAGAAGAGGCTGATTACCACAAATCCCTTTCAAGAAGTTGTAGAGAGCAATAGGGTGCCCCCTGAATCACCTTATCTCCAGGCTAAACACACCCAGCCTTCTCAGCTGCTGCTCCTCACAGCTCGTGGGCACCAGACCTTTAACCAACTTCATCGCTCTTCTCTGCACCTCCTCCAGCAGCTCAGTGTTGTTCCTGTAGTGAGGGACCCAAATCTGAACACTGTACTCAAGGTGTGGCCTCATCAGTGCCAAGAATAGGGGGACAGTCACTGTCCTGGTCCTGCTGGCCACACTATTCCTGACAAAGGCCTGGTGCCATTGGCCTTTGCTGTGGCAAGGTGAGGGTCAGTTTCCTACAAGCTATCAAGGGACAGGATGAGAGGAAATGGCCACAAGTTGCACGAGGGAATGCTTAGATTGGATAACAGAAAAAATTTCATCACCAGAAGAGTGACCAAGTACTAGAACAGGCTGCCCAGGGAAGTGATTTTGTCACCAACCCTTGAGGTATTTAAAAGATGTATGGATGTGGTACTTAAGGACACAATTTAGTGGTGGGTGTGGCGGTGTTGAATTAATTCTTGGACTGAAGGATCTTCAAGGTCTTTTTCAATGTAAGCAATTCCATGCTTCTCTATATTGGGATGTCTTAGTCATTATTTTTAATACCTTTTTAAAAAAAGATCAGCTGTATTCCTATACACAATTATATGGAGCAAGAACACATTGTATACTATGTGGTCGGTTTTCTCAACTTCATACAGGCAAATAAGAAGTGAAAATGGCTGAGGCATGGTCCATGCAATTCTGACTGTGGTCTGTCTTTAGCTGCTCAAAAACTTGGTTGTGGCCAAGCTACATTAAAAATGTAGCATGGACAGCTAGAATAACTGGCTGCTTTTAGCAAGGATCTTGATATTTTCTTCAGAAACCATCCAGAACTCAGTTTCTGTCTAGGTTTTACACTTAATGAGAAAGAGTGTGTTTCTTTACTCATCACTTCTGAGACTCAAGCAGCTTTCCAGGCAGGTATTCCATCTAACTGGAGATTCAAAAGGCATTTTAGAGCAGATGTTTCTGCAGCATCTGATATGACTCATCATGGGTGAGATGCTACTAGAATACCAGAATTTATCCTCTCTTAAGACCAATAAGAAATAATCAAAATGCAGAGACAGTGCCCAGAGGTATGAAACATGATAAGTTTCAGGGATGTGTCTCCAAACCTTTGTTGCTTAAAGGACATATGATGCCTCTAGACAAAATTGTTTCCCAACACAGCATAGAACAACATCAGCACTCTCATAATGCACAGCTGTGTGTCTTGTACCCTGTGGAGCTTAGTCTCTGCTCTGGAGAATTGCTTACATGACATTGCCATCTGGATGCATGCAAATTATTTTGTTCTTAGTTTTATAAAAACATTAGCCTTGCTGCTGAGGGGAGGTCATTCAGGGTGTCTTATCTACACATCTTCCCTGCCCAGAAAAGCTTACTGTGTATAGTTGCAAGGACATAAGAATTTTGTGATGCTATAATCATGTGAAGAATGTAGTGGTTTGCTTACTTTATTCTACTAGTGGAGACTGTGATTGCAGCAAGCCTCTTCTAGCTGTCTTTCACTTGTTGCAAACTACATCTGACCTGTGGCAGGCCCAGCTTGCTGGATGTGGGATGAAAATATCTCAAACTGTATGTTTTGATCATCCTGTCCTCTTGCTTGTCTCCTGCTGACCTTGCAATTGCAGGACATCCTCCTCGTAAGCATAGTGCTTGATTAATTGCAATTCCCCTTCAGTCAGGCTTCCAGCAGAGTAGCTGCCCTGCTTATGCTTCTTCAGGGCTCAGGGCTGTATTTGCCCTCTGGTTTTGAGGAGTCCTGAGCAGATAACACCTTTTTCGTCATCTTTATTTTGGCTGCATGTGAATTAGCAAGCAGAGTGTAAAAAGTATAAATAAAGTGTAATTCAAAAGAAACAGTATTGTCCATTTGTTCTGTCAGCTGGTTTCTTTTTTGAGAAAGGGGGATTACTTACTCTTCTTTTAAGAAATATCTTTAATGAAATAATGTGCTAGGACATATTTGTATGTGCGATGCTTCAGGAATTTGGCAGGTTGTGTGTGCATGCTGAGATGTTTGCAAGCCTCAGAAAAGAAATTGTGTTTTCTTAGAGTTGTTCTCAGAATAAGTGCTCTTAGAAGAAGAGAGGAGAGAGGATGAGGAAGAACACTTCTTAGGTTGCTGTCATGCTTCAGTCATTTCAACCTCTATACTTCACACACTGTGCATAAAATCTATTTCCCTGTTGGTTCCCTCTGGTTTATAGTACCTAACTAGTAAAGTCTGCTTAAACATTGATTTCACCCTGGACTCAAATTAGGGTTTAAATTCTTGAAACTTTGACACCAACATGTGACAGGTTATGAAACGGAGTTGAGCTATCCTTCTTTATTTAAAAGACATTAAGTAAGAGAGCTGCTGGATTTTTGGGGACCCATGTGACCTTTTAGAGGCCAGAACACTGAAAATTTTTTGCTATTTTAGTTTTTAGAATACAGAACAAAAGAAATATATACAAAAGGTAGTTGATGTTGCTTTTTCTTCTCTCATAATTTTCTGGGTTATTTCAACAGACCAAGAAATGATAGTGTTAATATATGTTAATAATTTTTCTCCTTATTTTACAGGAAATAAAGAAGATATCCAAGTGTTTTTCTTCACCCATGTGAGTTCTCTTTGGCAGCACAACATTTCTGCTCAATACAACAGAGTTTGCACTTCTCTTGCAGAAACCTACTAAATTCTGTTTTGGCCAGAAACTATGGAAATGGAGATCACATAAGCAGAGGTTTAAGTAGGAAAGACTTCTTTGGCAGCCTTATGGCAAAGCATTTCCTTCATTTCTCCCTGTCCCTGATGTATTAACGTGTTGACTTTTGTAAAACATGAGTATTTTATGATGCTGAGGAGAAATTATTGGAGATTATTTAGAGCTTTCAATTTCTGCCCTTTTTATCAGTAATCACCTAAATTACTGTCCTGATCAGAAAAATTATTTGATCAGTTTATGAGGTGTAGATGGTTAGTATTAAAACTCCATATGAGTCTTTTTATTTTCTCTAAAGTGATGTGTTGTACAAGAAACACAGATGTCAAGATGGGTAAACAAAAATGAACTTTCAAGAAAAAGCTATGGAAAGAGGTTTAAGGGAGTCTTTGGCTGTTTACAGTTGGTGATTGGTGAGAAGGGAAGGACTTTCATCTCTCTTTGCCACGGGTAAGAGTGCTACTGAAATTTTGTGTGAAGTTGCAGTACTCATGCTCTTAAAAAAAGGTTGAAAATCTGACAGTAAAAAAAAAAGAAAAAAACCTCAATGTGTAGATGAATTGGAGTCTGTTATTTATAGAGAGACAAAAGAGGTCAGCCTGATTAGTTGACCACCAGGCAAGATGTTTCCATCAGTTAACTATTTTTTTGTGTAATTGAGACAATTATGTATTTCCATCAGACCCTAATGATCAGTGACTTTATATAGCCCTCACTCCTTTCAGCCTACACTGTAATTCAATAAAGTTAAAATATCAATGGGTTGAGATTTGGAGGGAATGATTGCTGCCTTCCTGGTTTGTTTGTGCATGGAAACTGAAGCAAGATTTCTGTGTCTCAGTCAGAGGACAATGAGAGACACTGTTTATTAATCTGAAGAAAGTACAGGGTCATC
Organism: Brachypodius melanocephalos; assembly: GCA_013398615.1. Taxonomy (NCBI): domain Eukaryota; kingdom Metazoa; phylum Chordata; class Aves; order Passeriformes; family Pycnonotidae; genus Brachypodius; species Brachypodius melanocephalos. Next base: position 4,771,892 of record VZSR01003794.1, on the reverse strand, counting down.
AGACTCTGCCATGCCAGCAGATATGAAAATATGAACAAGAAGAATGCTACACTTATTTAGCATTTTAACATGATAAAATATTTCTTTTTACATCACTGTCTTCTCCAGTGACTACCAACACTGCATAATAAATCACCTAAATTATATTTAGGGAGTCTCACTGTTCTATAACTGCTGCAATAAAGGTGTTTTGTATGCTCTGATTGCTTTCCTCTATGGTCCTTTCACTTGGAAGACACTGAAACTCTTTCACAAATTTCCATCCTAGACTGTGTTTCATAGGCTGCACAGTAGATAATACCTTTAAAAGAGTGGGGTCAGAAGAGGGAAACTGAATTAAAAAGTCAATACTGAGAAGCATCTAAATACTTTGTCTCACCAAGAGTAAAGCAGTTACAATCTGAACAACAGCTGGGGCTTCTTATGGTGATTTCTTTCCTTTCTTTCTTTGAATTCTCGACCAGCATGCAAGGTGAAAGCTTAACTACAGTGCTTTTACTTCAGAGATGCTCATAGGCAGTGGAGCGTGCCAGACTTTGCTGGAATTTGAAACTGCAGTCAGTGACATTTTCTGCTGTTCTGATGCTCATCCTATTCCAACAGTAAATTTACTATCTAATCACAAGTTGCATTGTCAGTCTAAGCAGAGTAATGCAAGGCTTCGAGGCATAAGGTAATCCAACAAGAATGACAGCCAGTGGAATTACTCTTGTGTTTGCTTTTTCATTATGGAGGAATCCTTTGAACTTTCAAAATTAGTGGCGTGATACTCTTTGGGACTTCCCAGGTGTGTGAGTCCAGGTCATACATGCTAATCAGACAGCTGGTCAATTACTACTTTCTAAGGCTAAATAGTGCAATTGGATATTGATGGAAAGCAAGATGAAATATTGTGAGCACCCTGTAATTGCCTCATCAGAGGCAATAGGGCTTTCGCTTTGGGCACTTGCACGCAAAGACTCTGTAATTCACCCAGGAAAAGAGTTCATGGTTCATGACCCAAGGAGTATTTCCTAGTTACTGATACCCACTGTAACATTTTGTATCCTCTCGGCTCAAATTAAGAATGAAACTTAAAGGCCCTGGAGAATCAGGCCGATGGTGCTGCTGGGAAATCATTATTGACCTTTCAATACTGTGCATTATGCACCCTCAGGGACACCCTCAGGTTCATGACATTTTAGAATAACATCAATATTTTGACTTGGCAGCCTTGCAAGGACTATAATATTATAGACTTAAGTCAGGTTTTACAAACAATTCAGGTACAGCCAGATGCAGAAGGGATATGCTTAGTCTTGGAGGCCACATACCATTCTGCATATCATTCCTTTTGCATAGTTGGTCTAAAATTTAATGTTACTGAAGTAACTTATAAAGTGCACTTCTAATGATTCTTGCAAATATTTAGAGGGAACAGTAAACACAGTATGTAAAACCTAATTTTGCTGGAAAACGTAACTGCACTTATCAATTCCTCTCTCATACCTGTGATCAGGTACTTGTTCCTCAGGGTATGATGTGCTTATCTAGATGTTGAGTAAGGTGACCTAACATACTAGACACCTGAAATTATAGTAATCTAGAAGTTTATTCAGTTAACTGGAGTTTGGAATTTGACATTGTTTTCCTGTTTGTGCCACAGCCTTGCTGGGTAACTTCACTTAAATCTCTTAATCTTGTATGGTATTTTTGTATTAGAGATATAATAATTTCAGCAAGAAGAGATGGAGTAGAAATGATTTTTTTCACATGTCTTGTGATTGTCTTTTCATGATGGGTTTTTTTTTTATGTATGCCCCAAAAATGCACATTTTAGAGGATTGGTGGTCTCCCTTCTTGAGGGCAGAGGTTTCCCTAACAGAATGCCATGCAGAAGGAGCTGTCTGAACCACTGCATAAACTACCAAGTCAGAATATCCAACATTGAGCAAGAAGAAGACACAATTGGTCCAAGAACAATTAGACTTACGGGACAAAGCTTCTCCATGGTTCCATTTCAAGCCCAACACATTTAGAGAGGTTATACTTCCAATGTTTATGCTACACCTGCTCTGAGATGTCTGAAGAAAACGTGTTCTGGAGCAGTTCGTCTGGCAGTTCTCACCTAGAAACAGACTTGTGGAAACCAAACACCAGTGGTCCCACCATCAGTTTGCCTGCCTCCAGCCCCTGAGAAGTGGGCTTTGCTTCTATCCTGCTGGGCTGAGCTAAGTGAAGTTTTAGACTGATTACAGCTGCTGGATGCTGCTGCTGGTTGCAGCAGCATCAGTCACCAGCAAGCTTGGCTCTTGAGAAATTTTTCTGCTTCAGTGAAACCCAGCCTTTTTTCTCTTTCTTAGTCCCTCATCCATGTGGTAACTACATTCTGTGTCACCTTCAAGTTTCCTTCCAATCTTTTTTTTTTTAGTTTAATCTGAGCTCTTTGAAACAACACAGAAAAAAACGATTAATTATTGGAGAGTATAATTATATATATTTAAGATGTTAATGCAATATGGACCTAGGGTTATTTGGCCCCTTGCTGCCCTGAATTTTAGAAAATTGCATAGCAAACTAAAGTGAATTTAAAAGAGTCCATTAACTTTTAATACAATGACAGGTTTCTTTCTCTTATGTGAAATAAATCAAGGTTTTAACAAAGGCTGACACATCCTAAAAGACTAATTTTTGCATGACAAGGATCAGGAACAATGACAAAAATAAACATCACTGGAAAACTGATTTATGAGGCTTGTTTTTTAATCTACTCAAATTGTATTAGTCAACCTTTTACCTAAAAGCTATTACCTCAGTCTGTTACCCTAAAGGAAACTGGAAAGAAGGACAAATGTTTTAGTACCAGGCTATAACTATTTATGTTGATGTTGGTTAAGTACAGCAACAAAATTTTGATTTATTTGATAGAAAAATAAAGTCATTATCTAGAAAAAGGGGTCTAGTGGTTAAAACCAAAGATATATTTTTATACTCTTCATAATTAGTTAGGTGGCCCTTCAAAGAAATAACCCAACCAATAAATGACATGAAAGATCTACATTTAAAGAAAAAAGGCAAGTGGTCTATGTATTTGTCATTTAGAAGAATAACATCTAACAGTAGAAATCACTTCATATCTCTATTTTTTCTCTAAATTTCTCTTAATTTCAAAAACTGTATGCAATTTGAAATCATTGTCCTTTGTGCCATAAATGCTTAAATCCCCCAAATTTCAAGAAGTATAGGACTAATATTTGTCTAGTTTACTGTTACAATGCTTTGAACAACTTTTATTCAAGATTCTTGGAGAACTTGTGCTGACAAAACCACCTTTTTTGTCCATCCCTTGGGAGCAAAGTTCATCTAGATAGATTTTTTCATGTGGTTTTTATTGATGACTAAAGCTACAAAATGTAAGCTATTATGTAAGCTATATGTATATAAACCTTTTGATATGGTTTTTTTCCACTGAAAAGGTAAAGAATAATGTTTTTAACATATTTTTTACAAGATGGTATGAAGTTTATTGTATGCAATATTATTGCATTGTAAGAACTGTGTTTGGGAGAGCAGACACCTTCCTAGAGTCTGCTGTTCTCCATGACCTGTGTCTCTAGTAATCAACCACAGAGACTAAAGAGAAGGATATTTCACAGGAATCATGGATTTGTCTCAAATTTGTGATGTCTTGACTTACTTATTCATGTGATAAAGGAGTAGCTTTATTTAAGCATAAATTGAGGTGCTGAGTTTTAAATGATTACCCAAAGATGTTCTAGTGCTAGTCATATATCAGTACAGGTGTGAAAGGCAAAATTTGTTTTCATAACAATGTTGAGTGACAGCTGAACTAACTTATAAGAAATACATCAATATTGAGCTCCTTCATTAGAATACTGTGACAGGATCCAGACATTAACTTTCCTTTTTGTTGTTACTGCTGTTTGGTTTTTATTCATCTAAGAATTACATCAATTACATGGGTAAAAAATTGCCTTGTGTATGTGTGGGAAATCTCCTCAAAAGCTCCTGGTTGCTGTGTTGGCATTGATTCAGTTTTATGGGATATCTGACACAGGAGAAGCAAAGAAAGCATGCAGTTTTTCCTAGCCTAGGATGAATGATGTTAAGGGCTGGCGTCTACCTGTTAGGCACCGTTCAGGTTTGCTGTCACTGGATCAGGTTCCTACAGATTGATAGAGCGTGATTCTCTTTCCATACTCCAGTGGCTCAAGGGTCAAAAGAACTCCTTTAACTGGTCACAGAACATTGAAGTTTCTCACTGTGCTATCCTGCCCTATGCCATTTAAGCTACCAAACCTTTAATGTGGGACAAAACTGACCACCTGCCAGCTTCTTTTTGCTTTGTAGTGGAGTACATAATGTGTAATATTGTCAGATTTTAATGCCTCTCTTAATGTTTTTGCCCTTTTTACATAGCAAAAAGGAACATGCTTTGAAGGCTCATCCTTCTCTAAGTGTATTCTGTAGGAATGGAAGATCAGCAATGCCAGCCTCTAAATAGTGTGATGACTCATGTTAATTATTTATAGATTAATTGTGTGGAAAAGAAGATAATATCACTGGTAAAAAGCTGTATTTCACAACCTCCTATCCTACTCAGACTAAGTGGCAGTGACATCTGCAAAGTAGAGCCATTGGACTATATGGTATAAAAGGTCTCTCTTCATTATTAGTACTTTTTACTTTTAGTCAAGGATACAGAAAACTAAAGGAGTGACAGCTAGACTGGAAAAAAAAAAGAAAAGCTCAAAGAACGTATGAATATGATGACAGTTGGTAATAATTTCAAGATTTAGAGATATGTTTTCACCTGTCCAGGTGCTGTCTGCTTCTCCTTCTCTTTACTGGTGTAAATCAGCTTGAGATACTTAAGTAATAGAAGACCAGACCAACTGTTTTCTATGGAATCACTGTAATAATTTCAACACTGTCAAACTCTTCAGGTGTTCAAGTAAACACAATGCAGATTTCCACTGCAATTATGTGATAACCTGTAAAAAATCATAAATGTCCACCTTTATATCATTGAGAAGTGTTATAAAGGGATTTTCTTATCTTCAGGTGTCACCAAGACTCTTGCAAGACAGTAGCTCTAGAAGACCATTATCACCAGTATTCATCTTACGTGGGATAATTTGAAGAAAATATTTATTTATACTGCATAGCCGTGAAGTAATTTGATTGTTTGCTTCTAACACACGAACAATTATTGCTGCCCTGTAGCATTAGTGAAAGCAAACATTTCACAACAAGAAAAGAAAAACAGCCCTGAAAGAACCTCACACAGCTTTGTATTTCTTGGTTGCAAGAACAAAAAGTACTATATTAACTTCCATGAAGCCATAGTGTGCAGTCCATGTTATATGTCTTTGTTAAGGGATTGAGGAGCAATAAGTCACCCCCTTATTTCTGTGTGACAGCTGGCAATATGGTATATCTGCAGAGCTGCTGCTTTTCCCCTAGACAGATAAATCACAGTAGGCCCAAACACTTGAAACATTTTTTAAGCAAAAAAAATAAATCCACATTTCTATTTATTTTGTCCATATTTTAAAATCCTTTAGTATGTTAGGGAGTTCTCCGTCACCCTGAAACTTAATTTAATTCTTTTTTTAATTGACATTATCACATGCTTCAAAGACCAAGTGCTTTAAAGGCAAACAAACCATTGCAGGATCTCGATAAGGGTCTGACACAAAGTCACACAAGAATGCAGGAGGGACTGGACAAAACCAGGCACTCCTCTCTGACATCAAGCAAAGCAGGCAGTAGGGAAAGTCATGTTGCATTAGGTCTGTACAGTGTCACCCTTCAAGGGCAAGGAGGCAGGCCCTGACTGTCACAGCTCATTTCTCAGTTTCTTCTCAAAATGCTGACTCCACACAGAGGATGTGCAGAAAATGAAGCAGCAGCCCAGTCTGTTCCATCATAACTTCAGAGAGCTATGAAAATAATCTTACTTGAAAACCAACCATTTTGTTGAGGAAGGAGAGAAAGAGGTGGCATTCTTGCATGGGTGAGAAAGTGAGAAAAAAGTATATTTTGGAGCGATCTCTTAAATTTCTTATTGAAGTTTGAAAAATTTCCAGTGCTCTGTGGCATTGCTGTGCGTGTTAGACAAGAAATGTCAGAAACTTACAGAACTGACACAGATTTGATTATTTGCCTTTTTAATGTATGGGTGTTTATGTGAGTGCTCCTTTTGTTGGGAAGGAACTGCGGAAATGGAATGTTTTCCTTAGCCTGTCAGGACTTGTTTTGAGAAAGGTGTTCTTAGCAACTATTTTTTTCTCCCCAGGACCGACATGAAACAGGTTTCTAGGCCTCAGATTCTGCTGGTTTTTTCTGTCCCTGTTTCTTTGGAGATACGGTAATTTCTCTAGGCCAGGATATATTCATGGGAAACCCTAGATTCAAATTTTTCCAATTATTCAGGGCTTAATTTTCTTTATATTATAGATTTTTAAAAAAATATTATTGAACTGTTATTTTTTTAGCAAATTTTTTCCAGAGTATTCAGATTTTAACTCACTTTCTATGCCATCTCAGCCTCCTGAGAATAACTATTTCTGAATTAATTCAGCTGAAAAAAACCCCAGACCAAATAATTTTTGCTGCCGTGGAGTGGCTTCCAGCAAGCTATGAGAGATTAATTTTGGGTTACTTGCCAAGATATTCTTACCTGTGAGCTGATTTAATCTCCCAATAATTGTCTCCTCTGTGCACTGTCTCCCAAAAGCTGGTTCTCTCAGCAGTTTATTGCTGCTGTTACTTCCCACTGCATGTGAAGCATCTCAGTCTGGATCAGGCTTTCTCCTGGGGGTGCCCTTCTGCAGAGCACCTTGTGGAGCTGCTGCCTCCTTGTGAGGGCATGGCAGGGCTGGCTGTGGCTCCCTGGGCACAGGAATGTGTTCCCGGGTTTGCCATGGTGGGGTGTGAAGTGGCTGTGAGTGCCCGGGATCCTGGAGTGCTGCAATGAGGGCTTTGGCTGTAGGGCTGGGGAGAATGCAATTAGAGCCTTTCAATGGCTTTGAGCTGCTTGCCTAACAACCTGCTCAATTTATGAGGCTGACAAGTGGGTTCCTACCTTCCATCAGACTCTTAGGAGTGAATAGAAACCATTTCAGTCCTGGGAGGGAGAGAGGTTTATATTGTCCTCAATACATTTGGAGACCTTGTGCTACTAATTTATGTTTATAATGTGAATTCAAATACATACATTTATGAACTTTTATAATTGTATGCGTAGAACTTCAATATTTGCCCATAATTAAATCCTTTTCTAAGAATACTGTAAAATATGGAGTCACACTAAAGGACTTCCTGCTTCTGAAGATGAAGCTAGTGACAATATTCTAATGCAATTTCTAAATTACATTATCTTAACTCTCTTTCAGTTGGCACAGTTTTTCCCATGTTTAAATGCAAGTACCTTAACATTAGGATGAAAGGCTCATGCGTTATAGAATAACTGACTATGAGACAAAAATGAATCTTTTTTACATGAGATGAATAAATATCCCAAGTCTGATTTGAGCTTTAGCACTGCTGACACACATGCTGTTACGCCCATGTCGTAAAGCTCCATGTGTGGCTGTAACTTTAACTTACAAAACCACTGTGGAAGGAGTATCTAACATGTTTAGGCAGTTTGTCTACTAGCAATAGCAGTATATAGAGCAGCAGGACGTAAGAATCATATACTGTGACAAAGAACTAAAGAAGGTAACGAGCATAGCTTTCCTGTGATTTAAAGTACTGAGCACTTTGGAAATGAGTTTGTGAAATGTTCAAATGGTGGACTTGACACAGGTAAACATGGAGAGACAAAGGAATTCCCGTTCTGCTCTCAGCCTCAGAAACTTCCATCTCACACTTCAATCTTTCATTCATAAAAGAAAATTAAAAATTAATTATAATTACTAAAACTACTTTTATTAAACCAGACAAAATCTTGGACTAATATGCTTTAAGATATTTTTACTTGGAAAGGTGAAATCAATGATTGTATCACATGCTGGGAGACTAGTGGGTAGTCTGCATTCTTCTGTGCCACAGTTTTCTTGGAAATATCTTTCCTATTTTGAAACCATTATTGTCACCATTAGAGAAATCAGATAATACCTTGTGGTGTGTCATCTCATCCCTGACTAGTGGGAAAATGCAGAGTGATACAATATATTCATTTTTGTATTAATTTTTAAAGTTTAAACGTGAAGGCCTGGGAGGAGGAAGAAGTGTTTTAAATCCTTAGAATCAGGTCTTTCTTAACTTACTTATGGCTGAACAAGAGGGCCAAGATTTAATTTGTAATGATGATGTATTTACACTACTTTAGATAAAATCTTACTGCATTCAGGGAAATGTTTGATTGTTTGCTGGCTGGATCTGTCTCATGGGAGCTGGTTGAAAGAAGTATTAGTGGATTAGCTAAGAATTTATTTCCCTTCAACTCAATACTAGCATTACTACAATATGTTTAGTAGATTTATGAAGTCCTGACTCAATACTTAGGAGTCAAACAGGGTGGAATGAATTTTAGAATTTTTCAGAAAACTCAATGAAGGAAGCAGTGCACTTAATTATGCCTGCTTTTGCAGCCATGGGCCATTCATATTATCAACACTGTATTCATCTATAGCTCAGAGTAGACAGAGATCTCTCCATAGACAAGGGAGAGGATATGAGGGAAGTCCATGAAGTCTCAGGTGGCTTTCTGCTTTCAGAGAGTATCACCAGCAAGAGGACTGTCATGGGCAAAATGACTGTGGACAAGATGTTACTGTAGAAAAGGATTATCATCATTCAGAAGTAGCACAGAATTAACATTATTACAGTTTCATGGTGATAGTATTGCATTGTCAGTCATTGCTTTTTGTCATTGTCTGTTCTTATAGTACGACAAAGTTCACGTGTCACTTCTCATCTATTTCAGGTACATGGACACAAAGGAATGCCATTCAAAATTTGCCATGTGTTTGGGTGATAAAAGATACCACAACACTTGAAATGTTGTTGCATTCTATAATTTCATCGCTTGTTCTTTTCTTCCTGTATAAAAATCTAACATAACACTTGTGAGGAATTAATATAGTAGGCATTCAGTAAAATGATGTATTTGTTTTAAAAGAAAAAGTCCTGCTCCTGACTTAATTCTTTGATATAGAAATTGGACTTCAGAGAATGAAAAACAATTGATAAGAGCAGCTAATAACACACTCGTCATATATCTATGGGGAAAGCTACTTTTTTTTTTACTCCATTTTTACATTAGACTCCATATTTTGCTCCCACCACATATTCATGTTAGGAGCTTTTTATCCTTTCTCACATCTCAGTTTTGAGATTTTGGAAACATCAGAGAACCCAGATCATTAGAAGATCCAAAATGCTGTCTGAAATGGGCTTCAGAAATACTGCATTGTATTTGCATGTCTTCGCATTTCACTCTTTTTTGCATCGCTCAACTTTTTTATTTCCAAGCATATTTCCCACTTTGAGTGTCCTAGCCTGTGCTGTAATCTATTTCACTCTTTGACAGTTGCCACACGCTTTCATTTCGTGTGATACGAATGACTTTCCCTCGGATCCACAAAAAATATGTTGACCTTCTTTTATGTGGTGACATCATTGAATTTAACTCAAGGCTCAAGAGGGCAAAAGGTTTCCTAATTATTTACTGTGCCTCTTGCTGAAATGTTCACTAGAAAATGTCTGCTTATCAATCTGCTAAATGCTGGGAAATTGCATTTTTATGTGCTGTTAGTATATAACCTTTCCACTGCTTCTCTATGCCTTACATTCCTGATGTCATTTTCAGATGTTCTGAAAATGTCATAGATCAAACCTTTGAGTAAAGGTGTAATACAGAACAAACCTGACTTGTTATGACCTTAAAACCTCATTTAGTTGGCTGCATTATTTGTGTTTACAGAATAATCTGCATATGGCAGTATTGTTTGTTTTGGTTTTGTTTCTTGTTCTGCTTCCCTGTGTTTGGACTTTGCATAAAAATGCTTCTACCCAGCAGAAAGAGCACTTCTTGCATAAAAATCAATGTTCTCAAATAAGGAATGAGTGGAAGTACGGGCCCACCTTACACTTTCAGGGAAATACCTTCCTCTATTCCCTCCAGCTGCATTTGCACTAAGAAAGCTTCACAGGAAAGAAAGAAGTTTGTAATTGTTTTGTGTATTCACATTTAACCAACTTCTCTGGCAGGCCGCTGAAAATGCTTCCTCTCAGAATCCTGTTTTTAGATCAGCCCGACTGAATTGCAAACAAGCTCTTTTACCAACTGCATCAATAACAGATTAAGGAGAGCAGATTTTAGTGAACAGGATTATTCCTGTCAGTGGTATGAACAGCACCACTGTCACTTGTTTTGGATTGATACTCAAATACTGGAGCCTTGGCTGTAGATTCTGAGAGGAAGCTTGGATACAGAGGAAAAGCTATGTTTGGACTGGGGCACTGCAGTTAATGTCGTTTAATTGGTTTCATTGATTTTTTTCCTCTTTTTTTACCATTGTAGCACAATAATTGAGAAGCACATTCTAGATATTGTCCTCAGTTGTCATAATTGTCACTTCCCCAGAGAATAGTGCCATTGTAAACATAAACATCCACACTGCAAAATGAAAAAATAAATATTGTGTGTTATGCTGTGCAGTATCTGTGAAGAGCAAGAATTGTTTTTACATTATTCATTTATTTAGAAAATGCAGCTGGCCTGCTTCTACTTCTAAATCTTCTAACATGCTTTAAGAATGTCAGAATCAGATTCCATTGTAAGAACACTTATTGCAAAATTAATTCTTTATGCTTACCTATGCAGACACTTGTACAGATGGTGGCACAAATGTGTCTTACCAAGCACAAATTATAAGGGGAGACTTTTGAGTCCTTTTGCAGAACCAATCTATCACAAAGTTTTGTTTTGGAAAACTTTTAAGTACACCATGGTTGTTTTCTCCCAGCTGGAACCCAGGCTGTACACCTTCATTTGCTTCTTGGTCATGGTTTCAGGAAAGGGCTTGGTTTTGCTGATGGAAGTTTCTGACAATTAAAATGCCCCCTGTGAAATTGTAGTAGCCACTAATCCTGACAAATTCTTTCCTTAGAAGGCAGAAATATCTTTGCAAGGCATGATATATGTGCAGAAACAAAAGCAACCAGTTTCTCTCAGCTCACCTACCACACTTTCAAATCAGAAGGGTGTTGTGGCACAATCCTGGGAGTGAGTGGTGTGATCCCTGCCCCAGGAGAAAAGGAACTGGAGTTCCTAGTGCTTCTCTCTGGCTGAAGCTGTGCCCTTATGGCTTTCCCTGCCATCTGATCTTTATGTAGTTTGAGATGTGCCTGCTGTGGTTGCTGGGCATTCATGGATCACATGTTACAGAGGTTTACTTTGAAACCTTACCTCAGCTCATGGTCCAGAGCTGCCAAATTTACCAGATTCAACCTGTCCATAATTCAAAATTATGATTAAACCATGAAAAAATCTGTTTGTTCAATTCTTTGCATTGTGGTCTGTTTTTTAAAAACCCTTTCTCTGGGAGGGGTTATGAGTGTTCTGTTTGAGACAGCCAAGGGAATGTAAAGCATTTTTTTCCCCTCAAGCAAATTCTACTCTACTAGTATTTGGGTGGAAGTAATTAATTTGGATTTAATCACAGTAAATTTTGCCTATACGGCTATAAGCATTGTGGCAGTCAATTACAAAATCACTCAAGTAGTTTTTACTAAAGGAACGTAGGATGGGGGAGGAGTATTAATCCAGTAACCCAAAATTAAATTAGCCAGCAGGAAGAAAAATAACCCAAAAACCCTCCTGAAAAAAACCTCTTTCATTTTTTCAAGAATTTATTCTTTTCACTCTTCCCCAAGTACCATCAAAAAGTTTTCTACACAACTCTTTTTCCCCAGAAATGTAATTGAAAAGGGCATCTCATTTGCAGATGAGCTATGTCTCTGAATACATTAGTGAAAATATACAGCAGCCAAGTCACCAAAGGAGCATGTATAATGAAGAGATTGTCATCAGGTTCTAGAGTGAGATCTGTTTGTAAATTCATGTGTTGCAAGCTTTGAACAACAAACGAATCTCCATGTCAATCAAACCCATGGCACCTGTTTGATTTCAGATGTATTTTTGAGGTCTACTGAGACCATAAAAGAACTTCCCACGTTGGCAGTCACTTCCCAGCCAGGTCAAAAAGGCAAAGTTCACCAGAGTCACAGAGGGTTGAGCATGTTGACATAACTTTTCATTTTACAAAATTTATAAATCAAAAGACTTTGCTATTTCTCAACAAATATCAATATCAGCCTTCATTTTATTCTTGTCTGGTCAGTGAAACATATAAAAGTTTAATTTTTCTACTATTCTAAGGCACATCCACTGAAAATAGAAATGAATGTGTTTTAAGATGACAGATTGAGCTGTGTGTAACGATCAAGTTTAATGCAATTTTTGCCTATACAAATCTAGCAGTTTTGTGATTTATTTTTAATTTAAAATTCTACAACTTTGCCATTTACACAGAGTAAAAACAACTCTTAAAGGGTTTCGTAGCCAAACATATTTCTGCTTTTTAGCAGAAAACAGTAAAAAGTACCCAACAAAAATAGAATTTTCTTTCTTCTGGCTTTCCCATCAAAGCGGGTTCTTTTTGACAGTGCACATGAAATATACTACTTAGTTTTCCATGATCTGAAGATACAATTTAATTACACTGCTGATTAGCAAAGAATGCTTAATTAGAATAACAATGGACATCCAACTTACTGCCTTTCTTGCCTGATACAAACTCTATTAAAAACACATCAGGTGTCCTGCACTGCAACGCCATAGCTTGCCCAATTTGTAAGCTGTGGTATGACACACACATAGATTTTTTTCATACCTCCACACATCCCTTTTGAAATTCTTCTTCAAAGGGCTGTTGTGGGAGAGATGGGCGTTGGATTCTGCTGCTGTGTGTAGCCTTTCATTTAGCTATTTGTGATTTGGACTAGGTCAACTTTTGTAAGAACAAGCTCAAATGTTCTCAGTTTTTGTAATACTCTCTAATGAGTAAAGGATGTATTTTGTAGAAGGAGGTAAAAGAAATAGTTTAATCACCTCTTGAAGCATTAATTCAATTGAGCTCTTAGGGAAGAGTTACATCAGATAAATAATAGCTCTTTGGCTTGAATCTGCCTAGAAATGTGGGTCTGGAATTACATTTGTTCTTTTCCCTGCTTGTTGGTGTACATGTGCAATTTGATCACATTACAAATTAAAGGTCTCAACCAGAGGTTCCAAGAAGAAATGGAACTCCAGATAACACAACACCAGGCATCAGAAAAGCAATTCCAGGAGAGCAGAATGGACATATGAATGGCATGTTCTCCAAGTGAGTTTGTAAAAGGATTGGTTCTCCTGTGTAGCTGTTTCACTTTCAGGTGACAGCCTTGGGCCTCAGGGTGCTGGTGACAATTCAGCACCATCAGCAAGAGGCAGTTCCATAGGCTGTGTGCAACATATTGTTTTTTCTTCCTCGAAGGAAAGTTTCCAACAGATCCTAAAACATGAGGGCAGACTTTATGGCATCTCTAAATTTTTAAGAATATCCATTTTACTTATTAATGTCACCTTGGTTCAGATGCAAAGCTAATTGAAATCAAGAGCCTCTGTTATTTCCCATTGATGGCCGTGTTCAGTAGAAGCAGGTTGAGCCGTGACTGAATTTGAGTATTTCATTAAAATAACTGCATTAATTGCACTGCTTTATTGAAATATTTCTAACTGCCCAGCATACTTGAGCAATCCCTTAGAAAGATCTGTGTTCTTTCTCCTATGAATGGTTTGATTCAAATTTCTACTTGTTTTATAATGTGTTATGTCTGTCTTGGGTTACATTATGAGCAGATGGAAGTATTTCTTTTAACAACATATTAAAATAATTTGTCAGAATCATATCTTATCAAAATGCACTGTTTCCTCTGGGTTTACATGTTAAATATGTTATGAACATAATTTCTTTGTCAAGGAGTCAATTGTCTCATCGAAGAGTCAATGACTCAAAAGAGTCAATGCCCTTTTAAAAAGACTGAGAAGAGGCAGGAAAAGTTGTTTCTCTACCAACTTCTGAGCCTGCTCAGGGGAGAAAAGGCTGCAGACCTACATGTGAGGCTGTGGAGTTACAACACAGAACCAAAAGTCTGCAGCTCCAGCAGACAGTGTCAGACTTAGTGAGAAGGAGATGTGAGACAACCAGACCCAACTGGAACAGAAGGTGGAACACACTTGGAAAGAGAAGATGGTAATTTCTCTATTTATTTTAGTAAGACTGCAATTTCATATCGTGTTTTGTTCCCTCAGAGTATCCTAAAGTGTGGTTGTGTGAATATACCAAACTTTACTGGTCCTTTTAACTCTGATCTCTCAAGATGCTTTTTTTTAAATCCAGAAGGAAATGAAAAATTACGCACTCTGAAGTGCATGAAAAAACAGCACAGACATCAGTGAAAGGGTGTAATTAAGTTAATTTCCTTTTAAATAATCAGATTTCATTGCTGAGAAGGAGCAAAATAAACATTGCTGGGATAATTAAGTGTTAAGTAAGAGAATGTGCAAGTGGCATAAACAGAAATGGTATTTTTCTTTGTGTCCATTTAATGTGCAAAAGAAACCACTGATTCTAATTTTTCACATTTAAGAAGGGACATTCGTTAGCTCAAAGTTTGTAATTTTTTTTTATCCTAGAGTGGCAACATGTGCCTAAATCACCTCTGCTCCTTTCTCAAAGTTGAGTTGCTGACACGAGGAGCACTGCCACAGCTGCTCTGCCAACCTCCTTCGTGTCTGCAGCAGCAGCCAAGGACAAGCACAGACAAAGCTCTGGTGCCTTCAGGTCAGTGTGGCTACACAGGCTACTGGATACTCTCCTCTAACATGTTTCTGCCCAATTTGGGGATGAATAAAGAGCTTTGATCATTGAGTTGAGACCCCTCAAATGACAGCAGTCAGATCAGTATGTATGACACACCTAAAAGGTGTTTTGTGTACGGAATTCGAGGTTGGATAAGAATTAAGGTCTATCAATGTATGTGTGGCCTAATAAGGAAGTAATGTCTTCCTTCTATCAGCTTAATGCTTGCTTACCACATCTAGAATGCCATGCATGGTTTTCAGTGGTAAAGGTGTCGGTATGAAAAGCCTTTTGTTACAAATTAACTATGAATGTTACACAGAAACAGCCAAAAGTGTCACACTTCTTAATACTGCACCAAGATTTAAGAAGTTTATGGTTTATTTTCCTAGACTAAACCAGATTATTTCTCAAATCAGATATTTATATATGAAACACAATTTGCAAGAAGGAAATGTTTATGTAGAAGAGGGAAGCCATTAAAATAATTTCTGGCAGAATATTTGTAGCTGCAGTCAGACTGATGTAGAGTGGAAATTCTCAGGGAGGTGTGATTTTCATTTACAGATCATTATGAGCTTCAGGAGGGGTTTTAAAAAGTCTGTGGTTCTTGGCAATCCTTTTGGTGGTAATCCTTTGGAAAAAACATGGAAGTGAATACAGGGGTTTTACAAATGGAATTTATGTTCACAGAATCAATGTATTACCTATGCGTGAAAAAAATCTTATTCCTTCCTTTCCTTTTACCTTGATGTGTATTGATAGAGCCCCAAGGCAGCAGAAGTATATTTCAAATTTGGGTAGCTGTGGCAGACAATGCAGTGAGCTGGTGCAAGGTGTCAGGATGATGAAGCAGCAATTCACAGTGCTTCATTTGCAGAGTAGGAAGAAAGGAGAAATCCTGGAATGAGCTCTAAGTGGGGGCAAAGGATCCCTGTAGTCATAGATCATCAGCTGAGTGCAATGTCATGGGATGAATACCACCCTGAGTCCTCAGCAGTATCACTTATGTGCTTATATCTGCCCTTTGTGACCTGTGGGAACGTTCCACTACCTTCAGTAACCTTGCAAAAATCTCATTTAAATAGAAATTGCAGAAGGCACCACTAGGACACTAAGTTAATATATGTCTAGAAATCTGTGTTATAGTACCTATGATGCTATTGTCAGGTGGCAATCCTTATATGGTTTAGGATGCTCCTTGGGATCATAATGCCTTCCACTGCCATAATCATTACATACAAAACAGGAAGGAAGAAAGGTTTAATTTTTATTTGCTTTCTCTGCCAGTAAGGACAAGTACAGGTCTTAACAGATTAGGTTTAAATCTCTTATTGTCCATTTTCTGGTGAAGACACTGAGTGTGTCAGTAGTTGATTATTTGAAGTGATCAAGTAGCAACTATTGTTTCTTTGAGACACTGCTGAAGAGCTGAATACTGAATTGCAAATAGACCTGCTTCTGTCTCTGTTGGTTTTGTACTTTTTCTGTTTTTATCGAGCAGCTTTGATATTATCTTCAGGAAAGGAATGTGATGAGATATTCATTTCCTTCCTTCCAATTTTCCACTGCAGATTATTTTGCTTTGCAAAGCTAATTGTTATCAGTCCACTGCCAGAGGTTTTTAATTCAAACTTATTTTTTACATTACTTTATGATATTTTAACATTTTTGCACCTGATTCACAGTTTTCTTTAGTAAAGATAGTGGGTTTTGAAAAAAGATTGAGTTTTCAGATGCATAATGTGCATTGCTTTCACTTTTTGATTTGAATGGTGAAGCAGCACCTGTAGCTGAAACTTCTGAGATACATCATAAACTGCAAGACATAGAATGGGTTAGAACTAAGAGCAGTGGTGTTTCAAATTCACTGTGCCTACTTTTAGCTATTGTATACTTTAGGTCTATAATTATGTTCTGCTTGAATACTAGATACTCAGAGCAGTAGAATCTACAAAGTGTGGCTTAAATCCTCTAAAAAATTCTGGTGCTTCCTCTGCCAAAAAAAACCACCCCAAAACAAACCCACAACCCCCCCCCCCAAACAAACAAACAAACCAAGCCAGCCCCTAAAACAAACAAAAACCCCCAAACCAAACAGAAAACACTGCCCCACCCCACCCATCCCCATCACTTAGAATTCCTCATTTTGTTTCCAGAAGTGAGTAGTGTAAAATTCAATTCCTAACAATATTGCGCTTCCTCTCTCTACTGTAGTCTTGGTCGAACTCAGTTTTAACTCACAGAATTTAGACTGAAAATCATGTTGAAGATCACACTAGGATGTTCTAGAGTCAGGAAAAAAAATTCTAAGCTTTGTTTTCAAAACTTGTTTGGGTGAGTTTGAGTACAAATATTGCACGTTGTTTAAGCCTGTTGATGTACTGTTAATGGTGCTCCCAGACTGAGGGAATCACCAGGCTTCCTTCTCACAGCACTGCATTGCAGAGCTGTGAGAATAAGTACTTGTGGATGGAGATTTGCAGGTGCTATTAAATAGATCTGTTCTACACTACGCTTGCCATGCACTTCTAAACTACCTTGGGTTCACAATACCTGTTCTATTAATTCAATATTCATCTTGGAAACACTGTCTTCTGAAAGCTCTCCTGTAAGAATGGGATCAGCATGAACAGGACTGTACTGATAACTGAGACTGAGCAACTGCACACAGCTGGTTAGGTTTGCAGACCCCTCCCTCTGCTTTGTTTAAGGAAGGTAGACAAGGGAGACATCTCTGTGATCTGTCTTGGCCTTCACCCCTGACAACTGTGTGAAAATTTTGTCAGTGTGATAGACAGCTCATGAAGAACATGCTGCGTTCATCAAACCTTATAATTAAGCCTGTCCTGTCTTCAACGATAATCAAATGTGATATTTTGTGTTGCAATTGCAGGATTAAGAAGCAAACTTCTGAATGTATGGGAAAATTCTAGTAGTAAATACCATTTTGATTTCATGAGAATTATTATATGAAGAGATGTAGTGTGATTGTAACTGAGGACTCGCCATAGATGGAATAATTTTCAGCTTTGAAAAGACACTTTTAGAAGAAGTATTTATTAGTAGTATATAACTGCAATTAAAATAATCATCTGACTCAGGAAATGCAAGATATGTAGTATAAAAAAACAAAGGGTCAGCATATGACAAATCTGGGAGTGGTGAATAAATAACCTGAAAGAACCTAGAAATAAATTTTATTAATTTGAAATTAATTAATTGATTTTTTAAAAAGTATCTCTATAGATATTTGAAATTTTCATGCACTTAGATTGTTATTGCAATAAAAGCTGCAAAAATTGTGAGTCACATAATAGATGTAGGAGCTCCTACCCCTCTGTGTCAGAATGCACTGAGCTGTTTGGCTATTTCTACAACAAGCAAAAGTTGAAATATCACAATCGTAGAGCCCAGGGTATTGAGGCAAACCAAGATTATTCTCTGGGTTTCTGTAATACATCAGGCTGTAATTTGTGGTTATTCTGTGGCTGTAATTTGCTGCCACAAAAATTGTTGCACTTTCCCTTTAGTCAGCTGGAGCAGGACTGCAGGATTGGCACCTCAATGCAAGCTATCCTTAGTCATGAATCAGAGTCCTAGATATTTTCAAAAGCTAGGATTTAGCCAATTATCCCCATTCCTCTTCTCTCTTGACTAGTTTTAACAAGTTCTGTGAACTGATTAATCTACTCAGGCATTAAATGAGGGAACCAGCAGACCCATGGTCTGTCCTGGATTGAAAAATCAGCTGAACGGTACCACTACGTTTGGAGCTGAAGGTAAGCATTACTGCATCCTCCTCAGTGGTGGGGAAACTGAAATCATGGTGGTTAAATTAGATCACAGAAGTCCCTAAAATTGGACTGGGATAGACTTTTCTCGGAAAGATTACATAACATGCCTCCAGAACTCCATTTAAGACCCTGGAGTATTCTTCACTTAAATGCTCTGAGTTGTCCACTTGAGGAATACATTTGGTGTGGGCATCTCAGGGTGCAGCTGCAATGGGAGCTGCAGGTTGAGCTCTGGGTGGTGGGAGCCTGAGACAGGAGTCCATAAACCACTGATCCTTTGCATGACAAAGGACTTGGGACCTGTGAGGGACACTCAGGGACACGGCAGGAGCTGAGGACTCCAGACTTTCACACACTTAGGCTGTGAGGGGATAAAAGCTCAGGGGTGTCGCAATAGGACACAAAAGGATGAGGCAGGGACGAGGTCCGAGGTCAGCAGGAATGCTCTCTCTTTTCTTTTTATTATTTTGACTCCAACTTATATACAACTGTACAGAGGACAAGAGATTGGGCAAAGGTGTTGCCACCTTTTCAATCTCATTGGTGAAAATCACCATCACTCAAGAAACTCCTCCTAGAGGAGAAATTATGAAAACATTCTCTGTTTACAAGAGAAAGTGTGTGAATCTGACTCTGAGTTCTGTAAGCATCAGAAGGCAAAATGAAAACATTAGAAGGCAAAGTAAAAACATGGAAAACCAAGGGCGACACAGGGGTTCTTTTTTTGGGGTCCATTCTTGGAGGCACCAGCTCGAGCTGTTGTTTTGTTATTTAGTTATTGCACCAAGATTAAACCATTTGAAGGATCTGGATGTCTGAGACTCTGCTATGGGAAGCCTAGAGTAAGGAAAGCTGGTCTGACTTTGTGAGGTGGAGGTGCAGCTGCAAATGGGCTTCGGTCCCTGCTCAGGTTGTGGGAGCAGGAATGCAAGAGTGGTTCCTGGGTGGGAGAGGGAGAGTTTCCTTAACACTACTGATATTTAGCTTTCCCTGGAAGTGTTTTGAGCAACAGCTAAATAATTTTTAGGGAATTTTTAAAAAGTGTAAAATTAGTTGTATGATTATCTGTAACAGATGGAATTTAGGCATTGCTTATTCTCAGGCTTCAAAGTAATCTTGAGAAGTGTGTGGTATCATGTACACAAAAAGTGCCACTACCACCAGCTGAAAACTTTCAACCTGATTTTTTTTTCTTTTTTTTTTTTTTTTTTTCTTTTTACTGGTAGGAGTTCATATCTATAAACTTTGTCCAGCTGACATGTCAGGGAGAAAAGAAATGAAATATTGAGGAACTCTACTTCACAGAGCTCAGACTACATATTCTAAACTAAAATCAGGATGAAACCACTTTAGTGAAAACTTAACACATAATTAACAATCAGTGAGCTATACATTAAGAATCAATATCGGATAATCCACAAAACTAGATGCTCACAAAATGTTAACAAATGCCCACGAATTTCAAAACACCCTTTGTAACTAATCCCACGCTCAGTGATGGGCCCAGACCCCTTCCCCCATGAGCTCCCCACCGTTCCTGAATGATGTGTGGCCCCTCCAGGTTTGGGTGCCTGCTTGGTGCACCCCAAGGTCTCACTCTCCCGGTTGGACTGTGACTGCTCATCGTGTCTGATGACAAAGATGCTCTGTGAGGCCTTGGCAGAGGCTGTGCTGCTTGTGGTACAACTTGCAGCACCATCAAAACACGTTTTGGCCACCTCTGTGTCAACCTCCAGGTCTCCACTGTCTTACAAATGTTCATGCTTCAATAATTTTGTTCAGACTAGCTTCTTTGTTTCAGAAGTCTCTGTAATTTCTCAGTTATTTAATCCAGCTGATGATTCACTTTAACATGAACTATGTGGAGCAAATGTCCTCCCAAACAGCTTTGTGCAATATGAGTCACTCACACTGTTTACTCTTGCACTTCTGTCATTGCATTGTTATTCAGGACACTTGTCAAAGGTGGACCATGGGAGCACTCACATATTACACAGTTGAAAAGAAGTATTTGTAGTAGGTGTTTTGAAAGCTTTTGGTTAGTTTTCAGCTGTGAGTGGATGGAAACATTGGTGTTGAAAATATCAATTCCGATGTTAAAAGACAAATTTGAATTCTTTGGAAAATTTTCACCCTGTCAGAGTTTTGCCATGCGCTTGCCCGTGCTTGTCTGTCTGTTGGCACAGTTCATCTTTCTGCCCTTGGTAGAACAGAACCATATTGAAAAATCAAGGATAGATCTAAGTGGTTCTGTGTGTCCTTGATAATAAATACATATATATGACTCCCTTCATAACTATTATGCTAACTCTTATGTAACAGTTCCCAGTTTGGTCTTTATATTAATTTATATTTTACAGTGTGTTAGGGCACTTCATGCGTTATGCTCACATGATAAGATGTTGATAAGATGAATTATGCTGCATTCTTTTGCTTATATGGATTAATGAACATTGTGTTTTCTGTTGGAAAGGACATTTGGTCTCTGTTCTCTCTTTACTGTGTCTGCTTTGTAGTGATATTTTGTTCAGACACAGGTGTTATGGTGGTATCAAAGGGGGTTTTTGTTTTACCTCTAAGTGGGATTTCCCTTAAATCACCTTTTATCAGAAGCAGACAAGGGTATTTAAATGCTTGGTCAAGTTAACTTTGCACTTTTGTTGTACAAGTTTGTTTATATGTAAAAGTTGCATGGTAAGTAGGAAAGAGCAAGTAGAAATAATGAGAACATTGCTTTCTTCTCAGCTTACCTGCAGTGAGCGTTTTAAAGTGAACAGAGATTCCATTTCTGTGGGTTTTTTATCTCCAAGCCTTTACTGCACTACCTAGAGTAGAATTTAGGTGTTATTTGTGGTGTCAGTAGTCTGTAGGAGTGAAAAAATTTCTCATGTTTAGCACAGGGCTAAGTACATTCAACACTCATGACAATGTTATAGCTAAAAGTATTACAGGATTTGATGAAAGTAATTTGCAGTGTTTTGGTTGAAGACTGAAAAATTGCACCTGCAAAGACACAGGCACCAAATTCTTATAGAGAGCAAAACATAGTAATTGTCTCTACAATCCAGGACAGTGATCCTTTCTTTTCTCTACAGCCAAAGAAGCAGAAAATAAGAGGAATGTATTTGTGCTGCAAAAGTAATTGAAGTACCTTGGTATTAAAGAAAACTGCTCTCTCCAGTCCTGTCAGAAGAGGGAATAATGAACCTTGCTACAACAAGGTAAGTACTTTTTCCTTTTCCTTCATGGCTGACATTTTGCAGCAGTGTGTACATCATTGACAGAGACTTGATTACGGTACCAAAGAAGATTCACACATTCTAGCAGGAATGATATCTTTCTGGCTTCTGGAGGCCAGTCACTATTATTGCTGTGTATTTCTTGTTTTACTTTAGTTAAAGCTGCTGATATCTTTCTACCTTTTCTTACTCTGTAAAATGGATTTTACAGTATGTCCTTTGTCTTTTTCTGTTATAAACTCATATACCTGTATAGGTTGGCTGTTGGGTTTGACATCTGATCTTTATTTTAGTATAAATTACATTAAAAATCCAGGAAGAAAGGAACAATCTTTATTACTTTGATTTAGATTTTTTTTTTTTTTAATACAGCGAATCTGTGGGGACCAAAGGCTGCCTTCATCTACTTCCAGAAAATTTAGTGTGGTGGGTCTCTATGCATCACTGCCCAACACTGGGCTCGTTATAAACTCTTTTCTATACTAAGTAGCTTATCTTTAACAAGTAAATCCACTAGGCTTCACAGAGTATATACATGATTGCAGCAGGAGTTACAGTAGGTATTAAAAAGCTGAGGTAGATAATACGTCTGAAAATGGTCATGGAACAGACATAGCTCAAAATGTTATTGAAACCCTCATACTGCAATATAGGAAGAGCTTACCCTTTGTCACAGCAACAAATCCTGACAAAGATATGATTGCTAGATTTTCTTCTTTTGTAAAAATGTGACCAGTGACAGCTGCCTATCACAGCTGCAAAAGTTTCCATGAGCTGCATCTCCTCAGACATTATGGAGAAGAGTAAATATAGTAAATAGTAATCTGAGCAGGACATAGAAAACAGAGAAAAGCATCTTTTAAGCGCTGCATAGGCCAAGGGGATGTTACTTAGTTTTCATTGTTGTATGTACACCTGCAGCCTAGTAGTGCATTCTGTATATCTACAATTCTTGTTCAGAATCTCCACAATCATGGATTAACAGAATAGTTTTAGTTGGAAGGGACCTTTTGGGTTGGAAAGGACTTTTTGAGGTGATTATCTTCTATCACACATACAGTAATTGATTGACTTACAGGTGTTCCTGTTGCTAAAAGCGATGAGAAGAGAATAGCATGTGACAAAATAATTTTCTTTAGTTTTAGATTGACACTTCTAGCCCTGCAGCTGAACTATGTGGTGGTTCTTGGTGAGGGCAATATTCCATCACCAATACAAAAAAAACCACACAAAAACCCAAAGCTGAGTTTGTTAAACTTCTGCTTAGGGTGAATGCTTGAACATTCAAACATCATCGAAATTCTCTATTTTAACATTTTGAAATGTATTTTTATGTTCTTTATTTTTGCTATTAGATATTAACAATCCCATGTAAACACAGGGTTTTTTATTGCTTCAGGAGTTCTGAAGAGTTCCATCTTCACTTGCAGTTTGAATTAACATGTATTTTCAAACCTCACTTTTTCAGTGAAACTGCCATTTTGCCCTCTGTACATTTCTAGTTGTGCTCCTCTCGAGACTATAAAGTGCTGAGTGGTTCTTGATTATAATGTTTGAAACAGTGCTTAATTTGTATACAGAGATCTGTAAATGTAGCAGTTTCAGCCCCAGTAACTACTGAATTGAAATGACTCCTTTCCTGTTGTTAGTGAACCTCCTTTTCTTTGAGCATTACTTTTTCCATGACCATGTGTTAGCTTTCTCTGATCCATTTTTTGCTCAGTGCTTTTTCTATACTTTTAGTATAGAAAAGTGCTTTTTCTATACTTCCTGATCCTACCATAACCATGGCAATTTAATTCAGAGTAAACAGAACATGTACAAGCAATTTATATTTTGTAGGCACTGAAATTCAAGGCCAGTCCAAAGACGATGTCAGATGTGAGCAATGTATTCAAGACAAAACCGTGAATTATTGCAACTGGAGGAATGGCCCATTTTTGGAGCTCCCCACTCTTTTCTTCCCTGCTATTATTGCTCTGGAGATGTGGGACATATTTTGGATGATGGTGTTTATTCAAAAGCCTCATCTCCCTGTTCAGGATGGAGCCTGAATTTCGATTCTAATACGCTGCTGACACTAGGAACAGATGGCTGTGAAGCCACTGGAGTAAAATAGCTGCTGAGAGAGGTTAGCTGAGTTTGTGTCTTGTGTTTTGAAAACAGAAATGTCAAGAGCCAAGCAGATTTATATCTGTCTCCCAGACTGAAAGGATCTGGTGTCTTGCATTGCTTATCTTGATCACAATCTACATTTTAAAGTAATTTAAACAATTCCTTCTCGTGGTATTTCTCTAAGTAACAGTCTGGAAGAGGTGAAAAACTGATGCCTTGTGTCTTATGACAATCAATACATCCTCAGGCTTTTCAGAATGGTTTGAAGCTAAAAGCTCTTACTTAAATCTAATTTGTAGCAGAAGAAGGAATGTGATGTCATTTCAATATAGATGGTGATAAACATTGGGAATTCAGCAATATAAATAATACAGCAACTCAGCTGGAGGTCAGGGACTCAAACCCCTTAATTTATACCATAAATCTTTGTAAACTCTTGCTGGGAAGTTTTTCTACCCTCAATATTTATTTATTTAATAATTTGTTGTTAAAAGGAACAAGGATGCATTTGAAACACACAGTGCAAAACTAATTTTGTGGGACTAAATGGTACTTGAAATATCAGGGCAAAAATTATTTTTCAGAACTATCTGTAGGCCTCACCTATTATCAAGATTTTGGAACCTAGAGAAAAAAGTGCAATAAGAAGGAACCTCTCCCTCAAGAAATGCATGTCCTACAGAAACATAGAGAGCCCAGTTATAATAGCCCAATCTTAGCCTTAGTCTCCCATGGAAGCAAAGCAGTTAATGTGCCGTAGGAGACCTTGCTAGCTAAGAAACTTGAGCTAATGGTCTTCCCAGTCAGCACAATTTAATTAACAACAGAGTGGATTATGTAAAGGGAGAGGATTCTTTGGAAATGGATATGCTGTCTGGAGGTCTTCAATTGCTCATGTTAATTATCATATTCAGCTTATCTGGCTGAATTTTGGTGAAGGAGTTAATTAATCTGGAGATATATAAATTCTGCAACTGCCCCATTTTGGCAGAGTTCTGTCACTCTGTTGCCCAGTGTTCTCTCCTATAGCTGTAGTGATAAGCTGCTTGTTTTCTGACCTGATCTTAATTGTAGCTTTGGTCATTTTTTCATGACACCACTATCAATAAAAAGTTAGACTGTGCCTCAGTGGAAATTCATTGAGGTTCTTCCTGTTTTGCTATTTGTCTCTGTTGAAATAATTATGCAAACTGGATTTAAATGGTGTTCCAAAAATGTCTTGGATGTGCTCCCAAGTACCTGCAAATGTCCATTTTTCACTGCTGCCCACAGGCCACAAAGTCTCAGTGAGCCCTTACAGCCAGAGTTCAAATAACACACTTACCCTGGTTATTTCCTTCTTGCTGGCATGTGCTAACAGAACTTATGTTGCCATATATTAAATAAAGCTCTTCAAAGCACTGAAATGGAAATAAAAAGGGTTAAAAGAATTCAGCAACCAAGGAACATACTGTTTTTCTACATGTCATAATTACAGTCAAACAGTGGTAAATGCATGAGTTTGTTTTATACAGTCATGCCTTTAACAAGTTTATTCCTCTCCTTTATCTTTATTTAACAGAGCCCATTGTGTTCTCATGTATGGTTTGATGCAAAACCAATGTACCCTTTAATAGCTTTTGAAGGAAATTTCTTTAACAGGTATCCACAGAAACACTTGTGAAATCAACATATTTGCATTTCAATACAACTCTGTTTAACTGGCTCAAAATGAGGTTGACTGTCCCACAACTTGTGTCTCTGTAGAAAGGCTATTTTTAATTCCTTCTTCAGGCAATTCATTCTCCTTTGCAGTGCATGAATGCTCTTACACTCTGACCCATGGTTGTGTATACATTATATTATTGATTTTATGAGGCAAGTGGACATTAGTGAGCAGCAGAGGATGACGAAAACAGTAGTGTATGGCTCTGAAAATATTTTATTCTTTTTAAAGACAGTTTTGATTCAGAAAAGCTCAAAAGCTGTAATTTTCATAAAGGCATCAGGATGCTTTATTATTTCTTCTCACACATGTGCACATCACACACACATTGCACAGTATAATATCAGTAGCAGCAGTTCCTCACATCACTGGTACCTGCTGTAGTGTTGGCAGGAGGAGAAAAAAAATGTGGGGCTTGTGGGAGCAAGGACTGATGATACCAGAATATCTTGTCAGCCTTAGGCAACTGCTTATTTCTCTTAGAACTAGACACAGCAAAGACAAGACAGTGCTACAATGCTGCTTAATGGATATTTACCTCCTCTGATCATTTTTAGATGGTAACATAACTTTGTCTACATTTGCTCTGTTAGATATGCAGGCAGTCTTCCCACCAGTGTTGGGTGGTTTGGATTTTTGCTGAAGTTTTTTGGGTGTGTGTTTTTGATTGGTTGGTTTTTGTAGTTGCTGGGTTTTTTCTTTTTTAATCTATGTCTATCGTTGAGTTTAGAAATTCAGAAAATATTCCCTTTCCCGTCCAGATTTTTTTTTTAGTTGTGAAAGCACTACAAGTCTGATATAAGAAATCATTGAAACATTGCTTTACTTTAATCACACATAGGAGCAACAATGAGGATTTGAAACTCTAATGGTAGAAACAATGAAATAATTCTTGCAGAAGTACAAATTACTCAAGACAGCTTTGTACTACATTTAGAAGGACTCCAACCTCTTAGGCCCTCTAGTAATGGAGCATTTGATTTTAAGTTACTGAACTTCAGCTTTTGTTTTATGGAAAGCTTATAGTCTAGGCATGGCTTAAATGATGAAAGGTAGATAAAGAGACACCTTTGTTCATGTGCTCACATAAAAAATACACCTGAAAAGGAATGTGAGCTGACAAATCAAAGCTAAAGAAAAGAATTAGCATCAGATTGGCATTGGATGGAAAGAAAAACACAAGCTGTAAATTTAATGGGGTGGAGGTATGTACGTGTTTGAGACTTGAACAACTGGTTGTAGCAGATTAAAGGAAAAGATCAAAAGGAATTAAGAGAAAAAGTAGGCAACTTGAACAGAATGTTGAGTGCTTCATCTATTTATAGTTTGCAGTGCTGTAGAGATCATTGCGATTGCCCAGTGTAACTACTTGTGTAACTTCTAGTTTGAAACCTTGTAAGTAGAAGGAATCATTGCAGACCTGACTGACTGTAAATTGCCCCTTCCTGGGACTAACAGTGCCCTCACTGATTTGCTGTTCCAGTGAACACCTCAGGGTGTGCAGGGACCTCTCCAATCGAGTACATCAGCATCGCCCATCTGCTTATTCCCTGTTGTGACAGGCAGATGAGTTCATGTTTGCCAGTTTCATGAACATTATTTAATCCAAAAAACTTTCATCTGATTTAAAAAGAGATACCAGAAACATTTGTGAATGAGTTTCTTTTTGTTTATAGCAGTCTTTGATTTACAGACAAATATAAGTATATGCATACGCATGGACACAAATGCTTCTCATTTGTGACTCAGCTGGTCAGAGCGTGGTGCTGATAAAACCAGTAATACTCTAAGTAACTTTACTTTTGATTTCAGTCTGAAATGGTATGAGTGCATGGTTTAACCCATTTCAAGTTTTATGGAGTTTTAAAGGAGAAAACTTCCTACCTTGGACATTTAAAAATAGTTCCCCCCTTTTAGCTCCTTCCTCACTATTTAATTTGCATAGCATCTAGGCATCCCAATGTATACCCTTCTCCCTCTTCTTTCTTAGTTCTTCACACTTCTGATGTTCTAGTCTAAATTTTCTAGCAGTTCCCACCCTGGGAAATCACATGTTATTGTATAGTCTCTTTGTTGATCATTTCTCTGTCTTGTTCTGAGCATACCTTTCTCCTCATTCTTACCACTAAGGGAGCAGGACAAAGCAGAGCTACTCCCAGAGCTCCTAGCACATAAAGAGATCAAATGTCAGAATCACAGAAGAGTGCAGTACCTATTTTCTGTGGCAAAGGGTTTTCAGGTCCATGTGTTGTCCTTTTTTAAAATTTCAGAGTATTTAGAAAGAATATCCAGCAGTTTCTGCCTGCAGGCTCTGCCCTTGTATTTGGGCTTGCTACAAATAGCAAATGAGGGAGAGAAGTGTCTGTGGTCATCCTCTCTGAGCCTTGTTCTGCTTTCCAGTTCATCCAGCACTGGGCAGCCTGTTTGGCTGGTTCTGGTGTAGGTATCATAACCTGGCACTCTGAAAATGAGCAAGACCTGTGCCACACTGTGAAGGCAAGGAGTTTTCTTTTCATGCCTCTTTTATATATTGCAC
The DNA here is from genome assembly GCA_013398615.1 of Brachypodius melanocephalos. NCBI lineage: Eukaryota > Metazoa > Chordata > Aves > Passeriformes > Pycnonotidae > Brachypodius > Brachypodius melanocephalos. Next base: position 4,743,579 of record VZSR01003794.1, on the reverse strand, counting down.
CACTGAGCCTTTGAAGCAGAAGCTGATGCTTAGAAAATGAAACAAAGTTAGTGAGCAGAAGAACCTTTATCTATTTATTTTGGATTCTCAGTACAAGGAAATACACATGGAAGTATGTTCATTTTTGCGTAGTTTTTGAGTCTTTTCATGAAGAGAACAGAAACATAAAAGTTACAGGCTGTAGCTTGTGATGAAGATAACTGAATTTTTCAAAATATGAAAAATCAAAATTTTCAAATCAAAATACGATCAATGTGCAATTTAGGACCTGTCTAATGAAGTGTTACTTGTATCACTGTGTAAGAATTCCTACTGTATTCTTAGCTGAGCTGGAGATTGGCATTGCTGCCATCATTGGGAATTCTGCTGATGGCCTGACTGGGAACAAGCCTCTCCTTTCCCTCCTTGCATCCTGTGATGTGCTGCAGACAGATCACACCCTGTGTGCAGACAGCAGCACATTTTCTCTGACTGCAGAGATTGCCTCTATTCTGCTCCAGGGCAACAACAATTTGCAGATTAAAATGCCCAAAAGTTACACTTGCATCTTATCAGTGATAGGAAGATTAGCATAGTCAACCTAAAGCCAGTGAAATTTTTGTGCTGTTTTGTGAATTAGTGTGATATGTGGCAAAACACAGACCAGAAGGTATGCACTGGTCTACAGCCTCTAATTACGGCCCTGTTTTAAATGGCCACATTCAGAAAACAATTCAGCAGAAGAAATCAATTCAGCAGAAGAAATTAGAAGCTATGACTCAAGGCTTCCCTCCTAGAAAGTGCTCCCTAACCCCTACCCTGGCTTCATTAACTCTCCTGGCATCCTTAATGCAGGCCTCATCTTCTGTGTTTTATAAAAGTAGAGCCAGAAATTGACTTTCAGAAGAGGATTCTATGCTCTGATTCTGTGTTGGAAGAAGTGTCTTCTTTCAGCCCTGATTTAGGCTTTAGTTATGGCATCACTGGAGAATTTGCAGCAAAACAAGTGGGGAAAAGGTTGAACTGTTTTATGATCATTGTGTGTGTAGATCTTTACCTTTCTGAGGCAGAGACCCATTCAGCTGTTCCTTTTTAAAACAAGAGGCTGTGCTGTGCTTTCCATGGAAGCTCGGTGTGGTTCAGTGATAATGTAGGAAGAAATCCCTTCTGAAATATCATACCTCTGCCCCATAATAAAGGGCAAGTCTGCTGTTTACTTTAGCTGAGTAAACTAGTAGAAAAAATTACATATAGTAGGCAAGAGAAAGCAAGACAAAACTATTTAAAGATTTCCCCTTTAAATTAAGGTCTAGTTTCCTAAAAAAATACTGCCCTAGAGATTTGTTTTCAAAAGTCTTCTATCTCCAATTACTGTAATCAGTGTTTTCCTCCAGTAGAGTGTGTATAAGGCAAAATACAACTGAGTATTTTTTAGATATCCATTAGAAGCAGCAATCACTTATTTAACCTTTGACAGTTAAAGCTCAGGGATTTCATCTCAGATGTAGGCTTTAGAACAATAAAGGTTAATAAAACCCTGTTGTCAAGGCTGTATTATTTTCTGTGGTGAAATCATTGGAACTTGAAAATTGAGTTCTACAGCAGAAGGAAAGTAAGGGAGGGAGAAAAACATTACATTCAGATGAAACATAATTCAAAGGCAAGAGAAATTTAGAAAGTCATACCCAGTTGAGCTGTCCTAGTCTATTTATTGATTTATTAAGCAGAATAGTTAACTGGGAAATGGCTATGGAAGATGTAATTTTTACAGATATTCTCAGTCATGGAAAAACATTTATTGTGTTCATCTCTCAAAAGCCAAATCTGTAATACAATGCAAAGATTTTGAGGAAGAGGAATGTCTTAGTATTTAATATATTTAGTGCAACTGCTCAGAGCTTTTGTATTTTGTGTGTGTATATGTAAATATACAAACCAATATTAACGCTTTGTAATTTATACAATTTATATGTTGTGTAATACAAAACTTGTTTGGTCACAAAGTCACTAATTTTGGGGAAAGCTGAAAACCCTAAGTGGTGAGTGAGATGATATGAATGAGACACTTGTAATAGCTCAACCAATTGCCATGGGAGAGGTTGCTCCATCCTGAAATTTGCAATAAGATAGCACAGTGTCAAAACTTCTAAACAGGGTTACATTGTGAGTGCATTGAGGTCAGAGCTGTGCTGTGACCCTGGTTCTGTAAAACTGGACAGACTAAGCAACCATGAAAGCCTGAACCATCAGATTAGACATGTGTATATTTCCATAGAGAAATGAAATATATTTACACAAACTAGAGCTCTTGGGATGGTTTGTTGCAAAATCATAATTCATTGCATGTATTTATGGTGTGCTCCATGGATCCATATGTGTCTTTTTGATGATAGCCTGAGACTGGAGTGCCAGGGGTTTGACTAATGAGATAACCTTTGCTGTCAGTAGCAGCAGTGATATCTTTTTACATAAATGCAGGATGGTATTTTTATAAATATATTTGCAAACAGAACAAATGTATGCAGTTGTGGTTGAGACCTTTGTGCAGGGTGTATTGCAATTTTACCTACCCAGTTTTCTTAATCATTCCTTGTGAGATTTTCTGTTTCCTTCTTTTTCTCCCTCCATTCATTTAAGGGCTGTTTTAATTTTTTCCCCTTATTACATGCCTGCTAATCATGAAGACTATGTAAATAAGACACAATTAATATTCAGACACACTCTCTGAGCTAAATTAACCTATTTTGTTTGGAAGATGAAATTGATTATCTTTTAGCAATAGTTAAAATCAAGGTTAGGTAATTAAGAGTTTCCTGTAGGCTCAGGAAATGATTTTAGTAAAACCCTCCTGAAAAAGTCTCCCGAGTGAAGAAGTCTGGAGCTAAAAATGCAGGCAACCTGAAGATGATTACTGCATTACTAAGTCTTCATTAAAATATTTACTGTGATGGTTCAACTACACACCACAGTCAGCGATGCACTAGAGCTGATATTTATTTCCTCATTTTAAGTCCATTTTAAAAGGTAGAGAGAACTATCCTTGGTTAAAACAAAAAATTGACCCTTTTAGTAAGTCTGGTCTTTTTGACACTGTATAGCAATAAGGAATAAAATGAGGTTTGTGCTGATAGCTCGTAATTGAAAATTGTTTCCTACAAGAAGAGAATAATTTTCCTTCTATTTTTTCTTCCCTAAGAAAACCATTCTTCTTTTAAAAAAAACCCTTCTATTTTTGTTCCCTACCCTCTCCCCCCTTTCATAATTTTCTTTTCTTCTTTATACTTTTTTTTTTCCTGAAAGGGACCCTCGGTTTCTCAACAGGTGAATTACAAGAACTGATAAAACTGTACTGAACTTTCCATATGGGATGAGATGGGACCCATGCAGCTCTTGAGTTTAAGTGTAAATAGGAGTAATCATCAGCGTAACATGATCTACCTTCAGTGTAGGGTTTATATTCTTTTTTATGGTGATAATCACAATTTTAGCAAACATTTTGGTTCGCGTTTCTGAAATCAAGTGTCTTTGAAAGCACAAGAAAATTCTCAATTCTCAGAAGCCTTCAGAAGATCATAGTGCAGCTACCTGTGCACTTGAAAAATGGAAATTTCTTTCTAATAACAAAAGGCAATCCACCAGTTTTCGCAGAGTAAGATGCTCAATTTTAGTTGTGTTAAAATGCAAGGTAAAAGAAGCATTCTATGACAATATTTGTATAGAGATTATACAGCATTTCTCTCTTAAAACAAATATAATGTCTTAGGATGGCAAAAATGTGAGTAGCTGCTATGAGTAATACAGGTGAAAATAATGTTAAATTCTATACATCCCAAGGGTGCTCAAGTGCCATGGGATCATTTAATATCACTTCCTATGAGTTAATTAGACCTCCAGTTAGAGAAATATTCTGCAGTTCTGTGTTCATTAGGCTGACAATTGCAAATGAAGTGCCTACAGTTTTTGCATTGTTTAATCCCAAGAGCTACAGAAATTTGGGAGAATGTGGAGGAAAGCCCTCGTGCCTTTATGTGTTTAGAACTTTGATAGGAAAACAGTGTTGAAGGACTATTGATACAGCAGTAACAAAAGTTGCCAAATCTTGTTTTTCTGCAGTGAATGAGGTTACTTGCTTTATGAGCATTTAATGGAAATTTTATTTATTTTGTACAAGATAAATATATTCCAGGAAGATTGTGAATTCTCTCGCTTCCAAGCTATTTTCCTGATAAATGAGGTAGCTTTCTTCCTTTTGGGAATGAACCAACAGTTTGGACCCTAACAGAGCAAAAGTGAAAGTTTTGAAAAATGGGTCCTGCGCCTGGGGAAGGGTATTGGGATTTGAAGTGTCCAAATGTCCCTTCTGAATTCAATCACACCTGATCACATGTTGTGATCTTGGGAAAAGACATTTCAGCCTCCTGCAGTTGAAAATGCAGGAATATTTTCGTTTCAATACTTAGATGAGTCAAGCCATTATTTTTTTTCAGCTGAATTTCTCACTGAATAAATAAGGAGTGCATTGGTTCCTATCTCATGTGCAGGGCATTCAGTTCAGTAATGGTTATTGGATTCTATTAAGTCGTGTTGTTTTCTAAGAAAAACTAAAGTTAGTTTGTACTGGAGCAGAGAAAAAAAAGATATTGTTCAAGGGCATTGACACAATGCAGGTCAGCACATTGCAGGCTGTCAGACATGCCAAGTGTAATATTTTGACAGAGCAGTTGACATTGACAGCATCTCTGAATGGGTTTTTGCCTGAGAGTTCATAAAAGATAATGGTGGTGAGCAGATGTCAGAAGCATATAGGCTTTTCTGAGAAAGGGAGAAGAAACACTAGGAGAAAAGAGGAGTACATGAGAACAGGTGATCACAAAATTAGAATGTCTGCAGGCTGACAGCCACAGGAACAGATGGAAACCTTGTTCAGACTGAAGTTGAAAGGAAATACAGAAAAAGCACAGATTGTCTTAGAGTATAGTGCACATATGATCTGCCGTACTACACATGTGTGGGTGTGAAGGCAAAAATAAAAGGCAAAACCATGCTCTATACATATGAATAAACCCATGGATTTAAATGTTGCAGAACTCTACAATGCTAAAGTAAATTGGCCCAATTCATACCTGTTTCTCACTTTTCAAAGTGGAGCTAAAACATTACTATACTGCAATAGAGCAATAAAAAATTCAACAAGATGTCAACATGAGTGAGATTAGCATAATTAGAATTTTGTTCAGTATCTAGCCTATCAGGAAAGTTCTCCCAAGGGAGATGATCTCTCTTCAGGGATGTTAGGTGATGTGACTAAGAAGAATAACAAAGGGAGAGGTTTGCCACCCACCTGATAGGAATGGTCCTGTGGATGTGAAACATTGACAGAGCTGCTGTGTTAGTGGGACTCAGCTGTGGGAACAGAGCTGAAGGAAAGGTTTCACTGCTACAACAATCTGATTCTCCAGGAGAAAGTGTCCCAGGCCAGCTGAGTTTGTGGTGTCAGTAAGGCAGGTGCTCAGCTGCCTCTGGAGCTGCAGGATGAGAACAAGCTCTTCTGATACAGCAAAGGCATGGGGGGCTCGTGTTCATTACAGCCTGCAAGGTGTGGGGATAATCTGGTAATGGGAGACATGTCAGGGCTTTTCTTACACAGATTGTTACCAGCTGGAAATTAAAAGAGAAACTCATGATCTTCTAATTTCTCAGGGCCTGTTTGGGTGAGTTTGCAGGCCCTAGTCACAATACAAGTGCATACTATTAAAAAAAACCTTGTAAAAAAACCTTGTCATGATTAGAGAGTGGCCTCCCTGAAGACTCAACAGAAAGGTAAGGATTCTTTTTCCCACTTTAAATAAGTCTATTTTTTTTCCTCTGCTCGAAGTGTGCTAATGTAGAATCCCGTGAGTGAATTTACTTTCATTAATCCAATGTGAAATGTCCCTGTGTTAGCTGATTTTCTGCATGTCTCCCAAACTGTCCCTCCCCATCATCCCCCTCTCCCCCTGAATCTTTGAGTCTCTGCTGCACAATAGGACTAATCCTATGTAGGTCAACGGTGTTTCAGCCAGTTGTTCTCAGCACAAGAACATGGATATTTTATATTGTTACAGAAAATGGGTTTTGCTATCCCCTTAAACACAGGCACAGCAAAATGGGGAGGACACATCTTTGAATATGTCTGCAATATTCAGGTTAATAACCTATTAATAAAACCCATTCAGGCTGGTGTGCTGCCTCTGAGACAGCAGAGTGTGGTATTCAATAGCAGTTACTCTTACTGGCAGATATGATCAAATTGCAGGATGTTCCTTTGTTGGTGACTGCCTCCTTCACACAGCCCCTTTCCTGATCTACTGCATCTGCTTACTAAAAGTAGCTATTTATAACTTTGCATTTCAAGGTTAAAACAATTCATAGAGGTCCATGTATTTTCTACACAAAGCAGGACTGAAGACAGGTACATCCTGAGTACCCTTTTTTTGTACTGAATATTACAGTGCAGTGTGACAAGTGCACTATTGTTGCATGAATGTTATGTGGATAGAGCTAACTGCAAACATGGAGAACGAGAAAGGTTTTAAGTACCTTGGAAGGTAGCTATCTTTTGTTATTTGTGTTTGTGAAGTAGTATTTCATTATATTATTTTTACAAGGATCACCTGAAAGTTCAGGGAAACTTCTATGGTAACAGATAAATCGTGCTTATTTGAAATTACAGGTAAATTTATCCATTATTATTTTGTTGTGAGATGAAAATGGAGGGGTTTTTTATACAATTATCAAGCATTTTCCTACCTAAAGGGTGGCAGTACAAGCTGCTTCTGTGAATGAAATCAGGGTAATACACACAGACACAAATCAGTTATAGCAAATACTTACAAAGGAGGGGAGACAATACTTTTTTTTCTTTCTAATAAAACAAACTACATTGAATACAGCATGGAAATCCATCAGCATCCTGCAGTTCTGTGCTTTGGTGTGAGTGTGGTAAGTGGTAGAAGTTGCAGAGACAGGCTGTTCAACATTGTAGTCCAAGATTACATTAAATACAGGGAGATATAACATATATCTAATGTCTTCCAGGATAAACTTGGCAAATGTAATTCTCACACCTAGGGAATGGTGTGTTCAGAAAACAACTTTTAAGGTATATAGCAGAACATATATATTTTTGCTACTTGACAGTGGCATTGTTTTGGTTTGTGAGATCTCTTATATCATGGTCCCTTGCAGTATTTTTCATTATCTCAGAATTTTATCAGATGAGGAAAGAGGCACCTTATTTTAGCATGTGTTTTTTGGGGGAAAAGGGTAGTGACAGAACTAACTTCCTGTGCAGGGAATAGAACAGCCTTCCATGGCCTTTCTCAGAATTTACAGTCCATTTTCTAAAGGTATCTTTAAAGTAACTAAAGAATAAAAAGAAGAATTTTTCAGGGGCACTATGAAGGGTATACATGCTTATATACTGTATTGTACAGTTCAGTGCTACTTCTCCAGTTTCTGGTATCTGTCACTGGATTGACTGCTACCCAAACTACTTTTCAACAAAAAGAATGCCTACACTCATACCCACCAATATAAAATGCTGCTTGCTAATGGCCCAACCCACTAAAAACCCTTCTCCACCTGGTTGCTTATCATCCAGATAAGGAAATTTCTACCTTTAGCTTTTCACAAGCTATGGTGTCAGTCTACTGTCCCTATCCCCTACCTTTGTGTTTTCTCCCTTTATTTTTCTGATTGCCCTCCACCCTAGTTCTGTAAAATTGGTAGGTTAAAAAAGCTCTTAGATGCTAACATTTTCCTTTTATTTGCTACGTATATATTCTGTATTAGACTATGGAATTGTAGTAGGGAGAAATCAGGTGAGTAGAGGTGTGTGGGCAGCAGCCTTCAGGAGATGCAAAGGCTCCCATGATGAAGATGTTGGTAGCCAGGTTAGCCACACATGAAGTTAATTTCTTGGCTTACAATCATATTTGTTAGATTTACCCACCCTCTGTTTTTAGTGATTCCAGGCCCCTCTGGCTGCTCTTGTGGCACATGCAGATCTGCTCTCTGGGTAGAGACCCAAGCAGCAGATGAGGATTTGGATGCAAGGGAAAGGTGAAAAACCATGAGGGAATGAGAGGGAGGAGGGAGAGTTTGGGGGAAGAGAAGGAGTCTCAGAGGTTCAAGTGAAAATGCAGTAAGGGGTGATGAAAGAGGTGGAAACAGCAGGGAAAAAAACCTCTTCCCCGAATGAATCAGGCACTGCACAGCATGGCAATCCCAGGAATGTCCCTGCATTGTGCCAGTCCAACAATCCTGGCAGGGATACACCGAGGGGATTGGGTGGGTGGGACAGCCACAGCCCACAGCGAGCTGAGAGTCAGGAGATTTCATGCAACTACTTCTGTGTCACCTTAGACTAAATGCCTCTGAAGGTATTGGGGAAAACCACTGAAAGAAATTAAAATCAGTTTATTTTTTCGTTTCCAAAACACTGGAACAGGAATACATTTTAAAACTAACTTACTGTACCTGAGGAATAAAAGTTTTGCTGCCTAGCACGCTGTCATACAGGCAGTTTATTTGGTCCTGTTTAATATGGTTTGGGATTCTTGGCTGGGTAATAGGTACTGGATGAAAATCACTGTTCTTTACATCTTGTTTAGGTATCCCAAATTCAATTACCACTGGAGTTATTTATAAAAAACAATGCAAATTAAACATTAAAAAAAAATGTAATCTATGGAAGAATGTTTAACAATTGAAAGAAATAACCACTGGAAGTTTTTTTTCAGTATTCATTGGCTAGTTTAGATTATCCAATTTCTTGAAAGTGCTTTCCAAGATATATTTCATAAAAGAGGGAAATGAGTACATTAAAATAATCCCTGTATATTAGCGAAGAGATGTGTAATGTGCATCCTATGTAATGCACATAATTATCATACACAAAATATCCTATGCAATGGATATAGTTATATATAATAATATGCATATATAAATGCATATTTAAATATGCATATATAAATGACTCAATTTAAAATATTGAACAGCTGTTTGTGAATCTGAGTGATGCAGGGGGGAAGTTTAGGGACTTGTCCCAAGAAGGAAATGTGCCTGTTTTATGTGTTGAGATGGTTTCAAGGATGTGGTTTGTTACTAAAGCATGGTTGTCTACAGTGCTGTAGTAGTCCTGAAAGTGCACGGGCCTCTCCACACCAAAATTAATTTTAGTTATAACAAAAAACGGGATCGTGGAAAAGCTGCCAAATAATATTTAATTTATCTGCTAAAACATGAATGGGGCTGATTTTCAGGGACTGAAAAGTACCACTTTTAACGGAGTTGTGTGTGTGGTTTGGGTATTTTTGTTTGTTTTGGTTTTTCCTCCTAATTGGTACTTGTAAAAGATCTACAGTATTGTTAAGAGGCAAGGCATAGATGATATGCTGAATTATCCTTGGTAAAGATCGTGCAAAATGTATCTAATTTTTAATCAGCTTTATCCAGGGAAAGAGCTGTGCTAGCCTACAGAAATGAAATAACATTGTCTAGATATTCACATTCTGTTTTCTGATATCTCTGCACTCATTAAGAACTAAAATGCAACAAAACCCCATATACAAACACCTTCACTCTAAATTCCTAAATAAAACCTTCAGGAAAACCTTTCCAGTGCTTACAGTCCCACCCTGCAGCTTTTCCTGGAAAAACCCCCCTTCATTTTGAAGTGGTCTTGTTCTTTCTCTGTTACTTATGGAATTTGTGTGGAATATGGTCCAGAAGATAACTGGATAAATGGTAGCTGCTGTGGTCTTTTGTTGATAATTGGTCCTCTACTGTTTCTTTCTCAGTGGAAAATTGGAAAAAAGTTGGGAAAAGAAGGATAATTTCTCTAAAAATACTACAGAATATTCAGTAATTTATTTATCTTTTTCTTGGCTTGATTTTTGGAAAAAGGCAGTTTTGATGACTGGAAATAACAGAAGGCTGACCCCAAACTTCCATGTATTTGAATACATTATAAGATCAAGTTCTCACCCCACATTTTCCTATGGATTTTCAAAGAAATGAAACTAATCTGTATTCTGACAGCTACTTTAGAGATTAGCTAATTCTCTCAGGTTAGGAGCATTTGGGTTTTCTTGTATTTACTGGGCCTGCCATGCAACTCACCTACTGTTTTCATCCACATTGAATACATATTTTGTTTGTCACTTACTAAATGCATTCTGTTGCCTCGTGAGAACTGAGTTAATACTGTTCCTAGAGTCCATAACCACTTTTTGAGAATAAAATATCTTGACTAAGTATAAACAAGGGCTACAGCCTGTTGGGGTGTTCTCAGTCACGTCATGAGTGAAATTCTGGAATTCAATTCCTGTCTGTTCTAGGGAGTGCTTTCACAAGGCAGTCTTGTGTACAGTTAAACAATGGGGCATGATACTAAAAAAAGTGGGTTTATGGTCTTTAATGTTTTTAGATTAGGATCTCTCTCTGTTCTAAAATTTAAGGACACATTTCTGCAGCTGTTTAGTCTCGAAGGATGCACATCCATCTCTTGTTGCATTCTCCAAAGCTGATCTGCATCTAACTATGTTTGACTTCTCACTGAGCACTGAGGATGTTTTTGTTCTACTTACCAGTTCTCTAAACTCTCAAGCAGGCAGAGTTTAGATTACATAGCCCAAATATTTTTCAGGGACAGATATTAATTGAAATTTACAGAAATAGAATTAATGAAAAAATGAGCGCCTGTACTGGAAAATATATGCAATATGAATTTCAGGGGTGTGAAGCATACACAGATTTGTTTGGTATCAGTGGTAGTTGAGGTTCCTCAGCATCTCTGAAAATGAAGCAAAAGAACAGTTACCATGGAAATGTTATTTTTGTAAGTGCCAACTTAGGTGGAAGACAGGTCAAGATAAAATGTTTTGGAAAAAAAAAGCAAGGTAAGGTTTGCTTTATAGAATACTTTAAAGTCAATTTTGGCTCTAAATTAAACCTTTTGTGCAATTTAAGTTGAAAAACCCCACTTTTGCATTAATCACAATAATTCTACACATTGTTCAGGTAGTTTTCAGGCTGATCTGGAGGCACACCTATTTTAAAAGCAAATGGTATATAGTGGCTTCTTAATTAAAGAGGAGGTATTACAAAACGAACTAGAAATGAAAAATGGAAGTAATTTTAATTGCAAATATATCTACCATAAAGGGTGACCTTGAGCTGTGTTTCTAATTATTTGTTTTTTATATTTACACAGATAAGATGTTAATATAAATCGTGTAAAGCATTCTATTTGCATGAACTTTTGTGAATGCTTTTTACAGATGTGTGAATTGCTTAAAGTGTAAATGGAGAAAAGACCCCTCAGTAATTAATTAACAAAGAATATTAATGTGACTCTTATTTTGCTAATTTGGATATATTTACACATTCTGTATTCGTTAAGGGAAAAAAAGAACAATATAAAAGAATTATTTGGTCGGTGCCTCCCTCAGGAATTGTCTTTATCAGCCAATAAAAACAGAGTACAGAATTTAGGGGGAAATGCACAGGAGGCCCCCAGAATCTCATTTGCTTCCTATAACTGAGTGGGGAGCACCACGTGAGCATTTCAGATTGACTTATTGCCACCCAGTGTTAAATTACAGCCTGTGACAGGACCGAAGCTGCTTCGTCAGAGAGGGGCTGTAAATTACAAAGCTGCTGTCACTAACACTGGAACACTTCTAGGATGGCCAGCTTAGCATAAAGTCTCATTTCTCTTTGTATATTTAGAAGTTCAGTTACCTTTTTCATTTTTTGGAGAAAACTGGAAAGCTTTATTTTGAGTCTGTTTATTATAGCATCATAAAGCATGTGCCTAGAGTTTCTTCAGTAGCTGGCCTTGAGTTTGGAGGGTGAATACCAAAGCTGGCTGAGGTGATGCTCTTGCTAATGTGGCTTAGGGCAGAGTTTGTGAGTGAGCCACACGTTCACTGCTGAGGAACTTGAGTGAGAGTCAAACTGTGGGCAGCAGGAACCATCAAGAGGTTTGGGGTTGAATAGAAAGCAACTCCCATGGTGAGCATGAAATGATGAAGGTGCCAATGTCACATCTGTCCTGCAGGAAGGGAGAACAAGCTGCAGTTTACCATCTCCCCCAGTTTTGTGATTGGATTTTCTTCCTAAGGTTTGTGACAGCTTGCAAGGGAACTAGCACACTATGGATGGCAGGAATCTGGAAGGTGATAGGAACTACAAAACTGTCAATAGAGATTAATATGGAAAACAACAGAGGGACCCAGGAGAACGAGCAGTACAGAAAATTCACCATTTTCATGAATTCAGTTTTTTGCTCTTTGAGCAACCTGCTTCTGCTACCAGCCAAGTTTCTGGAGCTTGTTGGCAGCTCAGTGTGCACCAGGCAGGCATTGGCTTCTGCCAGTACTTACTCATGCCAGGAGATTAATCCCACGAGTTGCAGGGAGAAGGAAGACAAAGAGGCATCCTGTTCTGTGGACATTGTGGGGTGTTCTTCATCCACAATGAAGAGCTAAAATGTTACCCTCTATTTGCTTACGCCCTCAACTTGGCCATGCATGCACAGGTATAATCAGATGAAGAAAGAATACGATTGCAACAGGAGAGCCTGTCTGGACAGACCATCAGGAAACCACTGGAAACTTGCAGTCTCATTAATGAAGTTCCATTCCTCAAACATTCCTGCAAACTTACATTTGTGAAAGGAAGCCACACCTCCCCTCCAGCTGACCTACAAATCTGCTGCTTCTTTTCTTTCTTTTCTCTTTTCATTATGCTTTTGTTGTTGTTGTTTCAGTGTTGCTTTGTCACACGTAGAAAAAGACATTTGAATGATATTTTACAGTGCATCTATCTATCAGCTCCCTTTTTTGCTCATAAAGGGAAGTAAACATGGCACAAAAGGGATTCTGGTTGCATTTTAAAGAGCTAAGGCTTTGTGGGATTCTGCTACTCAAATGCAGCCTACATGATGTGTTGGGGAGGTTGCAGAAATAAATGTTCTCTCTCATTAAACATGTAACTTGTTGGGGAGATTCTTTTCTTTCCCTAAGCAAAAGCCTCTTATCCAAGAAATATATAGAGAGATCACTTTTCTTAAATCTTTTAATTTGATAAGTAGGATGAATCAGCTGTCATTATATAGTGACAAAAGAAGTTTCCCTGTAAAAAAGACCATTTGCATGACACGAAATATTTAAAAGGTGCCTCAGTAAAGTAGGTGAGGATATCATTCCAGACCTGAGTGTTTTGCTTGCTCTGAAAGACAAAAGAACCGAACAGTAGAAAGCCCAGGGTCAGCAGCAGTCAGCAAGGCAGGACTGTGTGCTCCTGGCTGATCCTGGCTCCATGCTCTGGGGAGTAATAATTCCTGGGCAGGCAGGAGCATCCTTGCTCAGTGCTGCTGGCACTCAGGATCTGCTGCTGCTGTTCTCACCACTCCACCCTTCCTGCATTCTACTGCACAGGTGTTAAATCAGGGTTTGGTGGAGAGCAGAGTTAGAACAAGGCCCTGCCTGGGATACAGAGGGCAGCCTCATATGAGCAGTCCATTTCAGGGAGGAGAGGAGAAGAGCTGATGGAGCTGTTTAAAAAAACAGGATTCTTATTTTAAGATGTATTTACATCTAAAGTGATAGATTTAGGAGGAAGGGGTTTGTTTGGAGGAACAAAGAATAAGATTTGGACAGTCTGAAGCAGAGGCAAAGGTGAGTTTAGAGAAATCAGTCTGTTGAAAAATAATTACATGCAAACTCCCCAGGAAAATATTTCTTCATCACTTTTATAATTTTCTATTTCAACTATACCTGTAAGATCCATGCTATTTAAGGCTCCAAAAGTGTGTGTATTTTCCCAAAACTAGCAGGAAGCTACATCTGGAATGGAAGGCTGTGGCTGGTTCCCTGAAACAACACTTCCTTTTCCACTGTTAGTCATTCCATCATGTCTAAAATTCTAAAATTAGTTCTGGCAGAGTCTCAGTTTGTATTCTGTTATGGAGAGGGGGGCATGGGAAGCTCAGTTTCATGTGCTGTTGAATAAATAAGAATACATCATCAAATGATAAACAACACAAAGCAATAATTCTAATTAGTGTTATTTTACAGAGCATTCTCTTTAATTACAGCTGAATGGAAAGACTGTTTCACAGCCATAAATTTTAGGGGTCCCCAGGTTGTCCTGGTACTCCAAGATATTAAAAAATAGTTCTTTTGTGTGTGAAAATATTTCCAGAGTACTTGTGTGTGCTTCATGCTGTTAATAGCAGTATTTAGAATCAAAACAGAGCAAAAAAGAAATCTCAATTCATTTAAAAAAGGCTCAAGTGGGGCTACAGTTAGTTTTGCCATTTTTCTTCCTAGTTAATTACAATATATACAGACTTCTGCAAATCACTGTGTAACATTTTCTCTTGAAATGTTTCACTTTTTCAGGAAGCTTAGCAACTCCTGCTCTGAGTCTAGAAGTTTCCACCATTCTTGCATGTCATGACCCAGTCAATAAATGGAGAATCCCTATTTAAATATTATTTACTTTTTGTACAATGCACTTACACTTCCATGTAAATAATCTTGGAGGAGTTTTACCTACCTAATTCTTTAATCTGTTAAATTAATTATTCAGTGATCACCTAAATAGAAACTACCCCATGGAACCAAGCCATGAACTTACACACAAACTCAGTCACGTGCAAACAATGGGAGCAATGTCTGCAAAAGCCTGGCATAACTCTGCAGGGTGTAATTTTTAGAAATGCCCTGCTGATTTCAAGAAGCACAAGTTTCCTTGGAAGACTTAAGCATATGCAAGAGTAATAGCTTTAAAATGTACTAAATATTTCAGTCTTACTGAAATATATAAAAAAAACCTCTGCTTTTGTTGCAAGACCTGTTGCATTTATGTAGGTCTGGAGTCAAGTTGTGGGAGGAAAATTAGATTCAGGGCACTGTATCTTTGCTGTGCATCTCCTACAACCCCTTGCATAAGCATGAAGTTTGCATAAAGTGCAAGTAAATCAGGATGGGAATGAGGTAACAACTTTCTGTGGAGTAATTTACAATATTTCTGAGAAGACACCAACATCTAACGCATGAAATAATATTTAATGTTGACCCAAGCAAGAGACTCTAAGGTAGAAATTTACTCCTAGGCCAGACTATTGGATTCAAATTACCTGAAAAATCAAACTTTTCAGATCTGAAGTGGGGGAATCGCCAGTAAGTCCAATAAAATATGGGGTTTTCCCCTATGATTTCCAGTGCATTACTACAGTTCTTCAGTATTATTTTATTACTTTTTCAGCTTTCAGATGTTTCTAACAACCTGCACTGGATTTTCCTTTGGAGTGTTATGATGTAACCCTTCTGAAATATATGGAGATAAGCTAAACTTGGGATATTTAAGTAGGAAATTCTGTAACATTAGAAGAAATTATACAGTTGCTTTTTCTCTGGCATCTTATTTTCCCAGTGTGTGGTACTTCCTTGGCCTAGCAAATAGTAGGAACTATATTATTTAGGATATTCATTCCAGTATATCAGTCACAGGCATGTCAGGATCTTGAATGAGGAGCACCAAAAGGAATTTTCAAATGACTGCAGGATAAAGTGTTGATACAGAGCAGCTACACCAGACATCCTGTTGCCTCAAGTGGAGATTTTTCTCATTGTGTTTTGTTCCTGCAAGATCTGTGTAAAATGGTGCTGGCAAATCTGCAAACAAAGAATTACTGTAATCCAATCTGAACACAACAAAAAGCCCCAATCTGGCTGTAAGAAAGCATTCCCTAAATCCAATGGGGTTGAGCAAGATGTAATCCTTGTTATTTTTGTCAGATGACAGCAAGCTGTTTTAAAAGGCAATTGCAATGAGATAGTGGCTGGCAAAGTTGGAATGGATGAATTTGTTTGTGAATCCTTGCATAACAGAGCGAGGCACTGCTTTTAGGAATGGTATCTACAGGCACTGGGAATCTTCAGGTTTCTCTGGATTAGTGTTTCCTTCCAGATCTTTTCCAGCAAAAGGGCACGTGTATGCCTTGATTAGTGTGAGCTGCTTTATTTCCATGAAATCTCTCTCCTTTTATAGCAACAATATATGCTTGTAATATATAATAGAATTATAATATATGTATTATATATAATAGAAATAATATAATATACATTATATTATATTATCTGATTTGATACATAATATATTAATATATATAATACATGTTATTTATATTATCTAATGTAATACAGATAAGACAATATGTATATTGTATTATTGCCCAATATATAAAATAGAATTATCTGATGTAAAAGCAAACCCACAATGTCTTGCTGTCATTGACATCTGCAAAGCTGGAGAAATTTATATATGAATTATTACGAATGGATTCAAAGGACAGCATGTACATGTATAGAGAGGGGCATATGCAAAAAGGTTGGAGCCTTGTGGCACATTCTTGATTTGCAAAAATGCTTTTAGCAAGGGTCATCAAAATTAAAATTGTTCAATTCATACTCAGACTAAAACAGCAAGTTCAGGTCCTTTGATATTCGGTGAGCAAGCATTGCAAGGCAGACTATTGTTATTACTTGCAGAGCTGGGATGATGATTAACACCCTTATCTGAAGTGACCAGGAAGGCGCTTTCTGCAACAGGCTTGATACCTGGTCTTGAATAGAGTCCAAAGAGGAGGCTGAACCTCATCTATTCCTCTATATATGAAAAATTCAGAACCAGAACCTTTGTGGAGGAAGTGCATATGCTTAGTTTTCACGTAATCACAATTTTTTTACGAATATGAGTTTTTGTGTTTGATTTTGAGGTTGTTGGTTGGGGTTTGGTTGTTTGGTTCTGGTATGGCTTTTAGGGGGTTGGGTTTTGTTTGGGATTTTTTTTTTTTTTGGTGGAGGTTTTTTTGGTTTTGTTTTTAGCTTTGGTGGTTTTTTGGTTGTTTGTTTGTTTGTGGTTTTTTTTAGTGCAAGCATTTAATTTAGGGAAGCAGTCTTGGAGGTTTTTTGCAAGTCTGTCTTTCCACAATCAGATTGCTTACAATGCCTTTTTACTCTTCTGTTCCAATCCCCTCATCTTCTGCTCTTCTCTTAAAATCTGAAAAGAACCCACTCCTATTTTAGGTTTATACATTTGTAATTCTCTACCCCCGACCCCATCCTTTTTTTAACTTTTTCCTTTTCTGTTGGGGATAAAAAAAATCAAGACACAGTGTTTGGAATGGCTACCGAGTGTAGTAGCTCTGAAGCTGTGGGTGAAATACAGACAAGACATTTTGTAGTGTGTTATTTGCAGCTTTGTCATCACTGCCTAATGGGAATTACAGCAAGCTAAGAAAGCCATTTACGGCTTCATGGAAGGAGACTGCAACACATTTGGTGCAAATGTGTATGGGTTAATGAAAGCTTAATTATAGCAAATGGAGAGAACATTTGCAGCCTTTGCTGGAGGAAATGAATTAGAAATGACCAGCTCAAGGAGGCTATAAAGAAAAGAATCAATAGTATTAAAGTGGAGAAAACAGCTAATTCTGATTCTTAAAAGAGCAAGAAAAGGAAAAGGAGTTACGTTATTGTTGGAAATTACATACTAGTCAGATGATAAATTCTCGTGTCTAATTTTATAATGGACAGCAAGATCAAAGAGTCCTCGTTCAGTTTCCAATCTTTGACCTAAAGATTTCAGTTTAGCAGGTGTACCAGTGACCCACAGTGACTAATTTAAATGTTATTAGAATTACAATACTGTAACGTGGGGGTGTAAATAATACAGGGAAAAAGAACAATTAAAGCAATTAACCATGGCATGCAGCACAAAAAAAAAAAACCCCAAAACCAAAAAACCCAACAAAACAACAAAAAAAACCCCCCACACCCTGCAGAAACTTAGAATTCTTTAAAGAAGCAGAGAAATTACTGAGATCTCAAAACCTGCTACTGTACTCCTGCAGGGAAGAAACCCTGATAGATTTACATGAAAGCGATCAAAAAGAATCTTTTGTGACCGAAGAGAAAGAGGCATAAAAGAATTAAAGGAAGGCATTGGGCAAGAATAAAGTAAAAATATGTGGAAAATGTAATAATATTGTCTTAGACTCAAGTAATAACATGCACATTCTGAATTGGAGACCTCTTGATGCAAAAGAAAAACTACATAAGCCAAATGTAAGGCAAGATTGTGAATGAGTCTGACATTTCTGGTGACTTATGGTGCAGTGAAAGTAAACACTGTCTGAAAAGAACTGAACCCTATGAGAGTAATAATTATACATAAATGGAGAGAAGCTTCAGCCAAAGTTAAAATCTCACAGACAACCTGCAGATTTGGTTTGGTTTTGTTTCTTGCAAACTCTGTCACAAGAGTTTGTGTCTAGAAAACACTGGAAAATTTGCTGCTTTCTAGTAAAGCAGAGCTTAAGAACAATCAGACTGGTACCTGCTAATGATGAGGAAAGACAAACAGAAAATAAAATTGCCCACATCACTTTGTCTGGAGACAAATCAGAATTAATTCGAGGGGTACAACCTCCTTCTTTTCTATGGAATCAGGAAACTCCCATGTGGATGCCAGATGACCATAAGGGTGCTTCAAAAGGTCTGTCAGGGAGCTCCTCAGTGGATGGTTCCTGTACCTGTTTTAATCATGTCTCAATCACAGAATGATTAAAAAATTGCATGTGTGCTAGTTGAGGCTGTGTTGCACTTTTCCTCCTGCCCTCCTGATACCGTGTTAAAATTTCACTGAGCCAGCATGGCAGAAGTAAAGTTTAGGGAACAGATCAGTGATAGGAGACTGTGTGGAAATGAAAAGTGTGCTCCAAAGTCACGTTAGGCATTCCAAACAAAACTACTGGTTTGGGACTAGGGCAAGGACAAAATAAAAATTAATATGGTAATAAGTTGTTCCAGTGAATTCACTATGTGTGCTGAATGCAGCTGGTTAATACCCCGTGGAAACACTTTAAGTGGTACTTTAGACAGCAAGAAAACCATGATGCAGAATGTATATTAAATAGTGAGGGAAGAGATGTATGGACAGACACTCTCTTGCATCAGGGATTGTGGTGGTAAAGACAAGGAACCAGAGGTGAGTGTGGCAGGAAGGGCAAAACATGGAATATTCCTCTGCAGGGGCTGACGTGTTTTCATTGCTGTTATTCCATTCTTGTAGTGCCAGTGCCCAAGGCTAACACACAAAGTTTTATACTCCCTGGGTACAAAGTGGGATCTGATCCTTCCACACAGGTGTCTGTTTCACCAAGCCCTTTATTTCCTTACCATCCGAAAAATAAAAGACACACTTGGAGAAGTTTGTAAGTTTTAATGAAAAGAAGCTAGCTAGGCTTTAGTATATAAGAAGATCTAAAAAATACAGAGCTGCTACCCAGAAACATTATTTCAGTGGAGCTACTTGAGTGTGCTCGAAGACCTATTTTTATTTAAGTGCTGTTATAGGTTGAGGTGTAAAACCAATAAGCTTTAATGTCTCTTCAAACAATGCTATTAAGGTCACACTGCTCTATGTTACATAAGATTTTTTTTTCCCTGATGTTTTTTGCCCTTGTTTCCTCTATTACATTTTTAGCATCTCATCTCCCTGTGGGCCTTTTCTTAATTTTTCCCTTACCGAGATCATTTGGGTTGGCAATTCTTTCATTATCAAACTCACAATTATGGGCTGTTTTTCTTAACTCTTCAGGTCTCAGAGAAATGAGGTGACTTGAAAACCTTACTTCCTCTTTAAAAAACCCCAAATAATTGGAATTTTAACCTTGATGATATCAAAGTGAGGTTTTAAATTGTAAGGTAGAGACTCAATAACTGTAGAAATAAATAAACCCATTTTAAAAGGTGTTAAAATTTTTATGCCAGTAGCATGATAATTCTGGATTTATGCCTTTCAAGATAAACAATGTTATTTTCTTCAAATATTTTACATAGGGAAGGCCTTAATGAGATAAATCCATGCATTTCCTTTGCAATAAATGTTTGAGCAGCTGTGGCCTGCATGGATCCTGTCTATTTAACATTTTGGGCATGCATCATATACTAGAATCTGTAAGAAATTGTAGATGCAGATTTGATTTTCAGGGCAGAGTATCCAAAGAGAAATGGTGCACTTATTCATATTTGCTTTTATGAGAAGTTGTGTCCCAAATTTTGAATTTCTTCCAGGGTTGAAGTAGTAAAGAACACCCCTTGGCATCTGTTCCTTGCCAAGGAGCACTATTTCACATTTGTAGTATTAATTTTTGTTACAACCTCGTGTAGTAATACCGTTCTTCCAACACTGGCCTCTAGGTCTTGAGAGGAAAGACTCCTTACATCCATGCTGCTCAGAAAAATGTCTGTAACCTGCTTATTGAGGGAGTGCAAGCTCACACCTGACTTCCCTGGATTTATTGCTGTTGTAGGGAGGTAAATCCCGGTTTGTTAGTGTCACCTGAATGCTCCTTGCTGGATAATCAGACACAGTAACTCAGAAATAAAACTTTGCAGGACATAAGCGCCACAAGTGGTTCCCAACTTGTGTAGTTTCTCTTGCTTGAAATCTGTAAGTCAGTAAAGTGGCATAATTTGGAAGGTTTCAAATGGTGTAGCAAATACATTTTCCACTCTGAATAGCTGGTGTATCAAACTACAAGGGCGTGTAATTTTTAGGTTACCATTCATAACACGAATCCAGTTGATCATGATGACTCTGTAAAGTTCTTTTGCAGTTAAATTTAATTTCCTTGTCCTGGTTTGTGCTTAGTTAATAGCTAGTTAATGCTGCTAATAGCTCTGTTTGATCACATTGGTCTTGAAAACTTAAGGATCATTTTTTCTTTGACTTTAATCAAGTTTCCAATCAGCATCTCTTACAGTGCTTTGTACAACACTGCTAAAGTTTTGTATGAGTTTTTATTCAGCATAACAGCCAACCTCTCTGAAGCTCACCTTTTAACGTTTGTTGCAGCTTTTAAAAGAGATTAGGTGTTTCCTGAAGGACCTGGGCCCAAATACTTGCCTGGCTTTAACTGGATTGATATATATATATATATATATATATATATATATATATATAAAAAACACTGTGACCTATTGCTGTTCATAGATAACATGCTGGTACTACAGACAAGGAGAGAAATCTCCTGCATGTCACTGAGAACACTGAAATAATAATAGGTACAGAATTGTCAGCACAAAGTTCTCTGTAAGTCAGTATAAACTCCTCTGTAGAAGAATTAGTCTTGGTGAGTGCAGTGTCAGCTCAAAAAGGATACCTTTTTTAAATTCCTGAAAAAGAAATACTGGCATTTTGTATGCAGTGAATACAATGGGAAAAATTTGCAGTTCTAAAGAAAAGTTTTGGAATTGCTACAAATTCTAAAAATCCTTACATTTACGTCCTTTTAATGGATGTTGGGTGATGCTTTGTATTATGATACTGTTGAGGAGGGTTTATGGCTATAGACCTATTTCATTGTAAATTATATTCTCAAATATTCTTTAAAAAGTTTAAATTGTTAGATGATTTACTGTTCTATGAAGTTTGTTGTAGCAATTACAATAGATTTTATATCACTCAGGAGATTTCCTTTAGAGAGAAGATCGTATTTCTTTGCACACATTAAAAAAACCAGAAGAAACTGCCTAGTCATAAAACACCAACTGTTCAAGATTGGCTCAGGGAAGAATCACAGTAAATGTTAATTGATAGGGAAAAACCAGAGGAATTAACAATCTGCAACATTGTCCTAGAAGACAATAAAAAAGCCAGCCTATATAACTCGAATTTTGAATATCGTCTACCCTAATCCATTAGGAAATGATAGACCAGGAATTTATAATCTCTATTATTACAGAAATTGTTCTGCAAATAACAAGTATTCTCAGGAAGAGAAAATTCTAAACATACAGGAAGAAATGATTCAAGGGTGGAGTGGAAGTAAGATGGTCCATTTTAGCAGCCAGCACCTCGATTTCCCTTGAAATCATGTGTCCCTTTTAGCCTGGTTCTGAGCTCACTTGTGTCTCTTCTAATCCTGGTTTTGTGATTTGCAGTTTGCTCCAAGCAGACCAACCTGTCCTGCACCTGTATATGGAAATTCACATCCATTTTATCTGAGCTGGGCATTCGCCTAAGAAGAGAACAAAGTGTCGGTGGTGTTACAAAGAGCAACGTGTGCATGTGTGTAAATATTTAAAAATAAGCAAAAGGATACTTGTAAATATTTTATGCACAGATGAATAGAAAATGCAGAATTTGATTCTGCAATGAAAAATGAGTTTTGGTAATTTAGGGACTAAAGAGAGTCTCGAAAATGGTTGAGATTAAATTATGATAGAACAACAATGTAATAGTTTTAATTTTGTGCCTGGTAGAATGAAATCTGTAAGATATTTTATCTCTCGTGCTTTAGCACTGAAGTGAATCACTACCACAAACTGGCACTGCTGAAAGGAGAGCTGGTATGTGTGCTGCCAAGTGCTGCAAAGAGGCTGAAGGGCTCAATAGCCTTGGTTTTGGGGGCAGGGTAAGGTGATATTGGCTTTTCAAGAATTATAAAAATAGGAGGGAGCACTCATGAGATGCAGATTCTAACTTTATTGTGAGTACTGTCTATCCATAATGTCATATAACACTGGAGGATGGAATTAATTCTGATACACTGTGGATTCCCAGTACCATATTCATACTTCAGCATGTTTAATTTTTTAGATACGTTTCCTCATCGTTTCATTGCTTGGTCATGATATTGTTCCTTGTGGAGGTGATAACTGGTCACAAAAAAGTGGAGTCTGCTGTGTCTTCTTGTGACTGATGGTGTACAAGGGAAAGCAGGCAGCACTGTCACTAAATGCAAAAGAAGGAATTAAATTCCAAACAATTAACTGGCAACACACAGATGGAAAGCACCTAAGAGAACTGGGGAGGTGTGAAAGGAAGGTGGGGTTTTTCCCCTCACCAGGAATGGATGAAAAATATTGTAGGGTTTTTTTTTTTACCAATCAGGAAAACTACTACTGACTTCTAAAATCTGTAGAATGAGAAATGCTAACTTCAGTTACATTTAAAGGCAATTTATTACAATTTCTAAAACTTTATCATCTTTATGCTCTCAAGGAGCACTTGATTAGATAACTCAAAGCCCCCAAATTACTGAATCAATGAATAATATGCTGTTCCACTTAAAAGGGGAATGAAACACTAATTCAGTTCGCTATAGGTAAAACAGAAACAGTGCTGCAGTAATCTTCATAGCAATAAAGAGCACTTTAGCTGTTAAATTCTGATGGAATAATTATTAGATTTGGATGAATAATGGATTCCACAGTTTATTGGGTGAATTGGAAAATGAAGGCAAATCTTGAGTGAACTAGAACACATTCTTTTTTGGTTTTTTTTCAGTTCAGCTCAGTTTGTAAATGAGGCTTATTGTTTCAAATCACAAAGTCTAAATATTTCATTTAAAATGTATCAAAATCAAATGTATTGGTGTTGTACCAAAGAAAGTTCAATCAATCTTGGCTCAGCACTTCTTTTTAAGTCCATGAAAATTATTGGTTATTCCCCCAAATTCTTTCTCATGCGAATTTAGATTTTTTTACAAATTATAAAAAAAAATTATTATCATCTCTTGGCTGTTCATTGATTTTCAACTTCAGTTTTCACTCCAACCACAAGACACTGTGCAATGCTGCAATGTGTGCACTTAAATTTGGACTCTGTGAGAACCTTATGTATAGGCTAATCTTTTGCTTCTCTGTTTAATTTTTTCCCATCACTTTGCATAAATAATCAAGAATGCACATAATTTTCTTCACACTTTTCCTTTCTTTCTCCACACCCTCTGGAGCCCCATTTGTTGAAATAAAATTAGCAGCTAGCTAATTTTGGCAGATATTTTTCATTTGGAATTGTAAATGATGGAAACCCAGGATTTAGGGAGCTGTTTTGCTTGCAAAACCCCTTAGCACAGGAGAGGTTGTAGAGAAGAATTTTACTGGTTGTTTTTAAGAATAAGGCCAACTGAATATAAAGTGTGTTGAAAGTAGGACTGCCTGAGAATTTTGAGTGCTAAGGATTTATGAATTTTTAACCAAGAGACTGCATGCAATACAAGATATTCAGCAAATAAAAAGAAAAATTTTGTCCTTTCTCCTGTTCAAAGTTCTCTGTTGCAAGAGTACAACACAATATTCTCCGAGGGCACACTCTGAAAGCATAACAAAGCAAGTGTCCCTTTAGGCTTCATTATACTGATACCCTCGTTTTAGCTGGCTTCTCAATTGTCTTGCAAAGTTCTGGCTGCTTCATGTAACAATTCCATTTCCATAGACTAGGCAGGATATACATATACCCCTCGTTTTAGCTGGCTTCTCAGTGGTCTTGCAAAGTTCTGGCTGCTCCATGTAACAATTCCATTTCCACAGACTAGGCAGGATGTACACATACTGCATGCCCAGTGCAGAAAGCAGAGGGGAGATGAGTGTCACCTTGCACCAGCTCCCCTCGTGCCTCTGCTGTGGCACCTTTGTGTCTGTGCTGCTGTGGCTGCAGGAGTGCAGAGGGTGCACGGAATGGTCACTAAACTGCCAGGTACAGCAGCTTTACACAGAGCCTGCCACATCCACACAGGGCTCATTCTGTACTCACAGCTCTATTGTGCCAACTTAATGCTTCACCTTTATACCACTGCAGTTACTTTTAATGTCTTGTGTGTAAGTGGTTTTGGTGTTTTCTTCGGACTGAGTGAATCCTTGAGGATTTTTCTTCAGCTATGCTCAGACTCAGGTTGAAATTGGGTAGATGACAGAGTGATCAGGGTTTTAGGAGTAGGCACCTACCTGGTCTGGGTGTGCTGGGTGTGAGGTACTACTGAATAATAGCAGCTTATAGGTTTTTAATATTCTTTATGAAGTATCACGCTGTAACCAGCGTGTGCACTTTTCTCTAGCTTTCTTGGTATTCATTCAAATATATTATTAGGATATTCTAATGGTACAATATTCTCAAGGTACAACTCCATCAATATCCTACTCATTTGACACTTTCACCACTGTGATGACAGAATTACATTTGAGCTCACCAGTGGAGAAAGGATTGCTGATATCCCTTTGCAAGAGGATGGTCAGCTGGAAAAGACCCCTTGAGAGAAGCAGTTGCCATTTGCCAGGAAACTGAACCAGTGATGTAAATAAGCTGCTAAAATCTGTGTATCATGCCTGCAAAATCTGCCGTTACAAGAACTGCTCATTATGGCAACAAGTAATAATATTCTTGTATGGATGGTAATGGTGTAAAACCTGCTCTGCTATTGTTGTGTACTTAGTGTTTCATTATCACAGTAGTGTGGGAAAGCACTAGCAAGTGATTACACAGCAAAGATAGCACAGGCTTCATCTCTTTCATAAATTACCACGGAGAAGAGACATCTCTTATGCGTAACTCTGAAAAAATGTCCCTCTCCTAGTGTGAAATGACATGTTTCGAGTGAAATATGGCACTCCAAAGTTCTGACATTCAGGTGGCATTAAACAAGCAGGATTTTGTGATTTAAAGGTAATCCTAGCCAATTCTAGAATGCGAATTCTAACTTGGAAATTATTCGTGTTAGCCATTGTTAGGAACAGTTCTCTGTGTCTGGCCTGTCATATTTCTAGATTTGTATTTCTGGGTTTAGGTTGCTGTAGCTGCTGTAGACAGAAAGCATAAGCTATTTCACAGATAAGTAGGAAGAAGTTTAATTGTGTGTAGCAGGAGTGTTTACTTACTTAAACAAACAATCGTCCAGGAAAAACAGATGCAAAGAACATTTTATTCACTTAAATGAAGGGCTACAGAAAGGAAGGAGAAAATTTAATTATCAAGATTATTGCCAAATCTCAAATGTTTACTCTCACTGACTGTTATGGTGTTCACCTGTGGCTCCCTTCTGTAGGAGACATCTGTGCTGTGCTAAAAATACAGTGCCAGAAGTATTGCCTACAGGGCAAAATTCACATTATGGACAATGGTATTAGTAAAATGGAAGTGAACAGCTCTTGCAGCCACTTCTGGACAGACAGGCTATCCTTTTCCAATCAAATAATTCCCTTTGCTTTTCGTTTTCATTAGATGTAGATTTTGGGCATGTGATCCAGAATCTTGCTGTACAACACCACAAGGGAACTTCTATCATTATTGATGGTCCCCATCTCTTCCATGCCTTGTGCCAAACCAGATCTGTCTGGAAGGTGAAGCCTTGGCAGAGCAGGGCTGTGGAGCTGGGGCATACCCCATATTTTATATGTAGGGGCTTAGCTGCAGCCCCACCCTGGGACTTCAGCTGTGACATGACCTGATAGCCAGCATGGGACAGGAGTGCCTATAGAAGATCTCTTGGGGCTGCTTTTATCAGATTTCAGCTAAATGCTCTCCTTTTCTTTTTATTCCTTTTTGCACCCATGAATTATTACACCAAAGATCTCCCCTTTTCTAGGACATCCCTCAGTGTTTCCCTTTCTCTTTTTCTGTAGGTGAATGGTGGTAGTGCCCAGCTCTAGAAATTTTCTAGTGTAGACTTCTAGTGCCACCTTTTCCAAGGAAAAGAGAATGTGCTCTGAGAAACTGCAGATGGAGGTCTTGTGTGTCCCAAAGATTGGATGCACACATGATGCAGCCTTGAAAACAGACAGGAAAGATTGGTGATGTTGAGTACACGTGAAAATTGATTCCATCCCCGTTTTCTTGGTACTTGGGAAACTTCAAAGAAATTATTACAGATAGGGGAATCTGATCTACACAATCTACTAGTAGCCACATAACTCAGATTGAAGAGGTTTGTGACTGCAGCATTTGCCTTGTTTTACCCTTTATTTAGTCCTGGACTGTGCTGAACCTTGTACTGAGTTTGAACATGGCTGAGAACTGCTGGGTTAAATGCAATATTGCTGCACAAGTTAGCACAGAGACTCCTTAACATGCTGAAATTTTTCTCCAATGTAGTGCTGAACACAGAAAATGAATCTTTATATAACTATATGTGTACAGCTTGTGTTGAGCTTTAGGCCAATTCTCAAAAAAACCCAGCATGCAGACAGAGTAACAATAGGGACCTGGCCTTCTGTGAATGAAATACTTTTTACCTTTGGGAGATGTTGTAAAATTTAATCATTTGACAATTATGAAGTGCTTTATGTTCTTCAGATGAAATGTGCTATGTAAGTGTGAATTACTATTATTGATGAGCTTAAGCCACAAGATTGAATGCAAATGAGAACTTCTCAAGATAATAAATACCCATTATTCATCATGAAGGATGATGAAAAAATTAAATACCTTTCACAAAAGATAGCAAAAATATGAAGTTTAGCTGTGAGCTGAATCAAGTCCAGTGGTTGACTCAGCCAAAGACTATTGTTACCATGGTATGGATGTGGATCAGAAACCACACAAAAATCTCTTCACAGTGAGATAGAGAGCAGCACAGAAACTCATGTCAAGGAGCACTCTTGCCTGTGTTGTATCTTTTTGTTCGTGGTGGTCTCAGAGTCAGGCAGGAGGGTTGAAGGAGAGATGATAAAGTAGCAGCCTGCAGCAGTGGAACCCACTGCCTTGAGTGAAAGTGGGATTCATCTGAATAAATTTGTATACCTGAATAAATTTGTATATCTCAAATATGTCACCCCAGGCAGCCCATGTCATCAGTGGTGTAGTTCAGATGATCAGAAGTTAATGTCTGTTTTAAAGTGAGTTAGAATTGGACCCTTGATACCTTTTTGTTTTTAGATCACAATCAGTATAAGGGAGGCTGAGATGACCAGCTTAGATCCAGATATCTGCACAGCAGGCTCAAAAAACAAAATCCATGCACATGATCTGCTAAGAGCCTGTCTTTGGCTGCTCTTTATGGGAAGGTTGGTAGCTGTCCAAGATAACATGACACAAAACCACTATTCCCTTCCTCTCCTGTCTCGACATCTCCTCACAACCAAGACAGAGTGCAATTGCAACTTTTTCTGCAGGAGCCTTATGCCTTTGTGCTGTGGAGTGCTCTGGATTCTGGTCTAAGTCAGTGGGGAAATTAAATAAATGCACAATTTTAAATGTGTTAGCAGTAGATCCACAGTCACTCTAGTGCTGCTAAATTTGTGCAGTTTTAAACTAGAGCTCAGCATCTTTCTGGACACAGGGAGAGATGCACTCCAGGCAGCTACTCTATACCTGATCCAAGTGTACAGGAATGATGACCCACTTGTTCATTGCTCCTAACATAATAATCTATGTTTCTAGGTATTTATCAGAAGCACTAAATCCCTACTTAATGGAATAAAACTACTGCTAGAAACACTGATATTCACAAAGCCTTGATATATATATATATATATATATATAGTAAAGTCTGGCAGAATTGTGTCCTCTCATTTATTTAAAAAATAAAAACGGTCCAATTCAAATACTGTGCCTTGTTTGTACCAGAAAATTTCTGTGGTGTGGGTTCGTTGTGTCATGTAGTTACAGTGTTTAAAGGAACTCATCTTCTGGCACGAAGCCTATGTTTTGTAATGCCTCAGGAGCATTACAAGCAAAACTAAAATGAACCAGAGCTCCAAGAACACCATTTTAAAAAGAAAGAAGTCCCTTTAATCTTATAAAATTCTATACAAGTAAGAAACATTTAAAATGGGCCTACACTGCTGCTGCTGAGTTGGACTCCACATCGAGGGTTCCAAATAGAAAAAAGCAGTTTGGTGCTATTGCACATGAAAGAACAGAATCATTCTGAACCGAGAAATTTTCTCCCTCAAAGGAAAAAAACCCCAAAAGCCAAATAAAACCCTCTTATGAATGGAAACATTATGCAGCAATTCTTTAATAATCGTGTCTGCTTGTGCAGGACTGTTGGAAGTGCATGAATCATACTCAAATCAGCTACGGCATCCAGGCACTTTCCTGCTTGAACCATCTTCTTGAAACTGGGTTGTCTTTCAGCGTGGAGCTATTATCCTTTTTCCAAATACTTCCACCTTGAACTAGCAGCTGTTGTAAGCAAATGGCTTTGTGAATTCAGAGGGGTGTCTGTTTATGCAGCCCCAATGCACAAGACAGATCTGGCCCTCTGTGAGGACGTTTCTAATCACCAGATTTGAGTGAATGCATGAGATAATACTGTGCTTCTCCATTCCCAGGTGTTGAACTTGGGGAAGATCAGCACTTTCCTGAACAACCCTGATTCCTCACACTAGCATTTAACATTTAGCAAATCCTAAACCGAGATGAAAGAAGGAGGACTCACAACATATCCATGTATCTCAGTGAGAGGCTGCAGCCAGGAACGTCTCTTCCCATGAGGGCTCTGTGCATTTAAGGAATGTTTAAGCTACTTGCATGGTGCAAAAGGATTTCACCTTTTGAAAAAAACGGCAATCTGTTCTGCTTCCCACAATATAACAGGATATATCTTGGCCTTGCTGGCAAAAAACAATCCCTTTTAATGCTTGCAAATCTTTAAAAAGTCTCCACTGAGAGAAAGTAAAAGTTGTTCTATCAGTTGGTCTTGAAATCGCTTACTCATGTACAAAAATTCAGTTGTGGTGAAAGTGAGGAGGGAGAAAAAATATATATGTTCACACCTAAAACCCTGTAGATTTATGTGTTTTTCCAAGGTTTTATACCTTATTTTAATGGCCATATAAATCATCCTGTGTAAAATCAAAAAGGGCAATGAGAAGTTAAGAAGCTAGCATTAAGAAGGTAGCATGTGAGGGTGACTGGTTTTGTGGTTTTGAACTGATCACAGAGAATTCATGTCATACTCTCCCCTTTGACCAGTAATAACTTTTCTTTCATTTCTGAATGTTTCTATTTGCTTCAGAAAATGGAACTGATCATTTGGAGTATTTTAGGATTTTTTTTCATTTATAACATTCTTGTTGATGACATTCATAGGTCCTATTGCAAAAAGAAAAAGACTGTGATGGAAGATGTCTACTCATTCTCCTGCTCATGTAGGGTTTATTTTGAGGTTAGAACAGTAGGAAAATGGTGTCCTGTACAAAAAGATATTGTAAATTCTTTCTTTGCTGTTACAGGACTAGAGTTCATCTCTCATGCTTTCCCCACCTGCTTTACTGTTTCAGGCCACCAAATTTCCAAAACCAGAATTCATCTGGCCTGGTGGAGAGATGTTGATTTTAACCTCTTCTTTCATTGTTTAAGCAGCAGATTCTACCCCAGTACATAGACTTTGAAGTCATGTGCACTTCTCTGTTCCAAGATAAGGAATTCTCTCAGTGTCCTACAACAATGAGCACAAATGAGTTAGCATTACAAATTTTACATGGATGTGTATTATTTATGCATTTATGTATGGAATCACAATAATAGGGATAGTTATATCTGAAATTAATGTTATTGTATGTATGCTGCAATGATCAGTTTGCATGTCTGTCTCCTGCATCCCAGGTATTTTTAATTTTGTTTCTAACTTGACAGAATGGTTTTCTGATCTAGTTGATATCAGTGGGACTCAAACATACTGAAACTTCAGATGAGGGATAAGACATTATCAGTCTCTTACAAAAACGATTTCACCTTACTGGATTCTGAGTATTTTCCATATGAGGACTCTTAGCTAATGGCATTGCTAAGTATTTTCATTCCAGGCTTTTTCTTTATTTGCCATCAGAAAATTCAACCATCACTAGGTACATAGGCTTTATTTGCTCATTCCTTGCTCTTACATAGGACCTACTTTTCCCTTTAAAATAAGTTGGCATTCATCTGAAAGAGGTAATGCAGGCTCTTCTCCTGTACCTACAATCTTCTCCACTCTCTCTCACTGCTAAATTCACATTCAAGGTCAATTACCTTTAACTACTGTAGGCTTCTGGCTTTGTCCTTCACTCCTAACTCTCTCTGGTCTCTGCAAATGCTTTCACATACATTAGTGTTTAGCTGGGAAGAACAACTCTTTGTTGCTGCTGTTCTGTATTTCCCCTTCAGCCTCCCTATTCCCTTTCATTTTTCCTCACTGCCATTTTGCAATCCGTGTAAATGTTAACAACACTATTGGAGATGACCTGGCTGTGACCCATTTTAAACTGGGGGAAACTGTACGTGTGGGAAATGGATGTGAACCAGCTGCCAAACCATGCTGGAAGGATGCTGTGTGGGGGTGTTATCAGAAAATTATCAGCCAAGAGCTGAAGGTGTAATGCCAGAGCCAACAGAGTCGCTGCTGCATGAAAAACACTTTTGAAAGACTCAGGCATACTTCTGACCTTTGCCCTTTGCCAAAAGGCATCCCAGTTCTCTCTTGGTTATTAAGCAAATGGCTTTATTTGGAAAAGTGTAAAAGATGAATCATTTCTGATAGACCCTTTACAGACCAGAATCACACCCCTAGATGTACTGTGTTGCATTATGTCAAAACCTCAGTGCACTAAGCATGTCTGTGGTGTGGGACATTCTTGCCTCTCGTCTCTCTGACAATTCCTTTTTCCCCTCCTATTTTCTGGGTCCATTTCACAAATAAAACGTGGAAAAAGTGGTTGAGTTTGAGATTTGATGAAAAGCCGTTGGAGCCTGATATGTGGCCAGCAGTTTCCTTTGAAGGCCACTCAATTATAAATTCAGCAGGTATTCACCATTGTGGGACAAGTGCTAATGAACTCATTTGGTATTCATGAGAATGTCAATATCTATCTATTGGTACAAGTTTCATTGAAATTCAGATGCATGCCTAGGAACATTCAAGAATTACATTAAATACTGCGAGCAGCCAACTCTTCATAAGTTAATTAGTAGTATACTTTTTGAGGACAGGTTCTCATCTGTTGTAAATCATTAAAAGTCAATGAAGTTATATTGAAGATCTGCCCAATTGCTTGTATTAAGATCTTGGCACATGTTAGAAAAAAAGAACTTCCATTACATATAGAATTAATTAGTACTTAAAGGGAAAAAGAACATAAGGTGAAAGGGGAATTGGTGTGGCTGTGGCTTTTGGAGGTTGAAGGTCTTAAAGAAACTGAAGCAGAGCTTGAATTACCACTCCATGGCTTTTATTTGTGAGGACAAAGTCCATGGAGGTAGTAACAATGAGGAGCTTATTTGGTTCTTAGCTTTGCCACTGCAACACGTCATTGTGATGAGGCACTGAAAACAGTTCAGTACAGGCTGGAACTCTGGTTATGTACAAAAGACTCAACGCACTTGTGTTCAATGAACTAGCAGGAATTTCTTAACATTAAAAAATTTTGGACTGCTGCATAACTTGTGGAAATTAAATTGGCAAAACAGCTTGGAATATTTTTCTCAATTGCTTAAGAAAGTGATTTGTGTTTATTTTCTGATAGTAATTTTGCTGCCCACCTCTCAATTTCTACTCAGAAGTGAGCTATTTGATATCATATGTCCACTCACTGTTGTGCTCTGGTTATGTTGTGCTCTGGCTCTCTCCAGCTACAGCCACAGTTCATGGCCATGTGGTGCCACACCTTCTCTCAGCTGGGTTTTCAGAATAGTTTTAGCTTAGGAGACAGTCCTGATTGTCTTAAACTACCTTTAAAAACAAGAATAGACACTGCTCTAGTTCGTGGTAATAGTTTAATGAAAGATCAAAAAGCTGTCATGTTTACTGTGATGTACAGACCTTGTGGCTGAACCAAGTCTGATGTCAATTAAGGTAAGCCAGGCATTTTAATTATTCTTCACTTTCTTATTTATGCTGATTTGGTGAGGGTAGACCTGCAATTTTTTGCAATTCTGGAAAGGTAAATTCCTCATAAAATCCTACCATTTGCACATGAATATGTGCCAGGGAAAACCTTAATGCATTTTCTAAACTCAGAAACTCGACACTCTAGGCAAATATCTGCATACTTGTCTGTCAGAATAATTCAGATTAAGCAGTGTTTGTTGTTAAAATAAACTTGGTGTAGGTCTCTTGGGTCCTGTAGCTCCACTTCATGGATTTCTTCCTTTTAACAGCAGCAGGGTGTGGTTTTTTTTCAAGAGAGAGAGATTTACTTTGTGATCCAGTGTGCATTGTAATCTGATTTGTCGCTGTGTAACATGGTACTCAGCCTTACTGAAACTATTAGGGTGCAAATCTTCATGCATTCAGGAGCTATTTCTAAAAAGGCACAGAATAATTCCAGTTGGAAGGGTCCTCAGATGGTCTCCAGTCTAAATTGTCCCTCCAAGAAAGACCAACTGTCAAATCAGACCAGATTGCTCTGGCAATTCAGGTTATTCACTCTGGTCTTGAAATATGTTAATAAAAATAATTCTGACTTTAACTCTCTAAAGCCTCATACCTCATGTTTTTAGGCCAAGATTTTCAAAACTACACGAGGAATTTGGATGTCTCAGTGTCCATCTGTGAACGCTCTAATTTTTTTATAGCACAATATCCAATTATTGAGTCCCAAGGTTTCTATAGCAACCAAATTAAAGGTGAATCAGTCCTTAAAGTGAAAATTATTAGAGTGCTTTACAAATATCTAGTTTTAAGATGAACAAACTTAGTAATTTATAAACATATTTTTGATTTATTTTTTATTTTTATTTACTTTTTTTTTTCCAGTTTAAGAATGCAGTCTGGATTAACAAGCCAATAAGTATTCCTGAATGACCTTTTTGTGTATCTCAAAATGCTCTATGACATTAAAATAAAATTTAAAAAAAAAAAAGGTGTAGCAAAAAAAAAAAAGACAGTAGGGCTAAATGGGAACTGCAGATGCTGCTGATTTTTTTTTAAGTTGTTGAATGTAATGTTTCCAGAATTCTGTTTCCTGTGTCATGTGGAATGCTAATGCATTATTTGGACACTCATACACTAGTTTTAGTCTATGAGCTTAGAGATTTTGTGCTCTTGAAGCCATAATAGGAACACATTCTATCTGTAAATGGTACATGGTGGAGCTGTGGATGTGTGAACAATGCTGATGAGGTGATCCCAGTTGGATGAACCCATTCTAAATTCATTTTATGGTTGGCTTTGCATCTCCACTTTGGTATATGTATGTCACATTTCTACGTGAGCTGTAAAAATGAAAGTCACTGGAGTCTTGGATTCAGCTGGTTGTGCTTTCAGCCCCTTGGAATTCTTCAAACCTGCTTTTTCCTGTGAGCAGGACAGAAGCTTTGAAAGTGAACATAAAATATTGAAGTGTTGTAGATTCCACTGCAAATCCTGCAAGTATGAAAATGTTTTCTTCTGGGGTAGTGTTTCATTACTGGGGAGTGCTGCTTCCCTTATGACCTGATATTTTTGTTACTGTTCCGCTGGGAAAGCTGTTCTAAAACAAATAGTTTCAAATAACAAGAGATATAATAATAAAAAAATAGCTTTTCTTAATTTTCTATATTTTCCACTAAACAAGGACAACACTATCTCAGCCTTTTGTTAAGAGAATTAATGAGGAGATGATGCCATTTGTTTGAAAGGCACTTATAAAAGACATTCTTCTGGATTGAATTCTGTCAAAGTTTGGTTTGCTCTTGTTTGGGATATCCAACCTTTTTTCTTGTAGTACACAATACAATTAACGCTCTCAAAGTTTTCCTATATGGTTGAAATTGCTCCAGTTTAGATCTGCAGAGCAAGTAGCTTCCTGTTCTGCAAATGCTTCCAGCACCCACACTCACTGCATAATCCATTGCAGAGTTCAAAGCTGCTGAAAGGAAAATCACTGGTGATGTATGGCCGAGTTTAATTTCATTTTCAGCCTTCTGCCCCACCGTAGTTTAATAGTTTACAGTAAATGAAAGTTGCTGTATAATAGCTTACCAGCTGTTATTCCATCAAGCACACAGCAACTTTCCAGGTTTTTGTTTTTTTCCTTTGCATCAGTTGGTAGTGTTAACCTGAGTCCATAAACCACTCACCTTTCCTTCCATTGTTTCCTTAATGAGTTGGAAAACCACACTTTGAGGAGGAACTAGAGAAGCATGAAATTTAGCTTTTCAGAACAGGCTTGCATAGCACTGATGCAATAAAATAAGCACGTATTTGCTTGGCAATTAATTTTCTGTATGTAGCAAAGGATGGAGAATTATCCTATTATCTGCTCTGTTTGAATAGGTCTATATACAGAGATAGTGTGTGCATTTATACAGATAAAATTTTAAATTAATTGTTCCAGACAGTACCTCTGAGGTACAGACAAAACATAACATATGTATTTTAGGGCTCAGCAGTTTGCTTGAGAAATAGCCGGTGCCCCTGCAAAGTTAATTTTTAAAAAATGTTTCAAATTTCTAAAGCATTTGAGAAATAGGTGGTTTGTGACTTCTTGGAAATGACAATGGAACAATAGTCACTATGACCTTGAGAACATCACCTTTTGCTGC
Organism: Brachypodius melanocephalos; assembly: GCA_013398615.1. Taxonomy (NCBI): domain Eukaryota; kingdom Metazoa; phylum Chordata; class Aves; order Passeriformes; family Pycnonotidae; genus Brachypodius; species Brachypodius melanocephalos. The sequence goes on along the minus strand of VZSR01003794.1, from coordinate 4,708,251 downwards.
TTTCTGAGAAGAGGCCATGGCCCATGTACGTGTTCTGCTAGCAAATGGCATTTTTTGCATGAAAGTTATGATTTTACCAAGACAGCATTCGCTTAATTTTGAATCTCACTTCATCTGTGTTGTAAAATAAAACAGCAGCCTAAAATACAATTCCTAACGTTCAGCTTTCCTGCAGATAGGTAGAGTAGGGTTTAGCACTGAGAAATGGGTGTATTCTTTTGACATGGGAAGGAGGGACATGAAGAGAGTTTGTCACTCACAAGGAGTTTTTTTTTTCATCTCCACAAACTCTTGTCTCTGAACCATGGTTCTGCCTGACCCCAATCTGTCTTTATAAGAGAGATGCACTTCCCATCAGAGTCCAGGCATTTCAAACTCTGATTTTATGGTGCTAATAGGATAACAGACTATGCATATGCACACTGTCAGGGCAAAGCCTGCAGTGAACCAGAAGGGACACAACTGCTGATGTTTAAGATGCAAAGAAGGCTTCTCCACCAAAAAAAAATAGTTTGTCAGAGTTTTTATAAACACTGCCAGAGTAATTTGATTACACCATGTAATAATCAGAATAAATCTCCTCAAGTAGTTCTGTGTTATCAACAAAATGTGACCTGCCATAAATTTGCAATTATTATTTCAAAGCAGGAATGTAACCACCTCTGACCTCTGATCATGGTGGTTAAGGAAATCTAGCTAGCCTGACACTTTATTGCCTATAAGGACAGGTAAACTCAACTCAGCTGTTGAATCACTGGGATGTGTCATAAATAGACAGGGTATGAAGAAGAATTTTGTTTCAGAGGAGAAAGAATTCTGTGTTTCAATTTCAAAATTTATTATTAGTTTATTAATAAAGATATGACAATATCATAGTAATGTTTCACAGATCTTACAGTACCCTCTCCAGAAATTTCCATGTGCATATTATAAAAGTTATTTAAAATGGGTCTGAAATGTGATAAGTAATTCAAACAGATTTAAACTTCACAATGGCTTCTAACCTTAGAACATTCTTTTTAGTACAGAGGATATGAAGGTGGAATTAAGTTTAATTTAGAGTGCTATTAAAAAGTCCATGATTCTGAGCCAGAGGTATTCCATAAGAAATGGAACACAGCCAGTAAAGTAAAATCAGGCAGATCTAAACAACCTGCAGAATATTTTTCTTATATTTTCAGCATTAAATCTTATATTGGTTCTTGGGTTTCGTTGTGTGAATAAGAGATTAGATTTCACACATTTATTTGCCATGACAAATTTAAACCAGGTGTTTTTGTGCTCTATGAAGTGAGGTACCAGTGGAGTGCAGAGCCCTTCAGCATATAAAATAAACAAATAATTAAACACTAGACTTTAGATCCTTGCATAGTTAGAAATTGTCAGTGTCTGTTCATTTAAATTAAAGTTTTGTTGACCTTTATGGGGCTTTTCTGATTTTTTTTTTTTTCCCAAAAAGAGCTAAAGACTTACAGGGTATCATTTATGTTTAGCAGAGATGAATATTTACCAGACTGTTCAATGGGGGTATTTCACATGTATCCAGCTGAAATATTGAAAGAATTTATTCCTAATAAGTTGACATCTCTTTGGGAGTTCTAACATCTAATGACTTAATTGTCAGAAAAATCTGAAAAGCTCATTACATCTTAAAGGAAAATGCCAAATATTTCTGCAAAGAAATCTTAGATGTAGGAACTTGCCCCAAAAGAAAATCAAGGCATGCCATGCAGCCCCAGATCTTAATGAGCATACTCAAAATTTCAAATAGCAATTAGCTGCCATGAATGAGAAATATAATCATGAATAATGCTGCTGAACCGTTTTGATTAATGTATGTATAATAAAATTTGCTCTATTTAAGATTAGATCCTGAACATTAGGGAGGTAAAATTCTCTAATTTGTGATGTACATAGGCATTAATGGTAGTATAGAACAGTACAATATGTAGCATTAACTCATTTTGTATTTTACTAAAAGAAGTGCAAATCAGCCAGAAAACATTAATTTACGATGCAATGAGGCATCTGAAAAATTGTGAATATTATTCTAACTAGGAATGGTAAAATATTTTTGTTAACTATTTCACTGGCTGTATCTGTCTACAGTCTCCTTTCCATATCTTTTTATCTCAGCAGCAAATGTGTGACCTTTCATTGAAGTCCTTGCTAGGGAAGGGAGCTGCAATGGGAGTGGGATATGAACCTTAACCAAAGAAAAACACAACCCCAAAAAACCCCACCCCTAAAAACCCCCAAACAAATTATACCTTCAACTCTTTATAAATTGTGACCATAATAAGGCCTGGCTGAAAAAAATTGGTTAGCTCTTATCTCTTAAGATGCTAGCCATGAAAACCTTGTTCTTCCAAATTATTTCAGTGGATAGAAGCCACTGCTTCTTCTTTGTTTTTTTCAGACAGCTTTTCCCTAAATCTATAAGGCATTTTCATTTACTGCAGTTGCCTTAGATACTGTAACTGATGTCAGGTCCTACTGTTGTGCCTACAAGTTTCCTGTATATATATATATATATTTTAATCCACAGGAGATTTTGTTCATTTTGAAGGTTTCATACCTACTGTGTTCAAGTGAAACTCTATCTTTAGGAGACCAAACTCATCTATGACTCCCAGTTTTATTTTTTATTTTAAAAATAAATAAAAAATATTTTTTTATCTAAATAAATTGCTTTTATTCCCTGCAATATGCTGATGCAGTTTGGGGCCCTCTGTTTTAAGTCAGGCTCCACCATTGTGTCTGTGTGCTACAGAAAAAAGCAGCAATTCCTTATGATATGTAATTATCTTGGTTAAATTTTGTAACAGCTGGAAATTAGCTACTGGGAAATGTCAATATCTTTATTTGCTGTTTTTCTTGGAAATTTTTTAAACATAACTTTTACTCATTTCATGTTTGGGTTTCTTTTTTAAATTTTTTTTTGTTAGTTTATATAAATAACAAAATGTAAACCAAATTTTTCTAATAGATTCCTGGCATATGAAAATAGGAAGAATATGCCTGTATATAATGGCACTTCCTCTCCATTGCCACTGCATGATCAAAAAGATTGTAACTCCACTTTGATTTCAACTAGTATCATGCAGGTTTGGGATTTTCTGTCACAGTTTTCCTTTTTCTGGTAAAAAGACATGCCCAAGAGGATTGAACAGAGCAGTTTTACTCGGTTAGAGAATATCACAGCAGAGTATTCTCATGGGATATACATCTGGGGCCTTGAAACAGGTTGTCTTGGGACAGTGCTTGCATTGAAAGTCAAAATAATTTCAAAGTATCTATGCCATGACAAGCTGCAGAAGATAATTTCTGTGATTCTCTTTCGAGTGTCAGAGTGGTGGCTGGGTGCAGGAATACAAAATCTTTCTGAATTAGAAAAGCTGAAAGCCTCTGTATCAAGAATATTTTTATCCACACAGAACCATGCTGAAGAAAACCAGGCTAAAAGGATCTGGAGCTTTATTGTTAACTAAGTGGTTTTGCAAATACCAACGTGTCTACAAGTTTTTTAGACTTTATATACCATGATAGATAAGTTGTTTGTGTATATAATGCATATTTTGTTTACACATGTATTTATTTCACGTGTCTGCTTTAATAAGCCTTGATATGAATTGCATTTGTAAAGCACAGCATCCTTTTTTTGAATCTCTTGTCTGAGTATCCATCCTGTCTGGCCTTGAGGCAAACCTTACACATATGTGACATCTTTATCTGTTAACTCTTTAGGTGCAGCATTTTATAGGACAGAGATCTTTTCAAAAGTAATTGAGAAGTGATAAGGGTGGGACTTTAGTCTCTACCAAGGAAAATCCAAGGGAGTTTGAATAGGGGTGATAGACCAAAGACTGGAGTAAATTCTCAATTTAGAAAGATGATGTAAATAAGAAAGGACCTATGCAATGAATATAAGCCTAACAGAATATTCAGTGGAAATAATGTGCATAACTCTCCTCAGTCCTGCTGACTATTCAAGACAAAGAATTGAATTATCAGTTAACTCTGGTAATTCTTGCACTGTCATGCTAGCCTGGAAAAACAGGCACCTGAACAGAAACAAAAGTGATAAAGGACTTGGTCTGTAAATCTAAAATAAAAATATTCCTCTCACTGTTAACAGTATTGTATGGAAACCACCAAACATTGTGAAGGAAGGAAATTGCAACTGATCTGAGACCATTACCTGGGAGGATCTTTTTGTAAATGCTGAGTCTTAGGGGATTTGGTTTTAATTCCTACAACTATTTTTCTTCTGTCACCTTAATTCTTCCTTTCTGCCACTTGCCTTTTATCAACTTACTTTCCTTCCCCCTGGCTCTTCTTTGCACTACTTTGTCCTTTTTCTTGTATCTCTGCCTTTTTTCATCCTTGCCTGTTTCTTTCTTGAGCCTGCTCTTCAATCTCCCCTTTATTTCTTTTATTTTTGTTCAGAAACTTTTCTGTAACCATAACTTCTTGGTCTTACTTTAGTCACAACGACTGTATTCATTCCTAAATATAGAAAAAAGGGGGAAGTTTCAAAACTAAAAAAAAAAAAAAAAAGATATATAATAGGATAAATAAAGATGGAAGCCAAGCAACTGTAGTTTGGAAGGAGAGAAAAGTACCCAGTTTGCTTTTAGTATCTTTACATATTGCTCCTCCAGAGGATTTGGATAGCTGCATATTCATGAGAATTGCAGCTGTCTGGGAGCTGGGTGATCTGTGTGAGGAATCACAAAGCTTTGTGTTGGGAATGCACCTGCCCTTGCTTGCTGCTCAGAACCCTGTGGTTAAAGAGAGCCAGTGCTGCTTCTGTGAGCTCTCAGATCTCAAAACAGGCCAGGTATGACCCAGATAACTGCAGGCACAGGGTGTGTTTGCTCTGGGAGCACCCCAGGACACTCTTGGAGAGCTCAGGCTGCCTGTGCTTCTACTGAAGGAAGACCAACTAACCCACATAGCATTAGAGTGCTGTTGACTAACAGAACTGGCCCTGATGCACCCACTGGGTGTCACAAAAATCTCTGCAAGCCCTCAAAAATACTCCCTCAAAAGAACAGGGCTTCACAGCAGATGGGCACTTGCTATTCTGTGACTGCATCATTTTCATTTTGGTGCTAGGATTCTGCAAGTCGTTCTTGCTCCATTGTCAAAGCACAGCTCAGATAAATCCCCAGCCAATGGAAGGAGTGATATATCATAAATGAGTCACTCATCAAAGAAATGCTAAAGCTATAACAGATTATGGGGAAATAAATGATTTCACTGTGTTTACAGGTTGGTTGTCGTGGTTGTCATTCTGCTCCCCCTTGTTTTGACATGCTGCCCACTTTGCTTTTATTCCCTGCAATTATAGAATTTTGTTTGGAAAAAAAACAACAACCAACCAAACACCATGACTACCTCAACCCCAAAAAGACTTTTCTGAAAAAGTAAGTATAGCTAGGTAGGAACTGAAATCATCACTAAATGGCAGCTTCTGTTCCCCTGGGAATCTTTGAGCATTTCTTGGAAGAGAGCAGAAGAACTGGGATAATGAGATGAGTCTTCTGTCTCTCTAACAGTGAGTATAATGTCAAAAAGTTCTTCCAGAGCTGATCACCTTCCCTGCTGTTTGTCAATGCAGAAAACATCCAGTTTGTAGGGTCTGTGAGAAATGCATTTGTCCTGTCATTAAACTGGCACTGAGAAGTCCAGCTAAGACTAAATCTTAATATATCTATATTAATATATGGGCAATAACCATCTAGGTTTTTCATCCAAGTGAAAATACCTGTCCAAACAGAGTATATTGGCACTTTTAGAATCAGTGATGATCCCTAATGAGTGTTGTAGGTTGGTGTTTACAAAGTATTCCTCAATGTGCCTTCACTAGAAGAGACTGGTAAGGCTTCCAGCCTTTTGCCACCATGGCTTTCCTAGAATATTTATGGGAGATAGTGGAATAGGTTTAATTATTTACAGTCAGTCATAAAATCCAAGATTTTAATGCAACATCTCTTGCAACATCATGTACTATATTTTTGTTAGTCTTGAAATGCTACACACTTACAATGAGCTTTAATTGAATTTACTTGATGATCTCTTTTGTTGAAAAGAGGAAGAAAATGAAAAATATGCCTTGAAAATCCTTCTGCTCCTGGGCTTGAGGAGAGATATTCTGCAATTTTTGGGTTATTAGTAAGCCTGATGAAGCAATTGGCTGGGAATTAGTGAAATTTTGAATTAGGGAATTAGTTCAGGCTTTGCTGCTCAGCATGATCAAGGGTCACAGGAAAGTCTCGTGTCAGCCCTGAATCAGTCCCATGGATTTCTTCTGCAGAGGTGCTTTGCTCCTGCTTTGAGCTCCTGAGCATCTCAGTGCAATGGGATGATCTGTGTTTCCCTAAAACCATCAGCATCATTCCTTAGAAGTGAGACCCCCTCTTGGTACTCAAACCACACAAAAGGAGCCTGAATATGTCTAAAAATGTATTTGCAAGCCCTTTAATCTGAGAAAAAACAGCACTTAATTCTACTGAAAATCAAATTCTGCTGTCAGCAGAATAGCCAGTGGATCATGGAACTTTCAACCTATTCTTAACATTGTCTTCTGAATGCTGCTAAATTCCTTATTGAATTATTTATTTTTAGTGACTATGTGCCTAAAATGTTAAGAAAACGAGAATTACATTTTTAGTTCAGATCAGTAGAGAGCAGGTGTCTTTTTACAGCAAAAAAATGAAAGCATCATTCACATATTTTCAGACCTCCCACTCAAGACAGTGGAGAAATCTAACATTAAAGAAACTATTAATGCAATACAGTGTAAATTAAGATCATCCCTAGAGCAAAATGTGTTTAATATGCTAACTCCAAACTCCTTTCCATCCCTTTGGATTCAACAACCAGTTTCAAGTGCTGTAACTCAGAATATGCAATTTAGTTGTTCTTGACCAACAAAGGAATAGAAGAAGAAATTACTTTAGCAATGCAATCTTCAATTAATGTTCAAGCCCATTGAGACTCATCAGGAAAATTCTAGGTATGTGCATATTGCATTAATAAACCCCCTTGTTGTTATTGAGGCCCTTGTATACAATAACAAAGCTCTCCAGTCACAAAAATACTTTCCAGCCACAGAAAAACACACCAGACATGGTGTGAATGAGAAGGGAAGATATTAAAAAAAAAATAAAAATCTTACAGCTAACTGAAATGGTTTTTGGTTATTCAGCACTTGGAAAAGAGCAAGAGACTCATAGTGATCCTTCAAATAGCATCAGTGCAGGAAAAAAGTAGGATAGATATAGTCAGTAAAATGCAATGTAGGAAATAGGTATTTCTAGAAATTGCTCCCAAAATTTCAGGAAAATGATGGTGAAATTCGGCAAATTATAGGATTCTCTGAATAATAAATATGGCCTTTTTAAAAAACTCCCTAGAAATGTCTAATTGAGGGATTTTAAAAATAATTTTGACAAAAAGCCTGCGTACATTTCAGACCCAAATTTACTTGAGAAGTACCGTCTAAAGTTTTCTTCAACTGAGGAAGAACACCAATTGCTGTTATGAAGAACCTGGTTGTATGGAAGGAAGAACATGAAGAAAACACAGCCACAGCAGAGCACTTGTGAGTTACTCACAAACTGGTTCTCTGAGGGAATAATATCCCTCATTTCTTGTAATTTGTTTCTTTGGTTGAGATCCCCAGAAAAAAATCCATTAGAAGAGCTGTAGTATGCTTCAGTGTTAGCTTTTTAATGTCCTCCATTCCAGTGACATTCCTCACCAGATGGAAAATTCCAGAACCATTGTGAGGTTTACAAAATGCATCGCTGGGACTTGTTTCTGCCCCTCAAACAGAGCCCTGCATCTCAGATTAATGGCATTCCTTGAAGGATGCTGAGCACAGATTTCTCATTAACAAACTGGCTTAAGAAGAAAATAGCCCACTGAACCCTGAAAACAGGAAACTACTTTATTCTCAAACAGTAAAGTTTTACTCTGGTTTTCAAACCCTAAAGTAGATTTGCCTTTGTGTGCTCTGATCTCTTGTCAGTAAAAGTCAGTGGACGAAAAACCTCGATTTCTTTCCTCTTTTACAGGAGCACATTTTTAACAGTGAGCAGCTGTTCATTAACTTATGGAAGTCTTTTGTCACATCTCGAGATCATCATAATTTTCAGTAGGTTCTATAATCCTCTGCATTTTTTTTTTCTGTCAATGAAAATCCAAATCACCTGTGATTTTAAAAGAAATTTGACAGAATCCATTTGAAAAGATCGTAAAGGTGTTTTCCATCAGTAAAACAGTACAAGTTTTTAATTGGTATCAATATATATGAAACTATGATCATGACACAGAGGCTTAAAATTTTCAGGTTATAAACGACAGCACAGGATTAACTGGTTTGGAAAGCAACCTTTCACCTGAGTCACAAATACAAAATAGGAGAATTGATGGGTAATAAAACAATACTGACAATTAAGTGAATTTCCATTATACTAACATAATGGTTTATAATTTTGCCAATTTTCTAAAATTGCATAAATGACTTGCTCAAAACCATCTATCAGGTGACATTTCAAATTAAGCACCTACTTCCTTCCCAGCTGTAATCTGTGAATGTCAGACTCGAATTAGTGATGTACAGACCAAAACTAACGAATCATCTCTGCCCCAGGGAGAAAAACAGAAAAAAAATAATAAAGGAGATCAGAGTGACATATACATGTTCAGGAAACACAGAAAAGTGCTCGTGGTGGTGGCATGCAGCTCTGTTGACTTTCAAGCAGCCCATTTGTTGTCAATACTCACAGAAGTACCATAGAAAGAGAATTTGTGTTTGAGTGAAAGCCATGAGCTAACTATGTGCTTGGTTATAAAGAGCTTTTAGCCAGAGGTGCAGCCTGGAAGATACAGGAATACATTTATTTGAAAATTGAATGAGCAGGTGGTGGGTACTGCCCTTCCCAGGTTGCTGTGATAAGAGCTGAATCTCCTGGCACAGAACGAGAATAGGATGAAGACTGAAGTTTGGACACGAAGACATATCTCAAACAGTTCTGTATGATGGAAAAAGCAATCTGGTAGAAGACTGCTAGCAGTTGGAATCAATTTACTAAGAAAAGGATATTTGCACCAAGATTCAAAATGTCAGCTGATCAAATTAAATTGGCTGAGATGAAAGGCATGTGCCTTGTGGTTATTGAGGTCCAGGCTAGAGAAAGAGTGGGTGAGCTGTAACTCTGTGGTTCACTGTCCCTGTGTCAGTGCAGCCCCAGGTAACAGAGTGTAGCTCTAAAGGAGTCACAGAAATTCAACTTGACCTGCCACCTGCCTGAGCAGTGAAATGTTTGGCAATATTTCAAGCCCAGTGACATTTTCCCTTCTTTTTGTCGGAATGTATATGAGTATCAATTATCTCTAGTGTGTCTATTTATGTAGTAGAAGGAAAATTTACAACAGAATTAGCAGGATTCCCAAAAAACTCGTGGAGAAATTCCTCAAAAACATCTGGAGCATTCTTAAAAGTCATTTATGAGTGCCAGGATGGTATTCCTAAGATCTATTCATGGTTTCCTAGAAAGTACTGAAAAAGGTCTGTAAGCAGAAGAGAAACTCCTGGGAAGCAGCATTAATAAATTCCTAGAAGGAATCAACAATATTTCCAGAAAATCCTAGAAGAAATTCCTAGGGAATAACAGTAGTATTAGTGGAAAACAACAGGAAGTATCTGTAACGTATCTTAGGAAGCAGTTGGGAATCTTAGGAAGCCCACATAATTCCTACTAACCATTTAGCCAAAATTCTTGGAAATCAACATGGAGAATTCAAGAAAACACATAGAAAATTCTCAGAGAGCAATAGGAAAAGACCTGGAAAGCTTGGGGGAGATTTCTGGATGAAAGTATTGAGAAAATAATTTTAGAAACTAGAGGGCATAAGACAGCAATTGAAAAGTTCCTAGAAGGTACAGGAGATACTTCTGAAAGCCTGTAGTAAAAAATTCCCAAGAAGCAGCAGGAGCATTGCTAGTAATCATTTGAAAAGTTCCTAGGAAGGAACAACAAAGTTTCCTGGAAAGCAGAGAGAGAACTGTTAGAAAGCATGAGCGTAAATGGAATCCCTTGAAAGATGTTACAGAATGCTTTTATTCAATATTTAAGGATAAAACCAACCTTCAGGGATGCCAGCTAAGGAAACTGCCACTGGCACTGTGTTTGGTGCTGCTGTAGTTTCTACAATGCCTTGAACGTGCAAATTCCTGCATAGAATGTTTTAAAAGGGGTGTTTGGTGTTCGTGGTATCTGAGTAGTGACTGTTGGCTGTTCCAGGGAAAGGAGATCGATGTTAACAGGGAGTTCCTTTCAGGATTCGGGTCCAAGCCAATATAATATTTCTCCTCTAGCTGTAGAACATGCTGAGAAGAAAGAATTGCCTTACCTGAGGGTTTGAAGACTCCCTGATGGTATCACATTAGCTCTCAAATTATTGCTGCTTTTCATGAAGTTCAAAAACTGCAGTTCCCAGCAGACTGCCTCGACAGAGATTGCTTTCTTTCACTATATCTCGAAGACATGCTCAAACTCCATGTGGGCATTAGTTCTCTGTTAGCAGCAATCACTTTAAAAAGCAGTAAACCTTAGTATGTGTGAGATACTGGAAGCTGATAGAGTTTATCTGCAATTCTCGCACCAGACTCCTCAGAATAATGCCTAGGATTGATTGGGTCCTGCTTTAGGTATGACTTGGCAAGGTTTAAGACAAAAATGTTTCTCAAGGGCCTGGAGTAGCTTTGCATTGTTAAAATGTGATCTTAAAGGAAGACTACAAGCTTAGAAAATGAGTTCATATGTGAGTGGTGAGAAATGGATGTCGAGAAGGTATAATAAAGACTTTGTGCCCTTCTCACCTTTAGATTATTCTCAGTTCATTCTAAAGCCTCTTCCTCTGTTCTTTTGTGCTCTCGTATTGTTAGGGTACTTTCTGCCTCTGTGTGTCTCTCACTGCCACAGATGGAGTTCCCAGACCCTGCTAGGAGTGATCCTTTTGTCCCTCATTCCCTGTGCAATTTTTAATGCCTCGTTCATCATGAATCCACCGTTTGCCTGCCTTTGCCTGAGCTGATTCCAGCATGGCACATCCCTTAAGGTTTCCCATCTGCTTTTCTCTCTTGGTGGTGATCAGTGTCATTCTCTGCCTCTGACTGAACTGAGCTGAAGGTGTTGACCATGTCCATGTTTTAACAGGAAAACAAACTCCCATGGAATCATTAATAGTATAATTTTGTAGATTGTTGCATGCTGTCTGTCTCTTACAAACACCCAGTGAAGGAAGGGAGGCTACAGAGTGTGCCCTGCTGGTCATTTAAACTCCCAGCAGTGCAGGAACCATTTCAAGTTAAACAAAATAAATAATAATAAAAAAAGAAGGATGTTGTATTCACACAGAATCCTCTCCAGGTTTTATCAGTATGTGAAAACCATAGCTGCAAATTGTCAAACCAAATTGGACAAGATAATTGCAGGCAGAAAGATTAAAATGGTCATTCATTTAATCTAGCATTGCATCTCTGCTGATGAATAGCAACAGCTCCTTCAGAGGTTGATATTTTGTGCTTATCTCTGTCCTCCAATGAAAAATTTTTTTTTTTATATCTACCAGGTAGATAACTTTAATGCTAACCTTAATGTTAACAGGTTACTCTGAATTTTCTGGATTGTATATTTGAGGAAGTAAAAAATATGTGTCTATAAATAGTCATGGTAATTCTGACTATTAATAATTCTCTTTTTTTTTATGCCTATATGAATATGTTCACTCTTTGACAAGTACAGAATTTCTCATAGGGTTTTTCCAGCAAAGGCTTGGTTTTTAGATTTAAATATAAATGAAATTGAGTGCAAGAAAACACAAACTGAAAAACTTTCCAACCATCTTTCAGAGAGAGCTGAGGACTTTCTTTTCCTTAGTACTTCTTCAGCTCTTAGAAAGCCTTGCTTTTTGAATTGTCCAGTGCCTGCATTTTTCTTCTGGATTCCTACTAGCATTGGTATAAATAACTAGAAATTGTGTGGTCTGTTTAAGTGGTGATGGCTAGGAAAGGAAATGACTGCAAGAAATAGAAGGATAATTCTGCATTTTTTTCCTTCTTGTCCTTTATTGTGGGAGTATCTGTTTATTTTAACAGTAAAGGCGTGATGGGAGATCTGAGTGGAACCCATTAATTTAATTCAGTCCAAGTCAAAAGCATAACAGCATAGATCATGCAGGTATTCCTTAAAAAATAATATCAGGGGTCAGAAATCCTTAAGAAAAGCAGAATTTTGCTCGCACTTACATAGGCCAACAAAAGACCTGTAAAAGAAAAAGATGAAACACAGAGCTAATGAAGTATAAATAGCATATTGCATCCAGTTTTTGAAATGCTGTAGCTTCCCATATAACATAACATTTTTAAAAGGATATGGTTCTGCCTTTGAAGGAGAGATTTGAGCTCCAGGGAATGGGCTTTTTTCACCCTTTCTTATTGCAGCCTGCCTTTCACTGGGTGTGTTGTTTGTAACCTTAGCTCTGAACTGAATCTCATTTAGTAACACTGGAACACAGGACAAATACAAATGATGGAAAGTTAGCTATATGAAAGCGCATTCCTAAAAGCATTAAAGAAAAAAAAAATTGCATCAGAAAAATCACCTTGAAGCTAGACCAGTAGTTAAAGAACTCATTTCTTAAGCTGGATGTCAGTACTCCCAGCGTGAGTTGGTCTCCAAATTGCAGTGCTTAAATTGCCAAAACTCCTACTAAAGTCATTCCTAAAATTCTGTGTGCATGAGGGAAAAAAAAAAAGTCAGTATTGCGGTCTGTGGTGCTGTGATTGACAAAACCACAAAACGGTGGATATAAATTATTCACAGAAAAGCAGCATATTCCTGATGAAAAGAACACAATGTCAGCCTCAAGCAGGTTTTTCCTGATGAAACCAATGATGGAAATTAAAGAGATCAGCATAACAAACTGCAAGGTGTCAGGAATTTTTGGTACTGAGTGCTTGGAGTGGAATAGTCTACCCACAAAATGGGTTTTAAACCGACCAGCGTCACTTTCCTGCTTAGGCATGCAAATAATTTCCCAGTTCCATAATTTCCCAGACTTGTAACTAAATGTATGGTTATCAATGGTTTTTGTAGTCTATTTTAAAGGTCTTTTGGAAACATTTTCAAACACTGGAAAAGTTTCTTACATTTCCACGATCCTGCCCATCAAATGGACAGAATAATGGTGATTTTTTTTTCTTTTTTGGTTGGTTTGTTTGTTTGTTTTTAATTGCAAGGTGTCTTGAATCACAGGAAAGAATGACATCTGAAACCTCAATCTCTTTCCTTGGTTGTTCTAGCATCTGTTTCAACTTATGCTTACCTGTTTGAATTTGGATAAATTGCTCTGCCCTTCTGCATTTTGTTTTTTCCTCTCCTTTGTGTGCCATGTTCAGAGCAGTGATTCATTGAAGCTGAGCCTGGCTCTGCAGCTTCCCTTTCTGGGCCAGCAAAGTGACACTGCTGAAACACCAGAAAGGAGGCAAGGGGACAGGTCTGTTTTCCATAAAATTATTGGCAGAACTGATTGGATATAATCAGGAAAGAAGGTCCTGGATACTACAAAAAGGATGCACACGTACAGGGAAGTGGTGTTATATTCCATAATGCTTTTGTAAAGGGTTTTCTTGTTGCTTGTCCAAGGTGTTGTAAGGGCTTTTTAGGGGTTTTTTGGTGGTTTTTTTTTTTTGAATCTTAAACATTTTTGATGAGTCTGTATCAAATATAACTTAGTTTATACCACTTTTCTTCTATACAGTTTCACTGAAATCATGAATTCATGAGCTCTGACTGGAGCTCTGGCTCTGTCTGTCAGTTCAGCATCTTTACTGTTGCAAGATTTCTAAAATATCATCCTTACCTGCATTTTTTTCTGTTTTTTTTTTTGTTTGTTTGGGTTTTTTGGTTTTGTTTGTTTGTTTGTTTGTTTTTGTTTTTGTTGGGGTTTTTTGTTTGTTTGGTTTTTTTAGGTGGAGTTGGGTTGTTTGGGTTTTTGTTGTTGTTGTTGTTGTTTTTTTGTTGTTGTTTTTGGGGGTTTTTTTGCTGGCAGATATTTACTGAAAGGAAAAGAGCTCATAATCCCTAGTGCTTCTATATCTGCTCCCAGAAGTCATCCATTACAGCACTGACTGCTTCTGAATAGAAGCTGAGGGTGTTAATTAATTAGTCTGCACACTGAGAGCTGCCTGTAATTGCAGTTTTCAGGAGCAAGGGTAAACATCAAGGTGGGAATACAGTCAAGCTATGAAAAGAAAGAGTGGAGAGAGGTTGTATCAGCGTTGATCCAAATAAACCAGACTGCTTAGAAACGGGATAGTTTAATATGATTTTTCAAAACAAAACCAAAAAAAGCCAACAAAAACCCAACCCCAAAACAAGAAATTGTGGAATGAAATAATGCTTCACTACGACACTTTTGGAGGAGAATATTTTGTTGTCATTACCAAAGATCTGAATTAGTCTCAGTGTTGTGTTGCCATGCCAACAGAAGTCTCGTCAGCTTGTTTGCTCCTGCTGTCAGAATAATACATTTCTGAGTTTAGTCCTCTGAGTGAAACACCTCAGGCTTCTTTAAGAATTAAAAACAGCATCTTCAAATATATGTAAATGGAGTGATCAGAACATAAAGATTAGCTCATAGGTAGAATAGTCATGGTTTTGGTTTTATTTAAAAAGTGTCCTCTTAATTGTTAACAAAATGTATGAATAATCAATTTAAGGAAAAAATATTTTTGTTGAATTTGGCATCACAGTGGTGGATATTAGTTAACAGATAGATTGGGAATTCTCTGAAGGCTTGACAACTGGCACTAGACCAAGATGTGATTAATTACTTAATAAAAGTGTTGATAAAGCCCAAATCTGTAGAGTTTCAGCACGTACACAGCAGTTATCTGAGCAGACTGAATGAAGCATCCTTGGCACAGCCTGGCAGATAATACCCAAGGTTAAGTTAGCCCACCCAGTGATACTCCCTGCTTCCCTGGTACAAAATTGTACAAGCTAGAGATATTAATACTAATCTGGCTCTCGACATTGATATAATATCCCTGGAATCCAGACATCAGCTCTTTTCCAACATTTCTGGTGGCAGCCACCAAGGACCTTTTCTCATTTTCCTCACCATGAAAAACTGATTTTACTGAGTTTTCAGATGGCTCCATTCCACAATTTAGCTTATGCTCTCTACCTGATTAGGCTTTTACTCCTGCTTGCATCAGGAACATTTTAGTTGCTGGTTTTGATTGAAGACCATCATATTTCAGTGACCCATTTACCTAGACAAAAACATTAGCACGTTTTGTAGCTGCATCCTGCATGTAAATGGGATCAAAAGACAGCTGATGGTACTCTACACAAGGAAGGTGGAGATATAACAGTCCCTGGATTTTCAGAAGTGTCTCTGTTGGAACAGGACAAGGGACGGAATCAGGTCTTGAGGCAACAAGGTGAGGATGGTGTGGGAATAGATCCATGGCCCTTGCTCACATAAGATGTGGCTGAAGTCCTTGGTGAATTCTGAAGCAGAAAACTGTTGTGCTACAGCTACCCAGGGATGTGACTGAAGCTTCACCCAACAGGTGTCTCCATTGTGAGTTAAAGATGGCTAAACGAGGGTAATTCCATCTAAACTGAGGATATTGAAAGCACTGCCAGATTTGCTTTGCTCTAGGTGTGCTCTTGCCCTCTCCCAGCCTTTTATGTGTCAAGTCCTGAGTGCACACCAGGTGTGATTTTGATTTTAGAGCAAGAAAACCTAGAGCAAGGATCTGAAGGGGAGCAGTGGTGGGGCAGCAGAAGGCTGGGAGCCTGATGTGCCTTGTGGCACAGACTGGCAGCTCACTGCAAAAGGAATTGGGAAGATTTCATGGACTTTTGGGCCTGGCTAAAGGTTCAAAAAAGATCTGTGTCCTTCTGTGACTGCGAGGGACATCTGGAGTTTTCATAGAAGTGACAATATATCTTAGTGTTGAGGTAAAGCCAGTGTCTTTAGAGATCAGAGTAAATTCCATGTTTATGTATTGTGGGTTTTTTTAAGGTGTATTCCCCTGTTGTTTGCATCTATAGTTACTCTATGATAGCATTTTCAGAGATGGAATAACTTACCCTGATCCAAGATGACAATGCCTATATTCCTATTTAGTATTTGAATTGAGTAGGGGTGCTATGATAAGAGCATCCAGAATTAGGCTCCTAATAAATATAAATGATGTATTTTATTTGTTGTATAATTTATTGTTCATTTATGCGTTCTTCTTTTGCATGAGTTAGCCTTTCATGCTAATTTCTCTGACAGCTGGATTCATCAAAAGGATAACCAGGAGATATTTTTCATTTTAACAAATATAAATGGCAACCTGGTGCTTCCTTATCTGTTTTATGAAGCATAGAGAATAGCTTTTGGAGTAATTACGAGGTGTTGGTTTAAAAAAGAGCAGAGGGGGGTTAAAACAAGAGAAAAGCAGCAATTTCGAAAATACTAGGTCAGAGAATTAAAATCTAGAGAAAGCTTATTAATTAATTGAATATATCTCCTGTGCAAAATGGATTTTGAACAAATTGGGGTCCTGTTAAGTACAAAGTGATTATGTATCTGAAAGGAGTTTGAGAGTATTCAGTTTTAATACAGTATATACTTAATTCTGCTCAGTGAAATCCCCTATAAAATTTTACATGGTTGAATCTGAACTATCGCAAACCAAAATATTAATGTGATTTCTGCATGTCATTAGTAATTTTGGGGGGCTTTTTGGTGCGTGTTAGTACCTGGATATTGCACAGTAAGGATGAGAACTTACTGGCTTTTAGGGTAAAACTGGTAATGGGAAAGTTGATGTGTTCTGTTGCTTTTGTAACCAAGCAAGAACATTGATTTTAGCTGAGGTGGGAGAGGAAACCTGTGCTAAAACTTCGGGGGAAACAATGCCCTATCTCTCTAAAAGAGAAGCAAGATATTCTGACAAGTCCTCAAGAGAAACGGGAGCAAATCAGATGACAGAAAAATCTGACAAAAAAAGCCCCAACTATTTATTGTTGGTTTCCCTCAGAAGAGGACATCAGGATGGTTAAATAATCATACCAGGACTTTATTTTGCATAGATTTTATTTTTCTGCATACATTTTATGCAGCTCTTAGAAAAGTTCTGTTCTTTGTGATTCTTTGGCACTTTGTGGCACATGTGAATTTTTTACAAGGGGCAAATGTCAGAGGGCCTAAGGCAAACAGAGTTCATTGCTTGGTCAGTCTGCTGGACCTGGAGATGCAAAAGCAGAGATGCAAAGCTGCCAGGGTCAAGTTTTCCCTAAAATGCCTGATAGGAATAAATACACCATTCACACAAATGAAAACCACACTGAGAATTGTCCAGGGAATTCTGTGCTTAGCCTCAACGATGAAGAAAGCTGGTTTTAATATGAAGGATGCATTTTTACCAGTAATTCCTTTCTTTTCCAATTTTATGCAACTCTTCATCTATATATATTGAATACAAATGTAATTCTATCCATTGAGTAAATTTTTTCTTGGAGTAGGGAAGGGGACACATTACATATATCTTTTAGGCTGTATTTAATTTTATTCTTGAAAGATTTTGTGCAGCATTTATGTTTTGATCTGTCTCTAGAATTTATAACTTTTATTCATGGAAGGAAAAAAAATCTACAGTTGGATGAAGGAATAAAAAAAATCAAGGCATGAGCAAAGAGGTTAATTTATAAATAAGTAAATAAATAGACAGGATGACTCTGCTATGTCTTAGTAGTATGAATATGCTAATTTCTTCAAGTTCCAGGGTACCTAGCTGAGCAAAGGTTAAGTACAATTACTTTAAAATTAATACAATAAATGAATGGGTTGGAACATTTGAGGAGATTGTATTTCCTGCTCTACATGTTTTAGTTTTAATTTGTTTCCTATTTAAAAATTAAAAGCAAGGATTTAATGAATAAAATTGGTATTTGCTAATCAGGCTTAAATTCGGTGTCTTAATTATTTCTGCAAGGAATTTAATGTATCAGGTTATTACAAAACTGACAAAGCAAGCAAAAAATGAATTTTCACTTTTAAAACACTGTTTTGGTTGTTCACAGTTGGAGCCTGTTAAGATTGATTATATTGCAAGAGAAAGAGTAGATTTTAAATGTTAGAAGTAGTGCAACTTGGACACCTGTTTCCTGTTTTGAAGGCTTCCCTCCCACATGATTCGTGCATCTCCATTCTCCTCAGCATCCCTGATGCAGTGAGCGTTCCGTGGGGGATACAGGCACCATGTGGGGGATAAGGGAGAGGATTGTTCCTCACAAAATGATCCATCGCCTCCGAGGGCACAGCGTGGGATCATCGGTGCCCAAAAACAGCAGGGGACACACCCAGCTGGAAAACACCTTCCTCCTCTGGAGCACAGGGGGAGGCACTCCTGGAAATGGCCAGTGTGGCGGTTTTCACCTCTGTCACTTTTGAAACTCATCTCTACATTTTTAGGAAATTTGACCTTTCTTAGAAAACAGTCTGAGGGAACTCCTTGGAATCTTTCAATGCATAACAAAGATCCAGCATGTGTGGCCATGAAGGAAACTGATGTGAGATTGAGAGAGAGGGGGGAGCAAACACCACCTGGGTGTTTTTGTAAGTACCAAGTAATCACTTGTATGAAATCTCCTTATCTAGATACTTGTCGGATTGGGATTTC